>JAUUTY010000714.1:0-247056 GCA_030979885.1 Lolium multiflorum
ATGGCCCCGAAGTGACATAAATCGGGACAACCGGAGGGGATGGTAGTGATGTGAGGATCACATGTGTTCACAGAGTGTTAATGCTTTGCTCCGGTACTCTATTAAAAGGAGTACCTTAATATCGCTTCCCAGAGGCCCTATTGCCACCGCCGGTAGGACAAGATGTTGTGCAAGTTTCTCATTGCAAGCACGTACGACTAAATATGGAACACATGCCTATTGATTGATTATACTTTGATACCGTTTTATTATTATCTGCAAATGCCCATGCTTTTGATTGTTACATGAGTTTCTCTCATCCATGCAACGCCCGTTAAATCCATCCCTGTGCCTACAGTATTTTAATCCTGCTGTTTACTATAATCACTACTGCTGTCTTTATTTCACTGCCGCTGTTATTTCGCTATTTCCACTGCCATAAAACTGTTACTACTGATAAACTCTTGCGAGCAAGTCTGTTTCCAGGTGCAGCTGAATTGACAACTCCGTTGTTAAGGCTTACAAGTATATTGGGCTGGCCCAACAAGATAGTGGGCCGGGCCAAAAACACAGGTGGGTCCCACTTTCCTGTTAAAGGGCCGGCCCAATTAGTATGTGGGGTCCACCATATAGCAAGTGGGCCGGCCCAACAAGATAGTGGGCCGGGCCAAAAACACAGGTGGGTCCCACTTTCCTCTTAAAGGGCCGGCCCATTTAGTGTGTGGGGTCCACCACAAGCAAATGGGCTGGCCCAACTAATTAGTGGGCCGGCCCAGTAGTGGGTGGGGTCCACCTTAAAGCAAGTGGGCCAGCCCAATTAGAGTGTGGGGTCCACCGTAAATCAAATGGGCTGGCCCAATAAGTAAGTGGGCCAGACCGTTTAGTTGCTGTTTATATGCCGGCATAATAGGCGCTTTAGGATTTTGCGAGCCGGCACATATGTGATTTCGCTTAATTGGGCCGTTTAAGGGATGGGAATTCGTGATTTAGATGCTGAGAATATTTACGCAGCATTGATTTCTGTCGGATAGCCTCACTTACCACAAGCACCAAAGAAAAATGCGCGAAAAGAACTATAAAAACTAACTAAATATTACATCAGCTGCAAGGCATTGAAAAAATATTACAGAACCCAGAGAAATTGAATGGTAATTAAACCTAGCAATACAATGAAGCGATCCAGCAATCTTTTAAGTTGTCCATGCAGCACCTATATCCGAAACAAAGACATTACAAGTTAAGACAACAACAATGGAAAGGCAAAGACACTCCAATATTGTTTGGCAAAGAATTTGGAACTCATCATTTCGTCATTATAACAAGATCATTGTAATGCGCACAATAAGCAAACAAAGAGTGCATGCCGCATACCAATAGCCAATATAAACAGAGCATGTTAGAATGAAACAACAGACTTACTACTGTCGAGTCCCATGCAAACCAACATGTTCAGGGAGTACAAAATTGGCATGAACAACATAGTAGCAGGCTATAAATTTTGTAACAACGACTAAGCAAGATGAAGTTATGATGGCTACATCTACAGAGCAGGGAATGTAAACCAAAAATAGAAGTTACGATGGCAAAAGCTAAAGAGGAGGGAATGTGAACCAACATGTGCCAAGTGCAATTACTTCATTTTGGCCGTGAACTAAATAATACTCCTGAACTTATAGTGAAGGGGATGCAAATCAAGATGTTTCGGGATATAAACTTGTAATGAGCAACACATAGAGGATAGTTAATGCTGGAGCTTAGGATGGACCAGATACATAATATAGTGGGATCACCTGTGAACTTGTATAAGAGGGAATGCAAACCAATATGTTCATCTTTCCATATGTGAGCGTCATGCCAAGTCAGAGAAACAAGTCAATAATGCAGCTTTTGAAGAACAAGATGGCACGCAAAATTATTATCTAGTAGTATGACAAGTTTATTTGTACTACAGGCTAGATAGCAGAGTGATAGCATGCCAAACTAAGTCCTTACTTTGTTAGCTTACAATGAACTAGATACAAAACAATGGCATCACCTGTAGTACAGGGAATGCAAGCCAACATGTTCATGGAGTAAAAAATTGGCACAAACAACATAGTAGCAGGCCATAATTTTTGTAACAATGACTGAGCAAGATAAAGTTATGATGGCTAGATCTACAGAGCAGGGAATGTAAACCAAATATAGAAGTTACGATGCCAAAAGCTATAGAGCAGGGAATGCGAACCAACATGTGCAATTACTTAAAATTGGCCATGAACTAAATAATAGCAGGATGTTACTATAATACCTATAATTTTTGTAACAACGACTGAGCAAGATAGAAGTTATGATGGCTACATCTACAGAGTAGGGAATGCAAACCAAAATGTTCAATCGCTTAAAGTTAGCAATGAAGTAGAAAATAGCAAGGTGTTACGGTCATAGCTAGGAATGAACTAAAAGAGCTTCAGACAAACAGGCATCTGAACCCAGAACATGGCGCTAAAACAAGGGACTTACATTAGGAGAAGCACTCTGTGGGAGTCACAACAGATCTTCCTGGGGTTGATAGATCCGGTGATGAAGTACGCTACATGTGCTACTTGGGGTTGGAGAGACGGCCATTACACTTCATGGTTACTTCTCATCTCATCTGCAAAAACGTAACGGCGCGTCATTAGCACAAACAGGTTCCCCCAAGATTAAACAAGAACTTGTAGGCAAGCAATAGAAAAGCGACAGTAGAAGAGTTTAGATCATGCACGCCGGTGAAGCAGATCCCGGTTCATGCACAGCGGTGCTCTGAGCAGATCCATGGTGTGGGACTCACGGATCCGGCTAAGCGGTCTGTGGACGATGCCGCACTCGGGCGATCGCGTGGGGAGGGACTCGCCGGATGAGCATATGGTTTCGAGGTTCGCGTGGATGATCCGGTCCTGGCTGATGACGCGTCGATGAAGCGGTTCCGGTGTGCAGCCGGATGGGATTTGAGATCGCGAGGGCTCCTGCAGGCGAAGTCCGGCGGGGATGTCCGGCAAGGTGGTCGGGAGGTGGTAGAGAGAGGGACTTGGGAAGTTCCGGTGGGTGTGGTGAGAGACTGAGGGAAATGAATTTTTTTGGGAGGGTATCCGGGCTAGGGAGGTGGTGATCCAAAAAATGACGGGCATACCCCCCACCAACCGACTTTGTTGTCATCTCCACAGGGGTAGAATCGGAATTTGAAAGCGTGTGAATTTTTTTTTTTGGGCGGGAAGTTTTGCCGCTATGAGATTTTGAATTTGGCTAAGGTCCAAGTATAATGATAAAAAATTGTGAGACCGTACTAGTACCTCTGTTCAAGGCCGAGTGCAAAATCAAATCATCATCACCTTGAATATCGGTCACTACCATGATCATGTTCTATCTCTGAAATTAGCGTATCCGCTATATCTTGCAAAGTATAATGATAAAAAGAATTGTGAGACCGTACTAGTACTTCTCTTCTAGGCCGAGTGCAACATCAAATCATCATCACGTTGAAAATTTGTTACGTACCATGATCATGATCTATCTCTGAAATTGGCGCATCCGCTAAATCTTGCAAAGTATAATGATAAAGAATTTGTGAGACAGTAGTAGTACTTCTGTTCAAGCCCGAGTGCAACATCAAATCATCATCACGTTGAAAATTTGTTACCATGATCATGATCTATCTCTGAATTTGGCGCATCCGCGCTAAATGTTGCAAAGTATAATGATTAAAAAAATTGTGAGACCGTACTAGTACTTATGTTCAAGGTCAAGTGCAACATCAAATCATCATCACGTTGACAATTTCTGTTACCATGATCCTCTATTTGGGGATGCTGCTCCCACACCACACCGGCGGCCCCAAACGGCAGCCATTTTAAAATTAAAATTGACATTTAAAAACCCAAAATCATACGAAATTTATACCAAAGTAGCTCGACTTTAAACATAACTAAACTTAAACTTAATCCTGGTCTACGGGCCGTCGGTTGGGGCGCTCGACGGCACTGCCTCGTCGTTGTTCTTCGCCATTGCCGCCTGCATCCGTGCCCGCTTCTCCTTCGTTGCTTCGCGCATCTGGCGGTGGAGCATGGCGGCCGGCGTCGCAGGGGCTTGCCGGCGGCGCTGTCCCCGCGCTTCCAGCCTTTCCCGAGAAGCTTCGATCTCGGCGCGCCTCGCCTGCTGGCGAGCGAACGCGTCCTGGTGGCGATGAGCGTTGAGCTCTGCGAGCTTCTGTCGCTCCGCCTCCTTGAGGCGGCGTCCCGCCTCCTCCGTGACCGCTCGCTGGCGCGATATCTCGAGGACGTGCTCGAGGTTCGCGTCGTTGACGAACTCGCGCTCCTCCTCCCTCAACCGCTGGTATCGTTGTGCGTTCAGCGACGCGAGGATCGCCGCCTGCTCCGGGTCGGTGGGGGCCTGCGGCGGCTCGCCCGACTGCGCTGACTCCTCGATCCGCCGCCTCTGCTTCCGCTTCTGCTACGTAGACATCGTGCCAGGACTCGAACCGTGGGTCCTCGTCCTCGTCGGAGCTGTGCTCGTCGTCGGCCTGCAGCTCCGGCTCCGGCTCCGGCTGCGGCTGCCGTGGTGGTGGAGGCAGCGCGCGGCCGTTGAGGCCAAGCATCGAGTAGGTGGTCTTCAGACGGCGCGGCATCTTGATGTGGAGAGTAGAGAATGGAGCGGCGGTGGTGGACGGCGTACGTCCTATATATCTAGCGGTGGCAACTACCCACATTTACGGCGACTGGACGCCGCGTGGCCAGTCGCTGCCCTCGTGGCCAGTCGCTGCCTCGGTTTCCGCGCGGGAGGCCATTTAAACGCCGACGACCAACCTTCCCGCGTCGTGGCCAGTCGATGCGAACCGTCGCGTCCTCTCGGGGCGCCTCCACCAGCGAAAACCGTCGTTCCGCGAGGCACCCGGAGCGCCTGATTCGCGCCCCTGGCGAAGGGGCCGGCTCGGGGATGCCGGAGATTCTACTGGGCTCGAAAATGGCCGGCGCCGTTTGGAGCGCACCGGTGCGAGCCATAAAACGACGCCGGCCCCCAAATCGCTATCAGGCCGGGCCGCCGGTGGAGATGCTCTGAATTTGGGGCAACCGCTAAATCTTGCATAGTATAATGATAAAAAATTGTGAGACCATACTAGTAGTTCTGTTTAAGGCCGAGTGCAAGATAAAATAATCATTACATTGAAAATTTGTTACAATGATTGCAAACTATAGCAATAACAGGAAAAAATGCTCAAGGATTACAATAACAGCAAAAATTCTCAAATACAACAACAAGTCGAAATAACTCAAATGATACAAGCCATACAAATGGCATCATCGGCAAAACTGCATTTCTGTTAGGTAGAATTCATCGGAGTGCAAGTAACAGCTGGCTTTCCATTAGATCTGCAGAGTAGATTATTAAGGATCTGCTCAATCCAAGCTTGCCTATTTTTCAATTCATGTATCTCATTGACTGTTATGATGATATTTGAATCTCTTTCATCTCTTTGCTGCTGAATTATATCAATTGATTCGTGTGCAAAGGCAGCGATTGTTTGCGCTGGAATGGCTGGGACAGTAGCTATCATCTGACAATCAGATGAATTGGCATTGTCACGGCTGTGCTGTGGAAAGACCTGGACACTTGATGTACATGCCCTGCCATCTGCCTTCCTTGCTCTATTCAGGGGCTGAAAACAAGACAGTGCAAGTTACAGAACCATACAATTTGAGAAAACAACCATATTATTAGTTGTCACAGATTTTTGCAAAGCATCAAAACAGATGGCAGATTTTCACAAAGCACAAGGCATAATATAACAAAGCAAGCTATCAACCCCAATGCAACAGGCAGAGCAACCGGATGGCAAATATGAACAAAATAAATCAAGTAACTAGACAGTCTGTGCCTAATAAAATAAGCCAGGAAACTGCATAACAGCTGTCTATTAAAATTGACACTTGGAAGGGGTGCTTCAGATCCCTTAAGTTCCACAAAAGTGGTAGCCAGACATTGTGCAGTTGGAGAATCTCCAACCCCCTAAATTTCATTATTTTAATCATCAGCCAGCCATGGGAATGCCTCAGATAAAAGAGAAATATATCCATTTGGTGCCAAATATAAACGAGCAGGACCAATTAAGACAGATTAGACAGCAACCATTCTGGGATTCATATAAACTGACATATTATTTCAATGTTTAACCCATGAGCGCAATATAAGGGAAGGAGAAACAAACAAATGAACCATTTTGTGCCTAAAAATAAAAGATGGGTCAGCCAAAAAGTAACAACAAATCTTATTTATGATACCTACTGAAGGTGGATTTCCTACTACAGAAGGTGGCATTGGATTAATCAACAGTGAAATCCGAAAAAAGTCTTACAAAAAACAAATATGCTCATTATATCCCACAACAAGCATGCCAGATAGTCGCAAGGTTTATATGTTTTAATCATCAGTCAACTCAATGAATCAAGGACTAATAACCAATTGAATCATCATCTGACTCATATTCACCAAGCAAAACATTCTTATCATTATGGAAGAAATCCAGAAGACATAACGGTATGAGGAAGTGCATGAGCAATCAAACATTATGTGGCTGGAATAAAATGCCAGATCATTTAAGTTAAGCAGAACAATTAAATTGGTTTAATCACGATCAAACAAAAAAAGATTAGACAGGCAATAGAACAAGTTTGAGAAGCTAGCAGGAAAATGAACGAAGACGTGCAGTCATACAAATAGCATGATTTATTTCAAACCAGTTATCCTATCTATATGGAGAGTAAATGTGTTAAACACAAACTGGTTCCAGCACGATAAGCATATCAATACAAAAATGAAAGGTACTTACTGGATTATAGGGGTGATTCACTCCACGATTTGCTGTGTTCCATGTGATAGTGCAACATGAAATTACAGCAAAGAGTTAGGGTTGCAGCTCTTGAAGAAAAAAAACAATGAAGAATTTAAATGTACCAGAGCAATGAGTTCACACATGTACTACAGGATGGCAAAAGGATAGCAGAAAGGAAATAGTAATTGGCATTTACCGTCATTGTTTACAACAAAACAGATGGAAATTATAATGTAAAACCTTGTGAACACAGAAGAGCACAGAATGGCGGAATATAAAACAACATTTTGCAACGAACAAAACAGACGGCGGCTATGGTCCCAGCACACAACCTGTCACCTGAGAATAAGAAAAGCAAACAAACATGTAGGTTTCCTAACAAAAATAGATGAATTACATAGCATGCAATTACTGTTCTAACATTAGGACGAACTAGATAGATATTATAGGGGTGTTTCTTGAGAGTTTATAGAGCAGGGAACGCTTTGCTAGTCTTAGTATGAACAAGACAAAATTAATACTATTTTTTGCAACACACAGTACAATCATAGACGCTCACACGTACATACATACACTCATCACTCAAGCACACACACTACCCCTTCGAGCACCTTCAGGAAACTGCATCCAAGAAACTGTTCCGACGGGTATTGAGATTGACGAAGTCACCACTAGCACCACAATGTCATCGGGAACGCCGCGTCCCACAGAAGAATATTCCTCCATTTTTGAGACACCAAAGCGTTAAATCTGGGGGTGCCACTGCCCTCCTAACCATCCAACCACAGGTTGGTTCTCAGTGATTTGGTACTTGACATGTACTACATGATATCTAAAATGAAGTCGGTGTCAGGCTAACAAGCAAGGTGCGGCGTCGTTGCTTGACGTGAGTCGGTGTGATGCCATCACAAGATGAAGTGCATGGTCCATGTGATCTGGATTAGGGGATACTAGCATAATACCCGTGTGTTGCAACGGGTTAATAACGAAAGATGGCTCCCTCCAAATATAGAATAAATGGAATATAATCGCAATGTCTATGTCCAGGATGTGTGGCCACATGGTCCTCATTTTTCTTTAGAATCTGTGGTACGTCAGTATCATACAATGTGCATTATTTTTTGTCATCACTGAGACAACTCTGATGCTCGATCGACCGATCCGAGTTGATCAATCGACCGATCTAATTAACATGTTTGAACAAACGATCGAATAATTCATAGTATTTATTGAATGATACTCCCTCCGTGCCAAAAATAAGGCGTCTAAGGATTAGTTAAAAGTCAATGTTTTTAAAGTTTGACCAAGTTTACACACAAAAATATAAATATTTACAATACTAAATCATTATCAATAGAGTCACCCTAAAGTATAATTTCTTAATATGTCAATTTGATATTGTAGATGTAAATATTTTTTAAAATATTTGGTCAAAGTTTGTAAGGTTTGACTTTTGAGTTTTGACCAATCCTTAGACGCCTTACATTTTGGGACGGAGGGAGTATATCGTAAAAGGTGCCCGTTTTACACCATCTTTTTTAACAAAACACGGTACAATATAAATGCTCACTAAATGCATACTCGCTCCTACGAATGCACGTCGAAACGTGGCCCCAACTGAACAGATATTTCTCTTTATTAATGAAACACCCACGCATGAAACATGGTTTTTTTAGGGAGAATGTCACTGCGCTCCAAAACATGTGGTTGATTCTTGTGACTAACCTCTTAAAAGCTGCAGGGTATGAAAGCTTTGTTTTTTTAAGGATTTTTAGTTGCATAAGTGTTGAGATTTGTATGTCCTACGAATTTTAAAGGGAAAATGCATGCACGTGCAAAAATTAGGAAAAGAAACCTAGAGTCATATAGATTGTCACTGTATGTTTGCGAATGAAAGAAAAGTTAGAAAATTTAAAGTAGCACGGCAAGAGGAGCCTAATCAATGGGTCTCTTTTGGCCTTTTTCTTTTTTGCCGATTGTGTCGATCTAACCGGGATTGCCGGACACGCGTTGATGAACTACGGCAGAGGAGAAAGGACGGATCACCTGCCGATCTTTTACAGAACTATGCCAGAAAGGATATAAAGATTGACCGGTACAAAAACCATCTCCATCAATCTACGCTCGTTAAGGAGAGGGTTCCTTAGAGAATAAAAAGGGGAGCGAACGAAAAAGATGTGTGGCTGGACCGATCTATGCTTGTCTTACCGATTAGAATTAGGAAAGGGATGCTGATTTTGCTACCTAGTGCTACGGATTGGATTTTGGTCGTGACCTAACTAATCCTGATAAGAACTCCTCATGGAGCCGGTCACGCTGACCTTACTTTTTATGTTCGGGGTGAGTTGTATACACGTTTGACGTACCATCACCAACCACCGCGGCCTATTTTAAATTTAATAGTAAAGATAGTTTATATGACAAGATTATGGGGGGATTGTTAGTAGTAATCTTATCAATGTGGTTGGCTAGTAAAGGAGCTAGCTTAGTCATGAAGTATCCAAGGTATGTAGAGAGAACTGTAGAATGGGGAATGTTCTAGAGTAAGATATTTACGAGTAGTATGAAATATCTAGAGTTTGTAGAGTATTCTAGAAGTATGGTATAGGGTTTGGATTCTGGCACATGGCAACAATCTAAAGGGTCATGTACAAAAATTTAAATAGAGTATCACCCGTCCCATGTAAGTAAGCTTTGTACCACTGAGATATCCAATAAAGCTTCCTAGTAGTAGTAGCCCTGTGTGTAAGTGTATGTGAGGCACAAGCTTCCTAGTATTATAAGCCCTGTGTGTGAAGCACATCAAGACAGAGAGCTCGAGGAGTGGCATGGGCAAATGCGCAGGATCCTGCCATCTGCCACGCGCATTGAGAGCGGGGCGGAGCTGGATCTATGGGACTTCTCTGTCGATGCTTTTTTAGACGGACGAATCAGTATATAGACACATTCTAGTTGACCAAGACATGCTTGAACCTTCTATGGTAACAGACCAAAACGTGTAGGGGGGAGGGGGTCTGGTTACCTCGACGGCGGCTTCGTGTAGTCATACTCGGCATCCTTGCGGGTCACGTCGACGACGGCGGGGGTGCTGCGGTTGCGGTGGGCGTCGGCGTCGAGGAAGCAGATCTGGGGCGGTCGATGATGGGTTCGGGGAAGCAGATCTGAAACGAGGGAGTCGGTGAAGCAGATCCGGTGCAGTGCACGGCGTCGTTGGTGAAGCGGATCAGGTACGGCAGACGAGGGAGTCGGTGAACTCAGATAGTGCAGTGCACGGCGGCGTTGGTGAAGCGGATCTGGTGCTGCGGATGAAGCAGTCGGTGAAGCAGATCCGATGCAGTACACGGCGGCGTTGGTGAAGCGGATCTGGTGCTGCGGACGAGGGAGTCGGTGGCCTCAGGTAGGTGAGGTGGTATGCCGGCTAAGTACGGCTGGGATATTCCGGTGCGGTGGTCCGGCAGGTGAGAGATGATGGGCCTGGAGTATTGCGACAGATTTTTTGCGGAAATGGGGAAGACGAATGGAAGGCGGTAGACTATATATATCAGAGGGGGTGTGTAAATTACGAACGAGACCCCAACCAACGCCGGCTTCACTTGTCTGCCTTTGCGTCATTGCTAATAGGGTCGAAAGGGAATTCGAAATATGTGTATGGAGGCGGGAGTTTTGGCGCTCAACTCGTATTTTGAATCTCCCTGGTGTATAAGCAGTACAGTATACTAGATATTGAATCATAGACCAGGGAAGACAAGTACAGTAGTACAAAAATACTGTAATGTCTACATTGCATGATGCTGATCTACCTTGCGTTAGTGTTTGTACTTTGTAGTGGTAGCTAAGTGGTGCAAAGAAGACATATTTGTAATTTCTACAACTTAGATATGTCTATATACATCCGTATTAGACAAAACTAAGACACCTCCTTTTAGACGAAGGTAATATTAATTTTGAATCTCTTTGTACTAATGTTGATGATTTTTAATAGATCTTCAGAGTTTCGTAGAAAAAAACTAGGCTCCTCTCGAGAAACAAATAAGCATACAATTAATTAAGTACGTGGGCGGTTATTATTATTTTAACAGGGAAACTGCATTCGTGCCCTATGGCCCGTCATCTTCAAAACCGTCCAAATGCATGCATCTAGCGACGGGCGGTTTGCAGGCCCTGGCGTGGCGGTTAACATTCGTCTTCCTCATTTCGTCTTCCTCATTTCGTCTTCTCCCTGACACTCTCGCCTGTGCCCCTCTCTCGCTACCCTCCATGGAAGCGTTCTACCAAGGACACACTTTCCTCGCTCATGGAACAACCACCATTACGGCGAACTATACCAATATGGCGTCTAAGGTGGAGGAACACATCAACAAAATCGAGTTGATACTGGAGAAAGAAGACTCGTACAAAATTGTTGGCCTAGACGTAGAGTACACCTATGGGCCTGAACAGAAGGCTGCCCTCATACAGTTGTGCATGGGCACAGACTGCCTCCTGTACCAGATTTCCTCGGCCGACCAGCCCTGCCCCAAACTCGCTGACTTTCTTGGCAGGCCTGACATAACATTTGCAGGTGTTGACATCGGCAACGACATTACCAGGCTTGGGCGTTGCAACCTCTCAGTGGCGAACTTCGTGGACATCCAGAAAAGGTGGAAGCCTGCCGATTCCACTAGTAACAATAAGGATTCGTTGGCTGACTATGCTGCGGCCATTATAGACAGCCAGTACAAATCTATCATGAAAAAACTTACGAAAGAGGAACACAAGCTGTGGAAGCAGGTGCCCTTGTCCATGAAGCATATCCTGTATGCAAGCATCGACGCATACGCGACATATGAGGTATACAGGCGAATAGTGAACTTTGAGAAGGGTCAACAAAAATTGGCGGAATTCCAGGACAGCGGGAGTAAGAAGAAGAAGAAGAAGAAGAAGAAGAAGAAGAAGAAGAAGAGCAACATGGTACAGGCTGTGGAAGCTGAAGAGGAAGACCACTGAAAAGGATAGCCTAGTGTTAAAAGTAGTACAGTACTAGTATGTATACGATCGTGTGTGTATGCACCCAGTGATAAGTAGTACAGTATATTTTATCTTGCAAGTAGTTTTAAAAGTAGTACAGTACTACTGTAGTATGTACGATCGTGTGTGTATGCTCCCAGTGTCATGAGTACATAACTGATGATAATAATACTAATATGTATGGTAGATCTTTTTTTATCTTGCATACTCCCTACGATCCATAATAAGTGTGCCGTTTCACTCTAACAGCATCCACTGTGTTGTCCACAACAGCTATCCTCGTCCACAAGCAATAAGTGTAGTCCATGCCCATATATAGAGTGGACACGTACAAGCTTTTGGTTGCCCATAAGTAAATAGTAATTATTTTACTCTGTGCTCTGTCTTGCATGTGTGTACTTCTAACAAATATGTGCGTCCCAGCGTGTGCCAAAGTTAACCTTATACTGAGTATATTGTACTATAGTATTACTCCCTCCGATCCACATTACTTGATGCTAAAATGGAAGTATCTATAGTTACAATATGTCTAGATACATCTACATTAGAGTCAAGTAATGTAGTTGCTGTTTCAGTAATCTTGTGGTTCCCATAGGTGGTGCCTTAAATGACAAAAGTCATGGCCATATCTAAACCATGATTAAGCCGAACCTCTGCCCCAAGACATGACATCTCTTCTAGTAGAATGCTCTCCGTCCATAATAAAATATAATCAATGGATGGGACTGGATACCTTTGTTGGGAAGGTATCGTCACCTGCCGAGTAGGGTGTATGTAGGCATCCTATCACGTCAGGACAGCTATCCAGTAGTAATATCCATCTCCCAGTGACCCAGTCTATGTATGTGTCTTGTCTTGTCGATCCATGGACATGGCACCTATCGAGGTACTCCACTGCTGATGATTTTGTAGAGTACGTATATTTATATGAGCACGATGCTTTGTACAAAGTTGTCCCGGTCACCTCAAGGTTGCATTAGCAGGACGAAAAACAGTTACTCCCTTTCTATATAAGGAGTACTTATTTTGAGGATTAATTGTTCTCCTTCTCGATGCGAATGTAGAAACGCAGCAGCTTGGAAGGTCCACCAAGCACCTGGTACAGCGGCGGTACCGAGAGGAACGACGTGAGTTCATCAAACGCGACGTCGCCCGGCAAGGCGCAGCTCGACGCCTCCAATGACACATTCACGGTGTCCGCCCTGCTCCTCGAGTGCGCCAACGAGCACGACGCCGGCCCATTCGCCCACATCTTTGCCGTGTACAGAGGCCACACGCACGCGGCCGCCCTAACGCACACGGTAGACACGATGGTGGTCGAAGTCGAACCGAGCACGCCGATGATCAGGACGAACACGGCGCCGTCCTCCCCTTCGGCGATGATCCGCAGGCACGGCGAACCCGGCACCGGCACCAGCACCTCGAACACTTTGGTCGTGTTGTACGGCGGGAGCTTGTGCACTTGGATCGAGTGGGCCGCTGCGAAGTGGGCGACGAGCGCTGTTGGCGGGGCGGCGAAGTCGCAGCCGGGCTCCGTGCAAGCGCAAGGGGCGTGCGGGCATGCAATCTTGTGGTCGTGGACCTGGTGGTAGGCCACCAAGCTCCCGCAGCTGCTGTGGGGGCACTCAACCGTCGCCGCTGATACGACGGCGTCCATTGCCGGGTCGTGCTCGAATCCGCCGCGGGGTTCCACGCACCTATGGCACCGGTTCCCGGGAAGCTCGCTGAGGCAGCGGCCGCAGGCCAAATGATTACCCTTGCACTGCACAAATCAAAGTTCGTGGATTGCCATTTTTGCAGTAGTGAACCCACAAAAGAAACATCAATGGAGTGTGGGAGGGAAAGGGATCGACCTTGAAGACGGGGGGCTTGAGGGGCTGGGAGCAGAAAATGCAGTGAAGCACGGTGGAGTCCATCTTCAGGGTAACGGTGACAGTTTCCAGCATTGCGAGCGCGCGAGGAGTATGTGGCCTATCGATGGCCTCTCTTATCTCCTAGCCTCGAGGCTGGAGTACTCTATTTAAGGGGATGGGAAGGGATTTTGCTTAAGACGAGGAAAACCCAATATAGTACCTCCATCTCAAAGCTTAGCTTATATTATTTTTAGAAAGTCAAATTATGTCAAAATTGACTAAGCATTTACCGAAAATCATGGTAGTTAAAAAATGTGTATCTCCACCATCATACTATTTGAGACTATATTTGTGATGGTAATAGGCACAACTACATACACAAAAATTGACATCATCTGATTATTAGTTATTTGGACTGCGGGATGAACTTTTTGGAACTGTGCATTAAGCACCGGTAACCACTTAGGGCTTCTTTGATTCATAGGATTGACATAGGAATTATGTTGGATTTGATTCCTATGGGAAAATTTCAATCCTACACCTTTCCTATTTCTACACTCTCCACATTCCTTTGAATCAAAGCAGCAGTGCTTCTTTGTTTTTTATAGTAAGTGAAAGGACATCTAAAAAACAGGAGAAATGATCTGGAAGTGCACATAGTTTTATATAAATCAGATGGAGGGGTTACAATTACATATAGTTGGAGTATTCACTTCCGATTCACAAAAAAAAAGGAGTATTCACTTCCACGCTGCATTATTATTAAGTACAGTATAAGTACTACTACAAACAGTTCAGCACAAATATGAAACGAAGAATCCATAAAAAAATAGCAGCCGTACGAACAATCAAGTACTTTTCATCGAAATTTATCATTCCTCATGACAAATTGACAGTTTTTTCAACTACGCAAAGTAGCAGTAGCTACATCTGCTTGCATATGCGAATGTAGAAACGCAGCTCCTTGGACGATCCAGCACCAACGAGGTATGGCCCCGGCACAACGAGGAACGACGTGAGCTCCTCAAACACGACAGCGCCCGGCGACGCGCTGCCAGAAGCATCGGCAGACATCTTCACGACATCCCGCCTGCAGTCCGATTTCGAGGACGGCGGCGGGCCGTGCGCCCAGATCTTCACCCTGTAGAGCGGCCACACGGATGTGGCCGAACTGACGCATACCAAAGACAAGACAATGGCCGGGCCGAGCGCGTCGATGTACAGGACGAACACGGAGCCGTCATCCCCTTCGACGACGAGCAGCCTGCACGGCGAGCACGGGTGCGTCATGGTCACCCGGAACTCTATGGACTTGCCATACTCTAACCTGTGCACCTGAATCGAGTGGGCCTCTGCGAGGTGAACGAGGAGCGCTGACGGTGGGGCGGCGAAGTCGCAGCCCTGCTCCGTGCAGTTGCACCGGCCGTGCGGGCACGCGATCTGGTGGCTTAGGGACTCGTGGTAGCTGACGATGACCCCGCAGCCGTCGTGGGAGCACATGACCTGCGCCGTTCCAGCGATGTTGTACGCGATGGCCTCCAAATTCGTAGCGTTTATTTCCATAGTGCCGTCCATCGCCGCCAGTTGGTTGAATCCGGAGCCGCGCTACTCTTCTTCTGGCGCCGTTTACTTGGAACCTCGCCGACGGTGGCAGGCGGCAGGCCTCATACCACGCTGCAACTCCGATCAATATTAATTGATGGTAAAATGGATGTATCTACAACTATAATGTGTATAGATGCATCTATATTACCATCAAATAATATGAATCGGAGGGAGTACAAGGAATGACAGTTTAGCACAAGTGACACCAGCAAATAAAAATCAATGGACTCTCAGAGGAAAAGGGGGCGACCTTGTTGAACTTGGGGCAAATCAATGGAGTCTGACAGACAAATGATGCGATATCTAAAGCCGGTTAGAGAGAGAGAGAGAGAGAAAGTGTGTGTGTGTGTCCGTGGCGGGGGGGGGGTTTGTTCACTTCTTTGTTTAAAACGAGGATTCGTACAAGGTAATAGAGCCCGCATGCTCGGCTGGGTAGACAGCCAGGAGTGACCCCAACATGGTCGTGCCACAAGGATTCATGTCAAATGAAAAGGGAAGCATGTATCTTTGAATCTTGTCAAATCCTAGGTTTGACCAAGATAATTTAAACAAGTTTAAAACAAGAAAATGAAAAGGGAAGCATGTATCCTTCTTAGTCACTCTAAAATGAAGTTTTTGGGAGGTTTTTGAAATTTCCATGTTTGAAACCCAAAACCACTTCTCTTCATGCTTGACTTCATAAGACGGAGATTAGGGGTTAGGGGGTAGATACATGATTTGTATGGTTTGATATGTCTAGACCTTGTTTATCAATTTTAATGCTTACTATATGACATAAGAAGACTATGTGATTTTGTTTTTCATTTTTCTGTTTTTTTTTTTTTCTGCCCATTTGAATCTTGGTCAAATCCTAGGTTTGACCAAGATTTAGACAAGTTTAACACGTAAATGAGTTAACTTGGATTTCCTACCCTTGAATCCATAGGAAACTTTGTTCTAATGCACTATAAATCAACCGAGTTTTTACACCAACACTGTCACTTACGTGTGGTGCCCACGCTTGAGGTCCCACACTTCAGTGAGCACAAGTCACGTGCACAGGTACAAAACTCCCAGCCATCTTCTTTGTCAGAGAAGACGCATCAGATGCGTATTGGAAGTCTGTGGGTCCTTCCGGATCCTTCGGTTGTCCCTCTCACAAAAAAAACAAATCTCTCTCATTCTCGGCCTCGCTCGACTCGCTCGCTCGCTCGCACCTCCCGCTCACTGACAAACCCTGCACAAAAGTCAACATCATCACCCAAAAAAGGGGAGACACCATAATGCTCTCCCTTCTTCTCTCCTTCCGAGTGATCCCTCTTCCTCCGAGTTTCACTCGACGGGCAAACACCCATGTGCTGCATAGTAATAATAAAAAGGTAGTAGAAAAATCGATATACGAATCTATAATTAAATAGGTTAAACTCGGGTTTTGCCCAGTTCTACAGATCAAGGGTTCAAAAAAAAACCAACTACGGGTTCGAACAACACGATTCTAATCCAAGAATTTTTTCGACCTCATCCAAATGGCCTCAAATTATAGGGTTAGCATCTAGTGCAGTTTGTGTGAAAATGTATGCAATATGTGTACTATAACTTGTATGTCTTTCAAATTTGAACCAAATTTGAATAAGTTTGAAATATTTGAAAACGGGCTTTTGGGAGGTTTTTAAATTTCCATGTTTGAAACCAAAACCACTTCTCTTCATGCTTGACTTCATAAGACGGAGTTTAGGGGTTAGGGGTATAGATACATGATTTGTCTGGTTTGAATATGTCTAGACCTTGTTTATCAACTTTAATGCTTACTATATAACATAAGAAAACTATTTGCTTTGGTTTTTCTTTTTGCTGATTTTTTTTCAATTTTGATGCCCATTTGAATCTTTGTCAAATCCTAGGTTTGACCATGGTTTAAACAAGTTTAAATCATGAATATGAAAAAATAAGCATCTATCCTTCTTAGTCACCCCAAAATGTAGCTCTTGGGAGGGTTTTTGAAATTTCCATGTTTGAAACAAAAAACCACTTCTCTTCATGCATGCTTGACTTCATAAGACAGAGTTTAGTTAGGGGTGTAGATATATACATGATTTTCTAGTTTGAATATGTCTAGACATGTTTATCAACTTTAATGCTAACTATAGCACATACTAAGACCCCAAGAGGAAGGTATGATGCGCAAGGTAAGTTTTCCCTGAAAGAAACCAAGGTTTAATCGAACCAGGAGGAGCCAAGAAGCACGTTGAAGGTTGATGGTGGCGAAATGTGATGCGGCGCAACAACAACGATTCCGCGCCAACGTGGAATCACACAACAAAAGTACTTTGCCAGAAACAGTGAGGTTGTCAATCTCACCGGCTTGCTGTAACAAAGGATTAAGCGTATCGAGTGGAAGATGATTGTTTGCAAGAAAATAGTAAAACACAATTGCAGTAGATTGTATGCTATGTAAAGAATAGGACCGGGGTCCACAGCTCACTAGAGGTGTCTCTCCCATAAGATAAAAGCATGTTGGGTGAACAAATTACACGGGCAATTGACAAATAGAGAAGGGCATAACAATGCATATACATGATATGATAAATATAGTGAGATTTAATCCGGCATTACGACAAAGTACATAGACCGCCATCCAACTACATCTATGCCTAAAAGTCCACCTTCAGGTTATCATCCGAACCCCATTCGTATTAAGTTGCAAAGCAACAGACAATTGCATTAAGTATGGTGCGTAATGTAATCAACAACTACATCCTTAGACATAGCATCAATGTTTTATCCCTAGTGGCAACAGCACACATCACAACCTTAGAACCTTCTGTCACGTCCCAGGTGTCAATGAAGGCATGAACCCACTATCGAGCATAAATACTCCCTCTTGGAGTTAAGAGCAAAAACTTGGCCAGAGCCTCTACTAATAACGGAGAGCATGCAAGATCATAAACAACACATAAACAATAGATTGATAATCACCATAACATAGTATTCTCTATCCATCGGATCCCGACAAACACAACATATAGTATTACATATAGATGATCTTGATCATGTTAGGCAGCTCACAAGATCCAACAATGAAGCACAATTAGGAGAAGACGACCATCTAGCTACCTATGGACCCATAGTCCAGGGGTGAACTACTCACTCATCACTCCGGAGGCGATCATGGCGATGAAGAGTCCTCCGAGAGATGAATCCCCTCCCGGGTGCCGGAGGCGATCTCCTGAATCCCCCGAGATGGGATTCGCGGCGGCGGCGTCTCGGAAGGTTTTCCGTATCGTGGCTCTCGGGGTTTTCGCGACGGGGGCTTTAAGTAGGCGAAAGGGTAGGTCGGGCGACGAGGGCCCACACCATAGGCGGCACGGCCCCCCTCGGCCGCGCGCCCTATGGTGCGGCGCCGTCGCCCCCACTTCGTTATCTCTTCGGTCTTCTGGAAGCTCCGTGCAAAAATAGGACCCCGGCGTTGATTTCGTCCAATTCCGTGAATATTTCCTTACTAGGATTTCTGAAACCAAAAACAGAAAACAACAACTGGCTCTTCAGCATCTTGTTAATAGGTTAGTTCCGTAAAATGCACGAATATGACATAAAGTGTGCATAAAACATGTAGGTATCATCAATAAAGCATGGAACATAAGAAATTATCGATACGTTGGAGACGTATCGCATCCCCAAGTTTAGTTCTGCTCGTCCCGAGTAGGTAAAACGATAACAAAGATAATTTCTGAAGTGACATGCCATCATAATCTTGATCATACTATTTGTAAACATATGTAATGAATGCAGCGATCAAAACAAAGGTAATGACATGAGTAAACAAGTGAATCATATGACAAAGACTTTTCATGAATAGTACTTCAAGACAAGCATCAATAAGTCTTGCATAAGAGTTAACTCATAAAGCAATAAATCAAAGTAAAGGTGTTGAAGCAACACAAAGAAAGATTAAGTTTCAGCGGTTGCTTTCAACTTATAACATGTATATCTCATGGATATTGTCAACATAAAGTAATATAACAAGTGCAATATGCAAGTATGTAGGAATCAATGCACAGTTCACACAAGTGTTTGCTTCTTAAGGTGGAGGGAGATAGGTAAACTGACTCAACAATAAAAGTAAAAGAAAGGTCCTTCAAAGAGGAAAGCATCGATTGCTGTATTTGTGCTAGAGCTTTTATTTTGAAAACATGAAACAATTTTGTCAACGGTAGTAATAAAGCATATGAGTTATGTAAATTATTTCTTACAAGTTGCAAGCCTCATGCATAGTATACTAATAGTGCCCGCACCTTGTCCTACTTAGCTTGGACTACCGGATCTTTGCATGCCATGTTTCAACCAAGTGTCACAAAGGGGTACCTCCATGCCGCCTGTACAAAGGTCTAAGGAGAATGCTCGCATTTTGGATTTCTCGCTTTTGATTATTCTCAACTTAGACATCCATACCGGGACAACATGGACAACAGATAATGGACTCCTCTTAAATGCATAAGCATGTAGCAATGATTATTATTCTCATATGAGATTGAGGATATATGTCCAAAACTGAAACTTCAACCATGATTCATGGCTTTAGTTAGCGGCCCAATGTTCTTCTCTAACAATTTTGCATGCTCCAACCACTAAGGTGATAGATCCTTCAGACAAGACGGACATGCATAGCAACTCACATGATATTCAACAATAGTTGATGGCGTTCCCCAGAAGCATGGTTATCGCACAACAAGCAACTTAATAAAAGATAAAGTGCATAAGTACATATTCAATACTACGATAGTTTTTAAGGCTATTTTGTCCCATGAGCTATATATTGCAAAGGTGAATGATGGAATTTTAAAGGTAGCACTCAAGCAATTTACTTTGGAATGGCGGAGAAATACCATGTAGTAGGTAGGTATGGTGGACACAAATGGCATAGTGGTTGGCTCAAGGATTTTGGATGCATGAGAAGTATTCCCTCTCGATACAAGGTTTAGGCTAGCAAGGTTATTTGAAGCAAACTCAAGGATGAACCGGTGCAGCAAAACTCACATAAAAGACATATTGTAAACATTATAAGACTCTACACCGTCTTCCTTGTTGTTCAAAACTCAATACTAGATATTATCTAGACCTTAGAGAGACCAAATATGCAAATCAAATTTTAGCAAGCTCTATGTATTTCTTCACTAATGGGTGCAAAGCATATGATGCAAGAGCTTAAACATGAGCACAACAATTGCCAAGTATCACATTATCCAAGACATTTTTAGAATTACTACATGTAGCATTTTCCAATTCCAACCATATAACAATTTAACGAAGAAGAAACTTCGCCTTGAACATTATGAGTAAAGCCTAAGGACATATTTGTCCATATGCAACAGCGGAGCGTGTCTCTCTCCCACAAAGTGAATGCTAGGATCCATTTTATTCAAACAAAAACAAAAACAAAAACAAACCGATGCTCCAAGTAAAGAACACAAGATGTGATTGAATAAAAATATAGTTTCAGGGGAGGAACCGATGATGTTGTCGATGAAGAAGGGGATGCCTTGGGCATCCCCAAGCTTAGACGCTTGAGTCTTCTTAAAATATGCAGGGGTGAACCACGGGGCATCCCCAAGCTTAGAGCTTTCACTCCTCTTGATCATAGTATATCATACTCCTCTCTTGACCCTTGAAAACTTCCTTCACACCAAACTTCAAGCAAACTCATTAGAGGGTTAGTGCACAATTAATAATTCACACATTCAGAGGTGACACAATCATTCTTTACACTTCTGGACATTGCATAAAGCTACTGGACATTAATGGATCAAAGAAATGAATCCAACATAGCAAAAGAGGCAATGCGAAATAAAAGGCAGAATCTGTCAAAAACAGAACAGTCCGTAAAGACGAATTTAAAGATGGCACCAGACTTGCTCAAATGGAAAAACTCAAAACTAATGAAAGTTGCGTACATATCTGAGGATCACGCTCGTAAATTGGCAGATTTTTTCGAATTTTCTACAGAGACCTGTGCCCAGATTCGTGACAGACAGCAATGCTGTTTCTGCGCAGCGATCCCAAATATAACATCAACCTTGACATAGAAACTTTACTTGGCACAAAAACATGATAAGGAGAGGTTGCTACAGTAGTAAACAACTTCCAAGACTCAAATATAAAATAAAGTACTGTAGTAAAAACATGGGTTGTCTCCCATAAGCGTTTTTCTTTAACGCCTTTCAGCTAGGCGCAGAAAGTGCAAATCAAGTAACATCGAGAGTAGAAGCATCAACATTATTACCTTGGGAGCTGGGAGTTTTCTCAACAATGCATTGTATCTGGTCTATATAAGTAACTCCTCTCTCATTGCTCCTAGGCTTACTATTCTCATCAAACAAATTTTCAGGAACAAGCCAAGCATAGTTATTTTCCAAAGCTTCATGCATCCCTAGTAGTTTACTAGGTATTGGCGCTTTAATTTCCCTACCATCATTAACATTATTAGTATACTTAATTCTATCCATATCCATCTTTTCAAGTATTTGTTTAAAATTAGGAAAGAAACCAAGCCTCTTATGCTTAATAAAAACTTTTCTAGCTTCTTTAACTATATCCTCAAATTCTCTAACAAGGACTTTTAAAACAAAATTTCTCTTTTCCCCCATCTCCATATCCGAAAGTGTAAGAAACATATGTTGTATTATGGGATTGAGATTAACAAATCTAGTTTCTAACATGTGTATCAAACAGGCAGAAGCACTTTCATAAGTAGGAGCAGTTTTTAATAATGGTATATCTTCAAAATCTTCATCCATACTAACATGGGTGAAAAATTCTTCTATATTATCTCTTCCAATGATACACCCTCGTCCTACCGGTATCTCTTCCAAAGTAAACTTAGGATTAAGCATGATGAAATAAGCAAAAAGTAAACTAGGCAAATAAAATAAAGACAAGTAACTAATTTTTTTGTGTTTTTGATATGGAGAGCAAGACAGTAAATAAAGTAAAACTAGCAACTAATTTTTTTGTGTTTTGTTTAGGTGCAGCAAACAAAGTAGTAAATAAAATAAAGCAAGACAAAAACAAAGTAAAGAGATTGAGAAGTGGAGACTCCCCTTGTAGCGTGTCTTGATCTCCCCGACAACGCCAGAAAAAGAGCTTGATGGCGTGTAACTCACACGTTCGTTGGGAACCCCAAGAGGAAGGTATGATGCGCACAGTAGCAAGTTTTCCCTCAGAAAGAAACCAAGGTTTAATCGAACCAGGAGGAGCCAAGAAGCACGTTGAAGGTTGATGGTGGCGAAATGTGATGCGGCGCAACAACAGGGATTCCGGCGCCAACGTGGAATCTGCACAACAAAACCAAAGTACTTTGCCCCAACGAAACAGTGAGGTTGTCAATCTCACCGGCTTGCTGTAACAAAGGATTAAGCGTATCGAGTGGAAGATGATTGTTTGCAAGAAAATAGTAAAACACAATTGCAGTAGATTGTATGCTATGTAAAGAATAGGACCGGGGTCCACAGTTCACTAGAGGTGTCTCTCCCATAAGATAAAAGCATGTTGGGTGAACAAATTACAGTCGGGCAATTGACAAATAGAGAAGGGCATAACAATGCATATACATGATATGATAAATATAGTGAGATTTAATCCGGGCATTACGACAAAGTACATAGACCGCCATCCAACTGCATCTATGCCTAAAAAGTCCACCTTCAGGTTATCATCCGAACCCCATTCAGTATTAAGTTGCAAAGCAACAGACAATTGCATTAAGTATGGTGTGTAATGTAATCAACAACTACATCCTTAGACATAGCATCAATGTTTTATCCCTAGTGGCAACAGCACATCACAACCTTAGAACCTACTGTCACGATCCCAGGTGTCAATGAAGGCATGAACCCACTATCGAGCATAAATACTCCCTCTTGGAGTTAAGAGCAAAAACTTGGCCAGAGCCTCTACTAATAACGGAGAGCATGCAAGATCATAAACAACACATAAACAATAGATTGATAATCACCATAACATAGTATTCTCTATCCATCGGATCCCGACAAACACAACATATAGTATTACAGATAGATGATCTTGATCATGTTAGGCAGCTCACAAGATCCAACAATGAAGCACAATTAGGAGAAGACGACCATCTAGCTACTGCTATGGACCCATAGTCCAGGGGTGAACTACTCACTCATCACTCCGGAGGCGATCATGGCGATGAAGAGTCCTCCGGGAGATGAATCCCCTCCAGGGTGCCGGAGGCGATCTCCTGAATCCCCCGAGATGGGATTCGCGGCGGCGGCTCTCTGGAAGGTTTTCCGTATCGTGGCTCTCGCACGGGGTTTTCGCGACGGAGGCTTTAAGTAGGCGAAAGGGTAGGTCGGGGGCTGACGAGGGGCCCACACCATAGGGCGGCGCGCCCCCTCTGGCCGCGGCCCTATGGTGGCGGCGCTCGTCGCCCCACTTCGTTATCTCTTCGGTCTTCTGAAGCTCCGTGCAAAAATAGGACCCTGGGCGTTGATTTCGTCCAATTCCGAGAATATTTCCTTACTAGGATTTCTGAAACCAAAAACAGCAAAAAAAGCAACGGCTCTTCGGCATCTTGTTAATAGGTTAGTTCCGAAAATGCACGAATATGACATAAAGTGTGCATAAAACATGTAGGTATCATCAATAAAGTAGCATGGAACATAAGAAATTATCGATACGTTGGAGACGTATCAACTATAGACATAAGAAGACTATGTGCTTTGGTTTTTCATTTTTCTATTTTTTTTTGAATTTTATGCCCATATATTTGAATCTTGGTCAAATCCTAGGTTCAACCAAGATTTAAACAAGTTTAAAACATGAAAATTAAAAGGTAAGCATGTATCCTTCTTAGTCACTCTAAAATGAAGCTTTTGGGATGTTCTTGAAATTTCCATGTTTGAAACCCAAAACGACTTCTCTTCATGCTAGACTTCATAAGATCGACGGGGGGTAGATACATGATTTGTCTGGTTTGGATATACCTAGACCTCGTTTATCAACTCGAATGCTTACGATATGACATATATAAGAAGACTATGTGCTTTTGTTTTTCATTTTTCTGATTTTTTTGAATTTTGTGCCCACCCATTTGTATCTTGGTCAAATCCTAGGTTTGATAATAATTTAAACAAGTTTAAAATATGAAAATGCAAATGTAAGCATGGATCCTTCTTAGTCACTCTAAAATGAAGCTTTTGGGAGGTTTTTGAAATTTCCATGTTTGAAACCCAAAACCACTTCTCTTCACATGCTTGACTTCATAAGACATAGTTAATTAATTTAGGGGTTAGGGGGTATAGATACATGATTTGTGTGGTTTGAATATGTATGGACCTTGTTTATCAACTTCAATGCTTACTATATGACATAAGAAAACTATTTGCTTTGGTTTTTCTTTTTTCTGATTTTTTTTCAAATTTTGATGCCCATTTGAATCTTGTCAAATCCTAGGTTTGACGACCAAGATAATTTAAACAAGTTTAAAACATGAAAATGAAAAGGGAAGCATGGATCCTTCTTAGTCACTCTAAAATGAAGCTTTTGGGAGGTTTTTGAAATTTCCATGTTTGAAACCCAAAACCACTTCTCTTCACATGCTTGACTTCATAAGACAGAGTTTAGGGGTTAGGGGGTATAGCTACATGATTTGTCTGGTTTGAATATGTCTAGACCTTGTTTATCAACTTTAATGCTTACTATATTACATAAGAAAACTATTTGCTTTGGTTTTCCTTTTTGCTGATTTTTTTTCAATTTTGATGCCCATTTGAATCTTGTCTAATCCTAGGTTTGACCAAGATAATTTAAACAAGTTTAAAACATGAAAATGAAAAGGGAAGCATGTATCCTTCTTAGTCACTCTAAACTCGGGTTTTGCCCAGTTCTACAGATCAAGGGTTCAAAAAAATCCAACTACGGGGTTCGAACAACACGATTCTAATCCAAGAATTTTTTCGACCTCATCCAAATGGCCTCAAGCTATAGGGTTAGCATCTAGTGCAGTTTGTGTGAAAATGTATGCACTATGTGTGCTATAACTTGTATGTCTTTCAAATTTGAACCAAATTTGAATAAGTTTGAAATATTTGAAAAGGGGCTTTTGGAGGTTTTTGAAATTTCCATGTTTGAAACCCAAAACCACTTCTCTTCATGCTTGACTTCATAAGACAAGTTTAGGGGTTAGGGGTATATACATGATTTGTCTGGTTTGAATATGTCTAGACCTTGTTTATCAACTTTAATGCTTACTATATAACATAAGAAAACTATTTGCTTTGGTTTTTCTTTTTGCTGATTTTTTTTCAATTTTGATGCCCATTTGAATCTTTGTCAAATCCTAGGTTTGACCATGGTTTAAACAAGTTTAAATCATGAATATGAAAAAATAAGCATCTATCCTTCTTAGTCACCCCAAAATGTAGCTCTTAGGAGGGTTTTTGAAATTTCCATGTTTGAAACAAAAAAACCACTTCTCTTCATGCATGCTTGACTTCATAAGACAGAGTTTAGGGTTAGGGGTGTAGATATATACATGATAATCTAGTTTGAATATGTCTAGACCTGTTTATCATCTTTAATGCTAACTATAGACATAAGAAGACTATGTGCTTTGGTTTTTCATTTTTCTGTTTTTTTTGAATTTTATGCCCATATATTTGAATCTTGGTCAAATCCTAGGTTCAACCAAGATTTAAACAAGTTTAAAACATGAAAATTAAAAGGTAAGCATGTATCCTTCTTAGTCACTCTAAAATGAAGCTTTTGGGATGTTCTTGAAATTTCCATGTTTGAAACCCAAAACGACTTCTCTTCATGCTAGACTTCATAAGATCGACATGATTATTCTGGTTTGGATATATATACCTAGACCTCGTTTATCAACTCGAATGCTTACGATATGACATATATAAGAAGACTATGTGCTTTTGTTTTTCATTTTTCTGATTTTTTTGAATTTTGTGCCCACCCATTTGTATCTTGGTCAAATCCTAGGTTTGATAATGATTTAAACAAGTTTAAAATATGAAAATGCAAATGTAAGCATGGATCCTTCTTAGTCACTCTAAGCATGGATCCTTGTTTATCAACTTTAATGCTTACTATATGACATAAGAAGACTATGTGATTTGGTTTTTCATTTTTCTGTTTTTTTTTTTTTTTGCATTTGAATCTTGGTCAAATCCTAGGTTTGACCAAGATTTAGACAAGTTTAACACGTAAATGAGTTAACTTGGATTTCCTACCCTTGAATCCATAGGAAACTTTGTTCTAATGCACTATAATAATCAACCGAGTTTTTACACCAACAGGTCTGTCACTTACGTGTGGTGCCCACGCTTGAGGTCCCACACTTCAGTGAGCACAAGTCACATGCAATAGGTACGCAAACTCCCAGCCATCTTCTTTGTCAAGAGAAGACGCATCAGGATGCGTATTGGAAGTCTGTGGGTCCTTCTGGATCCTTCGGTTGTCCCTCTCACAAAAAAACAAATCTCTCTCATTCTCGGCCTCGCTCGACTCGCTCGCTCGCACCTCCTGCTCACTGACAAACCCTGCACAAAAGTCAACATCATCACCCGAAAAAGGGGAGACACCATAATTCTCTCCCTTCTTCTCTCCTTCCGAGTGATCCCTCTTCCTCCGAGTTTCACTCGACGGGCAAACACACATGTGCTGCATAGTAATAATAAAAAGGTAGTAGAAAAATCGATATACGAATCTATA
The DNA here is from genome assembly GCA_030979885.1 of Lolium multiflorum. Taxonomy (NCBI): domain Eukaryota; kingdom Viridiplantae; phylum Streptophyta; class Magnoliopsida; order Poales; family Poaceae; genus Lolium; species Lolium multiflorum. Next base: position 27,016 of record JAUUTY010000714.1, read on the forward strand.
ATTAAATAGGTTAAACTCGGGTTTTGCCCAGTTCTACAGATCAAGGGTTCAAAAAAATCCAACTACGGGGTTCGAACAACACGATTCTAATCCAAGAATTTTTTCGACCTCATCCAAATGGCCTCAAATTATAGGGTTAGCATCTAGTGCAGTTTGTGTGAAAATGTATGCAATATGTGTGCTATAACTTGTATGTCTTTCAAATTTGAACCAAATTTGAATAAGTTTGAAATATTTGAAAACGGGCTTTTGGGAGGCTTTTGAAATTTCCATGTTTGAAACCCAAAACCACTTCTCTTCATGCTTGACTTCATAAGACAGAGTTTAGGGGTTAGGGGGTATAGATACATGATTTGTCTGGTTTGAATATGTCTAGACCTTGTTTATCAACTTTAATGCTTACTATATAACATAAGAAAACTATTTGCTTTGGTTTTTCTTTTTGCTGATTTTTTTTCAATTTTGATGCCCATTTGAATCTTGTTCAAATCCTAGGTTTGACCATGGTTTAAACAAGTTTAAATCATGAATATGAAAAATAAGCATCTATCCTTCTTAGTCACTCTAAAATGAAGCTTTTGGGAGGTTTTTGAAATTTCCATGTTTGAAACCCAAAACCACTTCTCTCATGCTTGACTTCATAAGACAGAGTTTAGGGGTTAGGGGTATAGATACATGATTTGTCTGGTTTGAATATGTCTAGACCTTGTTTATCAACTTTAATGCTTACTATATGACATAAGAAAACTATTTGCTTTGGTTTTTCTTTTTGCTGATTTTTTTCAATTTTGATGCCCATTTGAATCTTGGTCAAATCCTAGGTTTGACCATGGTTTAAACAAGTTTAAATCATGAATATGAAAAAATAAGCATCTATCCTTCTTAGTCACCCCAAAATGTAGCTCTTGGGAGGGTTTTTGAAATTTCCATGTTTGAAACAAAAAAACCACTTCTCTTCATGCATGCTTGACTTCATAAGACAGAGTTTAGGGTTAGGGGTGTAGATATATACATGATTTTCTAGTTTGAATATGTCTAGACATGTTTATCAACTTTAATGCTAACTATAGACATAAGAAGACTATGTGCTTTGGTTTTTCATTTTTCTATTTTTTTTGAATTTTATGCCCATATATTTGAATCTTGGTCAAATCCTAGGTTCAACCAAGATTTAAACAAGTTTAAAACATGAAAATTAAAAGGTAAGCATGTATCCTTCTTAGTCACTCTAAAATGAAGCTTTTGGGATGTGATACGTCTCCAACGTATCGATAATTTCTTATGTTCCATGCTACTTTATTGATGATACCTACATGTTTTATGCACATTATATGTCATATTTATGCATTTTCTGGAACTAACCTATTAACAAGATGCCGAAGAGCCGTTGTTGTCTTGTTTTTTTTAAATCCTAGTAAGGAAATATTCTCGGAATTGGACGAAACTTTCGCCCAGGGTCTTATTTTTGCACGAAGCTTCCAGAAGACCGAAGAGATAACGAAGTGGGGCCACGAGGCAGCCAGGGCTAGGGCGGCGCGCCCAAGCCCCGGCCGCGCCGGCCTGCCCCCTGGCCCTCGTGTGCCCCCGCGTTGACCTTCCGCCTACTTAAAGTCTCCGTCGCGAAACCCCCAGTACCGAGAGCCACGATACGGAAAACCTTCCAGAAACGCCGCCGCCGCGAATCCCATCTCGGGGGATTCAGGAGATCGCCTCCGGCACCTGCCGGAGAGGGGATTCATCTCCCGGAGGACTCTACACCGCCATGGTCGCCTCCGGAGTGATGAGTGAGTAGTTCACCCCTGGACCATGGGTCCATAGCAGTAGCTAGATGGTCGTCTTCTCCTCGTTGTGCTTCATTGTTGGATCTTGTGAGCTGCCTAACATGATCAAGATCATCTATATGTAATTCTATATGTTGTGTTTGTCGGGATCCGATGGATAGAGAGTACTATGATTATGGTGATTATCAATCTATTGTTTATGTGTTGTTTATGATCTTGCATGCTCTCCGTTATTAGTAGAGGCTCTGGCCAAGTTTTTGCTCTTAACTCCAAGAGGGAGTATTTATGCTCGATAGTGGGTTCATGCCTTCATTGACACCTGGGACAGTGACAGAAAGTTCTAAGGTTGTGATGTGTGTTGCCACTAGGGATAAAACATTGATTCTATGTCTAAGGATGTAGTTGTTGATTACATTACGCACCATACTTAATGCAATTGTCTGTTGTTTGCAACTTAATACTGAATGGGGTTCGGATGATAACCTGAAGGTGGACTTTTTAGGCATAGATGCAGTTGGATGGCGGTCTATGTACTTTGTCGTAATGCCCAATTAAATCTCACTATATTTATCATATCATGTATATGCATTGTTATGCCTTTCTCTATTTGTCAATTGCCCGACCGTAATTTGTTCACCCAACATGCTTTATCTTATGGGAGAGACACCTCTAGTGAACTGTGGACCCCGGTCCTATTCTTTACATAGCATACAATCTACTGCAATTGTGTTTACTGTTTTCTTTGCAAACATCTTCCACTCGATACGCTTAATCCTTTGTTACAGCAAGCCGGTGAGATTGACAACCTCACTGTTTCGTTGGGACAAAGTACTTGGGTTGTGTTGTGCAGGTTCCGCGTTGGCCCCTGGTGTTGCGCCGCATCACATTTCGCGACCATCAACCTTCAACGTGCTTCTTGGATCCTACTGGTTCGATTAAACCTTGGTTTCTTTCTGAGGGAAAACTTGCTACTGTGCGCATCATACCTTCCTCTTGGGGTTCCCAACGAACGTGTGAGTTACACGCCATCAAGCTCTTTTTCTGGCGCCGTTGCCGGGGAGATCAAGACACGCTGCAAGGGGAGTCTCCACTTCTCAATCTCTTTACTTTGTTTTTGTCTTGCTTTATTTTATTTACTACTTTGTTTGCTGCACCTAAACAAAACACAAAAAAATTAGTTGCTAGTTTTACTTTATTTACTGTCTTGCTCTCTATATCAAAAACACAAAAAAATTAGTTACTTGCATTTACTTTATCTAGTTTGCTTTATTTATTGTCTTGCACTCTATATTAAAAATACAAAAAAAATTTAGTTACTTTTGTTACCATGTCTAGCTCTGAACCTGTTACTTCTTCACCTGAGGAATTAGTTTTTACTTTTAAACAAGGGGATGAGGAGAGTTTTAAGGATGCTTGGTCTAGAATTTTTACTTCTTATCGTAAAACTGAACCTCAAATGACTCTAAGTTTGCTCCTTAGTAATTTTTATTTTGGTCTTATGGTTCGCTATAGATATGCTTTGGACACTTTAGTAGGAGGAGATTTCCTTCATTGTAATGGGGATCAAGCTTTTAATGCCATAAAGAAATTGGTTGCATCACATGATTCAGCTAATAACTTTGATTCAGCCCTTATTAGCATTTATAATAGATTGAACAATCTCGAGATAAGTACATCTCGCTTGAATGACAATTATCACTGTGTTCGTAATCGTCTTGAACAAGTCTTAGAGAATCCTAAACCTTCATTATGGGACCCTTCTGTTAAAATTGTTATCGGTGATCGAACTCTTCATGCCTACTGTGATATTATGTATGAATTTTGCCTTATGCCTGAAAGCATTTATAAATCTTTGAAACTTTGGGGAGTCGATGAAGGAGGAGAAGAAATAACTCTCATTGATAACTCTACTATAATTCCTAAGGGAATAGCTGCAGGTGTGCATACAACCATTCTTGGAAGAACAATATCCATTGATTATCTTGTTATTGAAACAGGAAAAATCATACTCGGAAGATCCTTGCTGAAACTATTGGGAGCAGTCATTGATGTGGGAGAAGGCACTCTGAAATTCACCTCTATACCGGGGGGAAATCATATATTTCCTAAACCAAAGGGAAAGAAAAACAATAAGAAAGGTAAGGATAAAGCCCAAGGTAAGGTTGACACACCGTCTCTTGATGTTACTTGATTTGCACTTTCTGCGCCTAGCTGAAAGGCGTTAAAGAAAAGCGCTTATGGGAGACAACCCATGTTTTTACCTACAGCAATTTTTTGTTTTGTTGAGTCTTGGAAGTTGTTTACTACTGTAGCAACCTCTCCTTATCATGTTTTTGTGCCAAGTAAAGTTTCTATGTCAAAGTTGATGTTATATTTGGGATCGCTGCGCAGAAACAGCATTGCTGTCTGTCACGAATCTGGGCACAGTTCTCTGTAGAAAATTCGAAAACATCTGCCAATTTACGAGCGTGATCCTCAGATATGTACGCAACTTTCATTAGTTTTGAGTTTTTCCATTTGAGCAAGTCTGGTGCCAGCTTTAAATTCGTCTTTACGGACTGTTCTATTTTTGACAGATTCTGCCTTTTATTTCGCATTGCCTCTTTTGCTATGTTGGATTTATTTCTTTGATCCATTAATGTCCAGTAGCATTATGCAATGTCCAGAAGTGTAAAGAATGATTGTGCCACCTCTGAATGTGTGAATTATTAATTGTGCACTAACCCTCTAATGAGTTTGCTTGAAGTTTGGTGTGAAGGAAGTTTTCAAGGGTCAAGAGAGGAGTATGATATACTATGATCAAGAGGAGTGAAAGCTCTAAGCTTGGGGATGCCCCGTGGTTCACCCCTGCATATTCTAAGAATACTCAAGCGTCTAAGCTTGGGGATGCCCAAGGCATCCCCTTCTTCATTGACAACACCATCAGGTTCCTCCCCTGAAACTATATTTTTATTCAATCACATCTTGTGTTCTTTACTTGGAGCGTCGGTTTGTTTTTGTTTTTGTTTTTGTTTGAATAAAATAGATCCTAGCATTCACTTTGTGGGAGAGAGACACGCTCCGCTGTTGCATATGGACACATGTGTCCTTAGGCTTTACTCATAATGTTCAAGGCGAAGTTTCTTCTTCGTTAAATTGTTATATGGTTGGAATTGGAAAATGCTACATGTAGTAATTCTAAAATGTCTTGGATAATGTGATACTTGGCAATTGTTGTGCTCATGTTTAAGCTCTTGCATCATATGCTTTGCACCCATTAATGAAGAAATACATAGAGCTTGCTAAAATTTGATTTGCATATTTGGTCTCTCTAAGGTCTAGATAATATCTAGTATTGAGTTTTGAACAACAAGGAAGACGGTGTAGAGTCTTATAATGTTTACAATATGTCTTTTATGTGAGTTTTGCTGCACCTGTTCATCCTTGAGTTTGCTTCAAATAACCTTGCTAGCCTAAACCTTGTATCGAGAGGGAATACTTCTCATGCATCCAAAATCTTTGAGCCAACCACTATGCCATTTGTGTCCACCATACCTACCTACTACATGGTATTTCTCCGCCATTCCAAAGTAAATTGCTTGAGTGCTACCTTTAAAATTCCATCATTCACCTTTGCAATATATAGCTCATGGGACAAAATAGCCTTAAAAACTATCGTAGTATTGAATATATACTTATGCACTTTATCTTTTATTAAGTTGCTTGTTGTGCGATAACCATGCTTCTGGGGAACGCCATCAACTATTGTTGAATATCATGTGAGTTGCTATGCATGTCCGTCTTGTTTGAAGGATCTATCATTTTAGTGGTTGGAGCATGCAAAATTGTTAGAGAAGAACATTGGGCCGCTAACTAAAGCCATGAATCATGGTTGAAGTTTCAGTTTTGGACATATATCCTCAATCTCATATGAGAATAATAATCATTGCTACATGCTTATGCATTTAAGAGGAGTCCATTATCTGTTGTCCATGTTGTCCCGGTATGGATGTCTAAGTTGAGAATAATCAAAAGCGAGAAATCCAAAATGCGAGCTTTCTCCTTAGACCTTTGTACAGGCGGCATGGAAGTACCCCTTTGTGACACTTGGTTGAAACATGGCATGCGAAGATCCGGTAGTCCAAGCTAAGTAGGACGAGGTGCGGGCACTATTAGTATACTATGCATGAGGCTTGCAACTTGTAAGATATAATTTACATAACTCATATGCTTTATTACTACCGTTGACAAAATTGTTTCATGTTTTCAAAATAAAAGCTCTAGCACAAATACAGCAATCGATGCTTTCCTCTTTGAAGGACCATTCTTTTACTTTTATTGTTGAGTCAGTTTACCTATCTCCTTCCACCTTAAGAAGCAAACACTTGTGTGAACTGTGCATTGATTCCTACATACTTGCATATTGCACTTGTTATATTACTTTATGTTGACAATATCCATGAGATATACATGTTATAAGTTGAAAGCAATCGCTGAAACTTAATCTTCCTTTGTGTTGCTTCAACACCTTTACTTTGATTTATTGCTTTATGAGTTAACTCTTATGCAAGACTTATTGATGCTTGTCTTGAAGTACTATTCATGAAAAGTCTTTGCTATATGATTCACTTGTTTACTCATGTCATTACCTTTGCTTTGATCGCTGCATTCATTACATATGTTTACAAATAGTATGATCAAGATTATGATGGCATGTCACTTCAGAAATTATCTTTGTTATCGTTTTACGAGCAGAACTAAGCTTGGGGATGCTGATACGTCTCCAACGTATCGATAATTTCTTATGTTCCATGCTACTTTATTGATGATACCTACATGTTTTATGCACATTATATGTCATATTTATGCATTTTCTGGAACTAACCTATTAACAAGATGCCGAAGAGCCAGTTGCTGTTTTCTGCTGTTTTTGGTTTCAGAAATCCTAGTAAGGAAATATTCTCGGAATTGGACGAAACTTTCGCCCAGGGTCCTATTTTTGCATGAAGCTTCCAGAAGACCGAAGAGATAACGAAGTGGGGCCACGAGGCAGCCAGGGGCTAGGGCGTGGCCCAAGCCCTGGCCGCGCCGGCCTGCCCCCGGGGCCCTCGTGTGGCCCCCGCGTTGACCTTCCGCCTACTTAAAGTCTCCGTCGCGAAACCCCCAGTACCGAGAGCCACGATACGGAAAACCTTCCAGAGACGCCGCCGCGAATCCCATCTCGGGGATTCAGGAGATCGCCTCCGGCACCCTGCCGGAGAGGGGATTCATCTCCCGGAGGACTCTACACCGCCATGGTCGCCTCCGGAGTGATGAGTGAGTAGTTCACCCCTGGACCATGGGTCCATAGCAGTAGCTAGATGGTCGTCTTCTCCTCGTTGTGCTTCATTGTTGGATCTTGTGAGCTGCCTAACATGATCAAGATCATCTATATGTAATTCTATATGTTGTGTTTGTCGGGATCCGATGGATAGAGAGTACTATGATTATGGTGATTATCAATCTATTGTTTATGTGTTGTTTATGATCTTGCATGCTCTCCGTTATTAGTAGAGGCTCTGGCCAAGTTTTTGCTCTTAACTCCAAGAGGGAGTATTTATGCTCGATAGTGGGTTCATGCCTTCATTGACACCTGGGACAGTGACAGAAAGTTCTAAGGTTGTGATGTGTTGTTGCCACTAGGGATAAAACATTGATTCTATGTCTAAGGATGTAGTTGTTGATTACATTACGCACCATACTTAATGCAATTGTCTGTTGCTTTGCAACTTAATACTGAATGGGGTTCGGATGATAACCTGAAGGTGGACTTTTTAGGCATAGATGCAGTTGGATGGCGGTCTATGTACTTTGTCGTAATGCCCAATTAAATCTCACTATATTTATCATATCATGTATATGCATTGTTATGCCTTTCTCTATTTGTCAATTGCCCGACTGTAATTTGTTCACCCAACATGCTTTATCTTATGGGAGAGACACCTCTAGTGAACTGTGGACCCCGTCCTATTCTTTACATAGCATACAATCTACGCAATTGTGTTTACGTTTTCAAAACATCTTCCACTCGATACGCTTAATCCTTTGTTACAGCAAGCCGGTGAGATTGACAACCTCACTGTTGCGTTGGGACAAAGTACTTGGGTTGTGTTGTGCAGGTTCCGCGTTGGCGCCGGAATCCCTGGTGTTGCGCCGCATCACATTTCGCGACCATCAACCTTCAACGTGCTTCTTGGCTCCTACTGGTTCGATTAAACCTTGGTTTCTTTCTGAGGGAAAACTTGCTACTGTGCGCATCATACCTTCCTCTTGGGGTTCCCAACGAACGTGTGAGTTACACGCCATCAGGATGTTCTTGAAATTTCCATGTTTGAAACCCAAAACGACTTCTCTTCATGCTAGACTTCATAAGATCGACGGGGGGGTAGATACATGATTTGTCTGGTTTGGATATACCTAGACCTCGTTTATCAACTCGAATGCTTACGATATGACATATATAGGAAGACTATGTGCTTTTGTTTTTCATTTTTCTGATTTTTTTGAATTTTGTGCCCTTACCAAAAGGTTTTCCAAGCAAGGGATGAAGATCTGGGAGAGTTATTTTGCACCTCACATGCTCAACTCAACTGCAAGTGCTCATACTCATGATATCCCTGTAAGTTGGTTTAACTTTGTTACACTCATGCTCATGACTCGACAAATTTGACTGGGCCAAGGGTTTCTTATCTTCACAACTATGGGATATTATTAAGGAATCTGTTGCCTATGAACACACTATATCTTTTGTTATCCCTGATAAGTGTGTTGCTGATCAGGCGCCTGTCTGTAAGATGTTAGAAGATATCCATGAGAGTCCTATTGGAAGCCCTCTGGGTGATGACACAACCCAGCTCTCTCCTAAGAGGAAGAGAAGAGATGGCAAAGTACGTCTGGTTGAATCAGAGGTAAGGAGAAGCCCTAGATTGAATATCTTGAATGATGGGTATAAAAATCATGTCAACTGTGTGGATAAGAACTGCCTAACTTGCAATGCTGCTCCTCCTTTGATTAATACCAAAGTAGTAAAAAACTTGGCTTTCTTCTGTAAGGTTCAAGAGGATGGCCTGGACAAGAAGTTACGGAAGAAAGGCAAGTTGGAGTCAAAAACTCCGGATCTGCTCATGAGGCACCACTGCAAATGCCAAAGCAACTAGAGGAAGAGGCCAAGCTAGCTCTGGGGAAAACAATAAGGCAAAGGGAGCATGTGCTGCTGATGGAGTAGCACCACAAGCCAAAAAAAGGCTTCACAAGTAGTTCCTTATGTTAGAAATCTTAGCAGCTTTTGTGGTGGGGAAAGATGTTCCTTTTGTTGCTTGTAAGGTTTGGAAGATATGCCAATACGTGTCAAGTTTGCTTTTGTGGATGATTTTCTGGAATATATCTGGTGTAATGAACTATGTTACTTGTGCTGGCTTGAAATTGCACTGGTTGCTTTCTATTCTGCTTGGTTTGTTCTTCACTTGAGAACACTTCATATATTATCAAGTGATTGTACAAAAAACCATCATAGTTTCTTATGGAGCACAACAAATCATGGAAAATTTTGAATTGGAATTTGAGAGGTATCAATTAAAAGAAATGGGTTGCTCTAGCTAGTAAAATTGAAGAATCCAACTGTGATATTATCTGCTACAAGAAACAAAAAGGGAATCTTTTGATTTGGATTATATTAAGAAATTCTGTCCTAGAAAGTTTAATAAATTTGAGTTTCGCCATCGTGGGTGCTTCCGAGGAATTATCATTATTTGGTGCAGCTCTTTGTTCATCGGCACACTTGCTTTCCAATGAGTTTTCCATCTCTCGTGCGCTCACTTGCAATATCTCAGCTAATACATGGATTTTGACTAATATCTATGGTCCAAGTCGGCTGATAGAAAGGCAGATTTTATTGAATGGTTTTCCAACATAGATATGCCTATTGACATGGATTGGTTGATTATGGGTGATTTCAACTTCATCAGAAACCTTCGATAAACAAACCAGGAGGAGACTTAAATGGAATGCTTTTATTCAATGAGGCAATCAGTAACCTTGGATTGGTAGAATTACTAAAAGGTAGAAAGTACACCTGAGCAATATGCAACAAACACCCTCCTCCTAGATTGGTTTTTTCTTCCTCCTCTTGACCGTTAGCTATCCTTCAACTATGGTTTTCCCTCTAGTTAAGCCAACTTCAGATCATGTTCCCTGTGTCATTACTATTGGAACAAAAATACCAAAAGCAAGAACTTTCAGATTTGAGAATTATTGGTTACAACATAGTGAATTCAAAATCATAGTACAAGCTAGTTGGAACATTCCAGTTGGTCATTCTGATCCAGCCAAGAAAATCACTGCTAAGTTGAAAAATCTAAGGAGGAGTATTAAGCTTTGTGCAAAAAATTACCTTGCTTAAGAATGCTCATTGACAAAGTTAATCTAGTTATTACTTTTCTGGATAATATTGAGGAATTAAGAACTCTTTCCCTTGAAGAATGGAATTTGAGGGATATTCTTAAAGACCATGTGATAACTTTGTTACAAAATCAGAAGGCTTACTGGAAGCAAAGAGGAAAAATAAAATGGGTCAAGCTAGGAGATGCAAATACCAGATTTTTCCATACAAAAGCAACAATAAACTATAGGCACAACTATATTTCAATGCTAGTGAATGATAGTTTGGCTGAAATCTCTGATCATGATGGAAAAGCAGATATTGTGGAAGGCATTCAAGGAGAGGATGGGTATGACTGATAATCCTTCTATGCAGTTTGATTTACAAGAGCTTTTTGGTATCAATGTGAATACAGACACTTTTGCACACTTGGAAGTACCTTTTTCGATAAGGAAATTGATGATATTATAAAGGATCTGCCCAATGACAAATCTCCAGGACCTGATGGATTCAATAATGAATTTTTCAAGAATTGTTGGTCAATTATTGGTCCAGATGTGAAAGACATGATAAGAGCATTCTATGAGGGTGATTTAAACTTGGAAAGTATCAACTCCTCATACATTACTTTAATACCAAAGATTGACACTCCTTTGCTTCCAGGAGATTTCAGACCTATTTCCTTGCTAAATACAGTGCTCAAAATTATCACCAAGCTTTTAGCAAATAGATTGCAAAAGATCATTCTTCAGCTAGTACACAAGAATCAATATGGTTTTCACAAAGATCCATTCAAGACTGCTTGGGATGGGCTTTTGAATATCTCTTTCTGTCATAAATCAAAAGAGGTGATTGTCATTCTGAAGTTAGACTTTGAAAAGGCCTTTGATAAAATAGAGCATAGCACAATTCTGGAAATCTTGAAAGCTAGAGGGTTTGGGGAGAGATGGATTAAATGGATTCATCTAATTCTTAGTTCGGAACTTCTGCTATTCTTCTAATGGAACTCCTGGAAAGAAATTCTATTGTAAAAGAGGGGTTAGACAAGGGGATCCTCTCTCACCCCTTCTCTTTGTGTTAGCGGCAGATCTTCTTCAGACCATCTTGAACAAAGCACTGACACAAGGCTTAATTGACAAACCAATTCCTTCATCTGCATGCCCCGACTTTCCAATAGTGCAATATGCGATGACACTCTTTGTATGAAAGAAGATGCCGAAATCTTATATGCCTTAAAGCTTTGCTGCAATCTTTTCTGATTCCCTAAAAGTAAATTACAATAAATCAAATATGATACCCATAAATTTGAGTGAGGAAAGGCTGAATCATCTGTCTGCAACAATTAATTGTAAAAAAGGATCTCTCCCTTTCACTTATCTTGGGCTGCCTTTAAGTATTGTGAAACCTTCCATGGAGCATTTTTTACCCATTGTTCAAAGAACACAAGCAAGGCTAGGAGGGATTGCAGATTTCTTAAACTATGGAGGAAAATTGCAGTTGGTTAAATCAGTCCTGGCTTCGATGCCAATTTTCTTCATGAGTTGCTTTGATGTACTGTGGCAATAAAGGAGCAAGTGGTGAAGTACATGCGACATTGTTTATGGAGAAAGAAAATTCATGTACAAGCAAATGGCTCTGCTCTTATAGCATGGAAAAAAATCTGCAGACCTAAAGAACAAGGTGGTTTAGGTGTGCTCAATCTGAATATTCAAAATAAAGCTCTCATGTTAAAGAATCTGCACAAATTCTTCAACAGCCATGATATACCTTGGGTGAATTTAATCAGAGATGCATATTACTCAAATGATAATATTCCCACTCACAAGTCAGATGCCTCTTTCTGGTGGAAATCACATCTTAAATTGCTTGACATCTACAAGTCTATGGCAAGATGTAATATTGGAAATGGAACAACGTAAACTTCGGACTGATCTTTGGGAACATAATTGTTTACAACACAAATTTCCTCATCTCATAACTTTTGCCAAAAACACCGATTGGTCTGTAAAGGTTGTCAACAGAATATCTGGAAGATCTTTTGATATGCCTCTCTCCCAGCAGGCTTATGTGGAGTTCCAGTTTGGAAAATTTATGCCAAAGATACTCTCACAATCATACAGGAAGGAAATCTGGATAATTGGACATACATCTGGGGGAGTGCAGAATTTACTTCACAAAGAGCATATAAAGTTATGATTGGATCCATTCCAACACCAAAAATCTTTGCATCTATTTGGGAGTCTTCTTGTCAAGCAAAACATAAGTTCTTCTTTTGGTTGCTACTTCATGACAGATTAAATACAAGAAATCTTTTGAGAAGAAAGAACTTTCAGCTACAATCCCACAATTGTGTGATGAGAAGCTGCAACAGAAGAAACTCTTGTGCATCTTTTCGGGCATGTCCATTTGCAGACCAATGTTGGGATTTTATATGCCCACAACGAAATAAAAGATTATCTATACTGGAGGCTTTAGAGGAAATGAAGAAGAGGATCAATCTACCTTTTGCTATGGAGATCATTATGCGTCGCTTGGGGCATTTGGATTATCGAAATAACAAAGTGTTTAAAGACCAAATAATGACTTCAATAATTGGAAAGCTATATACCTTCAAGAACTAAGGCTTTTAGTGCAATGAAGAAAAAACACTTAGCTCCTTTCAAGGATTGGATTCAGAATTTGTCTTAGTTAGTTTTTTTGTTCTTTTTGGTCTTTGAGAGTTTCTCACTCTCTCTCTGTAATATATACTCTGGTTATTTGCTTTTACATATAATTAATAAAAATTGCAGTGGGTTTTACCCACTGTTTTGATTCAAAAAAAATTGTATCTTGGTCAAATCCTAGGTTTTATAATGATTTAAACAAGTTTAAAATATGAAAATGCAAATGTAAGCATGGATCCTTCTTAGTTACTCTAAAATGAAGCTTTTGGGAGGTTTTTGAAATTTCCATGTTTGAAACCCAAAACCACTTCTCTTCACATGCTTGACTTCATAAGACATAGTTAATTAATTTAGGGGTTAGGGGGTATAGATACATGATTTGTGTGGTTTGAATATGTATGGACCTTGTTTATCAACTTCAATGCTTACTATATGACATAAGAAAACTATTTGCTTTGGTTTTTCTTTTTTCTGATTTTTTTTTCAATTTTGATGCCCATTTGAATCTTGTCAAATCCTAGGTTTGACGACCAAGATAATTTAAACAAGTTTAAAACATGAAAATGAAAAGGGAAGCATGGATCCTTCTTAGTCACTCTAAAATGAAGCTTTTGGGAGGTTTTTGAAATTTCCATGTTTGAAACCCAAAACCACTTCTCTTCACATGCTTGACTTCATAAGACAGAGTTTAGGGGTTAGGGGGTATAGCTACATGATTTGTCTGGTTTGAATATGTCTAGACCTTGTTTATCAACTTTAATGCTTACTATATTACATAAGAAAACTATTTGCTTTGGTTTTCCTTTTTGCTGATTTTTTTCAATTTTGATGCCCATTTGAATCTTGTCTAATCCTAGGTTTGACCAATATAATTTAAACAAGTTTAAAACATGAAAATGAAAAGGGAAGCATGTATCCTTCTTAGTCACTCTAAACTCGGGTTTTGCCCAGTTCTACAGATCAAGGGTTCAAAAAATCCAACTACGGGGTTCGAACAACACGATTCTAATCCAAGAATTTTTTCGACCTCATCCAAATGGCCTCAAGCTATAGGGTTAGCATCTAGTGCAGTTTGTGTGAAAATGTATGCACTATGTGTGCTATAACTTGTATGTCTTTCAAATTTGAACCAAATTTGAATAAGTTTGAAATATTTGAAAAGGGGCTTTTGGGAGGTTTTTGAAATTTCCATGTTTGAAACCCAAAACCACTTCTCTTCATGCTTGACTTCATAAGACGGAGTTTAGTGGTTAGGGGGTATAGATACATGATTTGTCTGGTTTGAATATGTCTAGACCTTGTTTATCAACTTTAATGCTTACTATATAACATAAGAAAACTATTTGCTTTGGTTTTTCTTTTTGCTGATTTTTTTCAATTTTGATGCCCATTTGAATCTTGGTCAAATCCTAGGTTTGACCATGGTTTAAACAAGTTTAAATCATGAATATGAAAAAATAAGCATCTATCCTTCTTAGTCACCCCAAAATGTAGCTCTTAGGAGGGTTTTTGAAATTTCCATGTTTGAAACAAAAAAACCACTTCTCTTCATGCATGCTTGACTTCATAAGACAGAGTTTAGGGTTAGGGGTGTAGATATATACATGATTTTCTAGTTTGAATATGTCTAGACCTGTTTATCAACTTTAATGCTAACTATAGACATAAGAAGACTATGTGCTTTGGTTTTTCATTTTTCTGTTTTTTTTGAATTTTATTCCCATATATTTGAATCTTGGTCAAATCCTAGGTTCAACCAAGATTTAAATAAGTTTAAAACATGAAAATTAAAAGGTAAGCATGTATCCTTCTTAGTCACTCTAAAATGAAGCTTTTGGGATGTTCTTGAAATTTCCATGTTTGAAACCCAAAACGACTTCTCTTCATGCTAGACTTCATAAGATCGACGGGGGGTAGATACATGATTTGTCTGGTTTGGATATATATACCTAGACCTCGTTTATCAACTCGAATGCTTACGATATGACATATGTAAGAAGACTATGTGCTTTTGTTTTTCATTTTTCTGATTTTTTTGAATTTTGTGCCCACCCATTTGTATCTTGGTCAAATCCTAGGTTTGATAATGATTTAAACAAGTTTAAAATATGAAAATGCAAATGTAAGCATGGATCCTTCTTAGTCACTCTAAAATGAAGCTTTTGGGAGGTTTTTGAAATTTCCATGTTTGAAAGCCAAAACCACTTCTCTTCACATGCTTGACTTCATAAGACATAGTTAATTAATTTAGGGCTTAGGGGGTATAGATACATGATTTGTGTGGTTTGAATATGTATGGACCTTGTTTATCAACTTCAATGCTTACTATATGACATAAGAAAACTATTTGCTTTGGTTTTTCTTTTTTCTGATTTTTTTTCAAATTTGATGCCCATTTGAATCTTGTCAAATCCTAGGTTTGACGACCAAGATAATTTAAACAAGTTTAAAACATGAAAATGAAAATGGAAGCATGGATCCTTCTTAGTCACTCTAAAATGAAGCTTTTGGGAGGTTTTTGAAATTTCCATGTTTGAAACCCAAAACCACTTCTCTTCACATGCTTGACTTCATAAGACAGAGTTTAGGGGTTAGGGGTATAGCTACATGATTTGTATGGTTTGAATATGTCTAGACCTTGTTTATCAACTTTAATGCTTACTATATAACATAAGATCGAAAACTATTTGCTTTGGTTTTTGTTTTTGCTGAATTTTTTTCAATTTTGATGCCCATTTGAATCTTTGTCAAATCCTAGGTTTGACCATGGTTTAAACAAGTTTAAATCATGAATATGAAAAAATAAGCATCTATCCTTCTTAGTCACCCCAAAATGTAGCTCTTGGGAGGGTTTTTGAAATTTCCATGTTTGAAACAAAAAAACCACTTCTCTTCATGCATGCTTGACTTCATAAGACAGAGTTTAGGGTTAGGGGTGTAGATATATACATGATTTTGCCCAGTTCTACAGATCAAGGGTTCAAAAAAATCCAACTACGGGGTTCGAACAACACGATTCTAATCCAAGAATTTTTTCGACCTCATCCAAATGGCCTCAAGCTATAGGGTTAGCATCTAGTGCAGTTTGTGTGAAAATGTATGCACTATGTGTGCTATAACTTGTATGTCTTTCAAATTTGAACCAAATTTGAATAAGTTTGAAATATTTGAAAAGGGGCTTTTGGGAGGATTTTGAAATTTCCATGTTTGAAACCCAAAACCACTTCTCTTCATGCTTGACTTCATAAGACGGAGTTTAGGGGTTAGGGGTAGATACATGATTTGTATGGTTTGATATGTCTAGACCTTGTTTATCAACTTTAATGCTTACTATATGACATAAGAAGACTATGTGATTTTGTTTTTCATTTTTCTGTTTTTTTATTTTTCTGCCCATTTGAATCTTGGTCAAATCCTAGGTTTGACCAAGATTTATACAAGTTTAACACGTAAATGAGTTAACTTGGATTTCCTACCCTTTAATCCATAGGAAATTTGTTCTAATGCACTATTATAATCAACCGAGTTTTTACACCAACAGGTTTGTCACTTACGTGTGGTGCCCACGCTTGAGGTCCCACACTTCAGTGAGCACAAGTCACGTGCAATAGGTACGCAAACTCCCATCTTCTTTGTCAAGAGAAGACGCATCAGGATGCGTATTGGAAGTCTGTGGGTCCTTCTGGATCCTTCGGTTGTCCCTCTCACAAAAAAACAAATCTCTCTCATTCTCGGCCTCGCTCGACTCGCTCGCTCGCTCGCACCTCCTGCTCACTGACAAACCCTGCACAAAAGTCAACATCATCACCCGAAAAAGGGGAGACACCATAATGCTCTCCCTTCTTCTCTCCTTCCGAGTGATCCCTCTTCCTCCGAGTTTCACTCGACGGGCAAACACCCATGTGCTGCATAGTAATAATAAAAAGGTAGTAGAAAAATCGATATACGAATCTATAATTAAATAGGTTAAACTCGGGTTTTGCCCAGTTCTACAGATCAAGGGTTCAAAAAAATCCAACTACGGGGTTCGAACAACACGATTCTAATCCAAGAATTTTTTCGACCTCATCCAAATGGCCTCAAATTATAGGGTTAGCATCTAGTGCAGTATGTGTGAAAATGTATGCACTATGTGTGCTATAACTTGTATGTCTTTCATATTTGAACCAAATTTGAATAAGTTTGAAATATTTGAAAAGGGGCTTTTGGCTTAAATTTCCATGTTTGAAACCCAAAACCACTTCTCTTCATGCTTGACTTCATAAGACGGAGTTTAGTGGTTAGGGGGTATAGATACATGATTTGTCTGGTTTGAATATGTCTAGACCTTGTTTATCAACTTTAATGCTTACTATATAACATAAGAAAACTATTTGCTTTGGTTTTTCTTTTTGCTGATTTTTTTTCAATTTTGATGCCCATTTGAATCTTGGTCAAATCCTAGGTTTGACCATGGTTTAAACAAGTTTAAATCATGAATATGAAAAAATAAGCATCTATCCTTCTTAGTCACCCCAAAATGTAGCTCTTGGGAGGGTTTTTGAAATTTCCATGTTTGAAACAAAAAAACCACTTCTCTTCATGCATGCTTGACTTCATAAGACAGAGTTTAGGGTTAGGGGTGTAGATATATACATGCTTTTCTAGTTTGAATATGTCTAGACCTGTTTATCAACTTTAATGCTAACTATAGACATAAGAAGACTATGTGCTTTGGTTTTTCATTTTTCTGTTTTTTTTGAATTTTATGCCCATATATTTGAATCTTGGTCAAATCCTAGGTTCAACCAAGATTTAAACAAGTTTAAAACATGAAAATTAAAAGGTAAGCATGTATCCTTCTTAGTCACTCTAAAATGAAGCTTTTGGGATGTTCTTGAAATTTCCATGTTTGAAACCCAAAACGACTTCTCTTCATGCTAGACTTCATAAGATCGACGGGGTAGATACATGATTTGTCTGGTTTGGATATACCTAGACCTCGTTTATCAACTCGAATGCTTACGATATGACATATATAAGAAGACTATGTGCTTTTGTTTTTCATTTTCTGATTTTTTTGAATTTTGTGCCCACCCATTTGTATCTTGGTCAAATCCTAGGTTTGATAATGATTTAAACAAGTTTAAAATATGAAAATGCAAATGTAAGCATGGATCCTTCTTAGTCACTCTAAAATGAAGCTTAATTTTGGGAGGTTTTTGAAATTTCCATGTTTGAAACCCAAAACCACTTCTCTTCACATGCTTGACTTCATAAGACATAGTTAATTAATTTAGGGGTTAGGGGGTATAGATACATGATTTGTGTGGTTTGAATATGTATGGACCTTGTTTATCAACTTCAATGCTTACTATATGACATAAGAAAACTATTTGCTTTGGTTTTTCTTTTTTCTGCTTTTTTTTCAATTTTGATGCCCATTTGAATCTTGTCAAATCCTAGGTTTGACGACCAAGATAATTTAAACAAGTTTAAAACATGAAAATGAAAAGGGAAGCATGGATCCTTCTTAATCACTCCAAAATGAAGCTTTTGGGAGGTTTTTGAAATTTCCATGTTTGAAACCCAAAACCACTTCTCTTCACATGCTTGACTTCATAAGACAGAGTTTAGGGGTTAGGGGTATAGCTACATGATTTGTCTGGTTTGAATATGTCTAGACCTTGTTTATCAACTTTAATGCTTACTATATAACATAAGATCGAAAACTATTTGCTTTGGTTTTTCTTTTTGCTGATTTTTTTCAATTTTGATGCCCATTTGAATCTTGGTCAAATCCTAGGTTTGACCATGGTTTAAACAAGTTTAAATCATGAATATGAAAAAATAAGCATATATCCTTCTTAGTCACCCCAAAATGTAGCTCTTGGGAGGGTTTTTGAAATTTCCATGTTTGAAACAAAAAAACACTTCTCTTCATGCATGCTTGACTTCATAAGACAGAGTTTAGGGTTAGGGGTGTAGATATATACATGATTTTCTAGTTTGAATATGTCTAGACCTGTTTATCAACTTTAATGCTAACTATAGACATAAGAAGACTATGTGCTTTGGTTTTTCATTTTTCTGTTTTTTTTGAATTTTATGCCCATATATTTGAATCTTGGTCAAATCCTAGGTTCAACCAAGATTTAAACAAGTTTAAAACATGAAAATTAAAAGGTAAGCATGTATCCTTCTTAGTCACTCTAAAATGAAGCTTTTGGGATGTTCTTGAAATTTCCATGTTTGAAACCCAAAACGACTTCTCTTCATGCTAGACTTCATAAGATCGACGGGGGTAGATACATGATTTGTCTGGTTTGGATATACCTAGACCTCGTTTATCAACTCGAATGCTTACGATATGACATATATAAGAAGACTATGTGCTTTTGTTTTTCATTTTTCTGATTTTTTTGAATTTTGTGCCCACCCATTTGTATCTTGGTCAAATCCTAGGTTTGATAATGATTTAAACAAGTTTAAAATATGAAAATGCAAATGTAAGCATGGATCCTTCTTAGTCACTCTAAAATGAAGCTTTTGGGAGGTCTTTGAAATTTCCATGTTTGAAACCCAAAACCACTTCTCTTCACATGCTTGACTTCATAAGACATAGTTAATTAATTTAGGGGTTAGGGGGTATAGATACATGATTTGTGTGGTTTGAATATGTATGGACCTTGTTTATCAACTTCAATGCTTACTATATGACATAAGAAAACTATTTGCTTTGGTTTTTCTTTTTTCTGCTTTTTTTTCAATTTTGATGCCCATTTGAATCTTGTCAAATCCTAGGTTTGACGAAAGATAATTAAAACAAGTTTAAAACATGAAAATGAAAAGGAAAGCATGTATCCTTGTTAGGCACTCTAAAATGAAGCTTTTGGGAGGTTTTTGAAATTTCCATGTTTGAAACCCAAAACCACATATCTTCACATGCTTGACTTCATAAGACAGAGTTTAGGGGTTAGGGGTATAGATACATGATTTGTCTGGTTTGAATATGTCTAGACATTGTTTATCAACTTTAATGCTTACTATATGACATAAGAAAAATAATGTCATGTAAATGAGTTAACTTGGATTTCCTACCCTTGAATCCATAGGAAACTTTGTTCTAATGCACTATAATAATCAACCGAGTTTTTACACCAACAGGTCTGTCACTTACGTGTGGTGCCCATGCGTGAGGTCCCACACTTCAGTGAGCACAAGTCAAGTGCAGTAGGTACGCAAACTCCAAGCCATCTTCTTTGTCAAGAGAAGACGCATCAGGATGCGTAAGTCTGTGGGTCCTTCTGGATCCTTCGGTTGTCCCTCTCACAAAAAAAACAAATCTCTCTCATTCTCCTCCTCGCTCGACTCGCTCGCTCGCTCGCACCTCCTGCTCACTGACAAACCCTGCACAAAAGTCAACATCATCACCCGAAAAAGGGGAGACACCATAATTCTCTCCCTTCTTCTCTCCTTCCGAGTGATCCCTCTTCCTCCAAGTTTCACTCGACGGGCAAACACCCATGTGCTGCATAGTAATAATAAAAAGGTAGTAGAAAAATCGATATACGAATCTATAATTAAATAGGTTAAACTCGGGTTTTGCCCAGTTCTACAGATCAAGGGTTCAAAAAATCCAACTACGGGGTTCGAACAACACGATTCTAATCCAAGAATTTTTTCGACCTCATCCAAATGGCCTCAAATTATAGGGTTAGCATCTAGTGCAGTTTGTGTGAAAATGTATGCACTATGTGTGCTATAACTTGTATGTCTTTCAAATTTGAACCAAATTTGAATAAGTTTGAAATATTTGAAAAGGGGCTTTTGGGAGGTTTTTGAAATTTCCATGTTTGAAACCCAAAACCACTTCTCTTCATGCTTGACTTCATAAGACGGAGTTTAGGGTTAGGGGTATAGATACATGATTTGTCTGGTTTGAATATGTCTAGACCTTGTTTATCAACTTTAATGCTTACTATATAACATAAGAAAACTATTTGCTTTGGTTTTTCTTTTTGCTGATTTTTTTCAATTTTGATGCCCATTTGAATCTTGGTCAAATCCTAGGTTTGACCATGGTTTAAACAAGTTTAAATCATGAATATGAAAAAATAAGCATCTATCCTTCTTAGTCACCCCAAAATGTAGCTCTTGGGAGGGTTTTTGAAATTTCCATGTTTGAAACAAAAAAACCACTTCTCTTCATGCATGCTTGACTTCATAAGACAGAGTTTAGGGTTAGGGGTGTAGATATATACATGCTTTTCTAGTTTGAATATGTCTAGACCTGTTTATCAACTTTAATGCTAACTATAGACATAAGAAGACTATGTGCTTTGGTTTTTCATTTTTCTGTTTTTTTTTTGAATTTTATGCCCATATATTTGAATCTTGGTCAAATCCTAGGTTCAACCAAGATTTAAACAAGTTTAAAACATGAAAATTAAAAGGTAAGCATGTATCCTTCTTAGTCACTCTAAAATGAAGCTTTTGGGATGTTCTTGAAATTTCCATGTTTGAAACCCAAAACGACTTCTCTTCATGCTAGACTTCATAAGATCGACGGGGGTAGATACATGATTTGTCTGGTTTGGATATACCTAGACCTCGTTTATCAACTCGAATGCTTACGATATGACATATATAAGAAGACTATGTGCTTTTGTTTTTCATTTTCTGATTTTTTTGAATTTTGTGCCCACCCATTTGTATCTTGGTCAAATCCTAGGTTTGATAATGATTTAAACAAGTTTAAAATATGAAAATGCAAATGTAAGCATGGATCCTTCTTAGTCACTCTAAAATGAAGCTTAATTTTGGGAGGTTTTTGAAATTTCCATGTTTGAAACCCAAAACCACTCCTCTTCACATGCTTGACTTCATAAGACATAGTTAATCAATTTAGGGGTTAGGGGGTATAGATACATGATTTGTGTGGTTTGAATATGTATGGACCTTGTTTATCAACTTCAATGCTTACTATATGACATAAGAAAACTATTTGCTTTGGTTTTTCTTTTTTCTGATTTTTTTCAATTTTGATGCCCATTTGAATCTTGTCAAATCCTAGGTTTGACGACCAAGATAATTTAAACAAGTTTAAAACATGAAAATGAAAAGGGAAGCATGGATCCTTCTTAGTCACTCCAAAATGAAACTTTTGGGAGGTTTTTGAAATTTCCATGTTTGAAACCCAAAACCACTTCTCTTCACATGCTTGACTTCATAAGACAGAGTTTAGGGGTTAGGGGTATAGCTACATGATTTGCCTGGTTTAAATATGTCTAGACCTTGTTTATCAACTTTAATGCTTACTATATAACATAAGATCGAAAACTATTTGCTTTGGTTTTTCTTTTTGCTGATTTTTTTCAATTTTGATGCCCATTTGAATCTTGGTCAAATCCTAGGTTTGACCATGGTTTAAACAAGTTTAAATCATGAATATGAAAAAATAAGCATATATCCTTCTTAGTCACCCCAAAATGTAGCTCTTGGGAGGGTTTTTGAAATTTCCATGTTTGAAACAAAAAAACCACTTCTCTTCATGCATGCTTGACTTCATAAGACAGAGTTTAGGGTTAGGGGTGTAGATATATACATGATTTTCTAGTTTGAATATGTCTAGACCTGTTTATCAACTTTAATGCTAACTATAGACATAAGAAGACTATGTGCTTTGGTTTTTCATTTTTCTGTTTTTTTTTTGAATTTTATGCCCATATATTTGAATCTTGGTCAAATCCTAGGTTCAACCAAGATTTAAACAAGTTTAAAACATGAAAATTAAAAGGTAAGCATGTATCCTTCTTAGTCACTCTAAAATGAAGCTTTTGGGATGTTCTTGAAATTTCCATGTTTGAAACCCAAAACGACTTCTCTTCATGCTAGACTTCATAAGATCGACGGGGGGTAGATACATGATTTGTCTGGTTTGGATATATATACCTAGACCTCGTTTATCAACTCGAATGCTTACGATATGACATATATAAGAAGACTATGTGCTTTTGTTTTTCATTTTTCTGATTTTTTTGAATTTTGTGCCCACCCATTTGTATCTTGGTCAAATCCTAGGTTTGATAATGATTTAAACAAGTTTAAAATATGAAAATGCAAATGTAAGCATGGATCCTTCTTAGTCACTCTAAAATGAAGCTTTTGGGAGGTCTTTGAAATTTCCATGTTTGAAACCCAAAACCACTTCTCTTCACATGCTTGACTTCATAAGACATAGTTAATTAATTTAGGGGTTAGGGGGTATAGATACATGATTTGTGTGGTTTGAATATGTATGGACCTTGTTTATCAACTTCAATGCTTACTATATGACATAAGAAAACTATTTGCTTTGGTTTTTCTTTTTTCTGCTTTTTTTCAATTTTGATGCCCATTTGAATCTTGTCAAATCCTAGGTTTGACGACAAAGATAATTAAAACAAGTTTAAAACATGAAAATGAAAAGGGAAGCATGTATCCTTCTTAGGCACTCTAAAATGAAGCTTTTGGGAGGTTTTTGAAATTTCCATGTTTGAAACCCAAAACCACATCTCTTCACATGCTTGACTTCATAAGACAGAGTTTAGGGGTTAGGGGTATAGATACATGATTTGTCTGGTTTGAATATGTCTAGACATTGTTTATCAACTTTAATGCTTACTATATGACATAAGAAAAATAATGTCATGTAAATGAGTTAACTTGGATTTCCTACCCTTGAATCCATAGGAAACTTTGTTCTAATGCACTATAATAATCAACCGAGTTTTTACACCAATAGGTCTGTCACTTACGTGTGGTGCCCATGCGTGAGGTCCTACACTTCAGTGAGCACAAGTCAAGTGCAGTAGGTACGCAAACTCCAAGCCATCTTCTTTGTCAAGAGAAGACGCATCAGATGCGTTTTGGAAGTCTGTGGGTCCTTCTGGATCCTTCGGTTGTCCCTCTCACAAAAAGAAAATCTCTCTCATTCTCCGCCTCGCTCGACTCGCTCGCTCGCTCGCTCTCCTGCTCACTGACAAACCCTGCACAAAAGTCAACATCATCACCCGAAAAAGGGGAGACACCATAATTCTCTCCCTTCTTCTCTCCTTCCGAGTGATCCCTCTTCCTCCGAGTTTCACTCGACGGGCAAACACCCATGTGCTGCATAGTAATACTAAAAAGTAGAAAAATCGATATACGAATCTATAATTAAATAGGTTAAACTCGGGTTTTGCCCAGTTCTACAGATCAAGGGTTCAAAAAAATCCAACTACGGGGTTCGAACAACACGATTCTAATCCAAGAATTTTTTCGACCTCATCAAAATGGCCTCAAATTATAGGGTTAGCATCTAGTGCAGTTTGTGTGAAAATGTATGCAATATGTGTGCTATAACTTGTATGTCTTTCAAATTTGAACCAAATTTGAATAAGTTTGAAATATTTAAAAAGGGGCTTTTGGGAGGTTTTTGAAATTTCCATGTTTGAAACCCAAAACCACTTCTCTTCATGCTTGACTTCATAAGACGGAGTTTAGGGGTTAGGGGTAGAGATACATGATTTGTCTGGTTTGAATATGTCTAGACCTTGTTTATCAACTTTAATGCTTACTATATAACATAAGAAAACTATTTGCTTTGGTTTTTCTTTTTGCTGATTTTTTTCAATTTTGATGCCCATTTGAATCTTGGTCAAATCCTAGGTTTGACCATGGTTTAAACAAGTTTAAATCATGAATATGAAAAAATAAGCATCTATCCTTCTTAGTCACCCCAAAATGTAGCTCTTGGGAGGGTTTTTGAAATTTCCATGTTTGAAACAAAAAAAAAAAAAAAATAAACAACCAAAGCACATAGTCTTCTTATGTCACTAGTAATTAAGCATTCAAGTTGATAAACACGATCTAGACATATTCAAACAAGGAAAATCATGTATCTACCCCTAACCCTAAACTCTCTCTTATGAAGTCAAGCATGAAGAGAAGTGGTTTTTGGGTTCAAACATAGAAATTTTAAAAATACCAAGAGCTTCATTTTGAAGTGATTAAGAAGGATACGGGCTTACCTTTTAATATTCATGTTTTAAACTTGTTTAACTCTTGGTCAAACCTAGGATTTGACCAAGATTCAAATGGGCATAAAAAATCAAAGCACATAGTCTTCGATCTTATGTCCTATAGTAAGCATTCAAGTTGATAAACAAGATCTAGACATATTCGAACCAGAAAAATCATGCATCTACCCCTAATTAACCCTAAACTCTATCTTATGAAGTCAAGCATGCATGAAGAGAAGTGGTTTTTGGTTTCAAACATAGAAATTTTAAAAACCTCACAAGAGCTTCATTTTGGAGTGATTAAGAAGGATACAAGCTTACTTTTTCATATTCATGTTTTTAAACTTGGTTAACTCTTGGTCAAATTAACCTAGGATTTGACCAAAATTCATATGGGCATAAAAATTCAAAAAAATGAAAAATGAAAAACCAAAGCACATTGTCTTCTTATGTTATACAGTAAGCATTCAAAAGTTGATAATAAACGTACAAAGCTCGATCTAGACATATTCAAACCAGAAAAATCATGTATCTACCCCTAACCCTAAACTCTGTCTTAATTATGAAGTCAAGCATGAAGAGAAGTGGTATTGGGTTTCAAACATGGAAATTCCAAAAACCTCCCGGCCACGAGCTCCATTTTGGAGTGACTAAGAAGGATCGATTTTACTTAGGTATGTAGTATTGTACATCACAAATGTGAAATGAAACAGATGATGTGAATCTCTATAAACCCTAAACCCTAATTATATTAAACCCCTAGACCCTAACACTAAACCTTGTATATATATAAACCATAAACCTATATATCACTACCAAAAAATGAGTCATGCGATTCAAATGTTTGGCATTGTTTTCTCGTAGCATGCAAAATGCTCTCACACACACTTCTGGGGAAGCGAGGCCTCAAACACATGGTGCAAAAAAATATGCAGGGTTCTTGTCTAAACATAGAAGTGTATATATGCCATGTTTATTTGGTACTGTTCATAGAGGTATTATGTAAACCACAAATGATATGACTATGCATGCTTTGTTTCGATCTTTTCTATCAATCCCCACACAATAACTTATTAATTCGGCTTGTTTTAAAATTTAGCTAGGTCGAGCAATCTCACGATGCTCTCACCCTGCTTGTTTTAATTTGTTCTAGTAGGAGGGTGCGGTGCATGTGTTTGGCCATTATTATATAAAATGTACTTGGCTCGATCCACACATTCAGGCCACACACCCATGTATTTTTTAAATTATTTGTTTGATCTGTACTTCATCTACACACTGTGTCAAATTTGCATTTTATCGGATTTAGCCCAAGAAATTGTATATATATGGATGCACATTGAGATAATTCATGAAACCTTGGAAATGGTCATCCTGTCATGCATGTTTCCCCGCGAATGAAAACTTGATTGGTGGCAGACAAGCAAAAACACATTTATGGGCGACAACCCAAAATGCACATATTTTGCAAAGTATTCATGCTTGCATGATGAAAAGTTGCAAATATATACATAAAATTGGGCCATGATTCAAAAGTTTGGCATGGTTCTTGTGTAGTGGTACCAAGCTCACATGCATGTGGGAGGAAATTTAGCTAGACGAACTCCAACATGGTGCCAATCTACTTGAGGGTTCTTCTCTAAAACACTGGTATGGCATGTTTGGTATTTTCCCTAGATATATGTACTACAAAATGATGAATACTCCATGTTTTTAGATTGCCTTTTTTGAATCACGTGTGCCTTGATTTCAAATCTAGGTCAAATCACTGGGGGAGGGGGATAAACTTGGCTTCATGGAAAAAATAATGTCTTGTAAATGAGATAACTTGGCTTTCCTACCCTTGGATCTATAGGAAACTATGGAGTACTAATACATTATAATAATCACCCGAGTACACCAACTGGTCTGTCACTTACGTGTGGTTCCCATGCGTGAGGTCCCACACTTCAGTGAGCACAGGTCATGTGTCCACCAGTCTAGAGGCTCCCGTTAAAAGAAGAGCCCTCTATATTATTATAAAGAAACATCAATCTCCATAAACATCAATCTCCCTTCTCAGTTCTCAGCTTCTCACTGCTCCCCCCTCGCTCGCGCCGCCGCCGCCACAACCCCCCGCGCCCCTTTCCGATCCCTCATCAGACCTTAGACTATGGAGTTGCCTGTGCCGAAGAAGCAGCCTCTGAAGCCGACGATCCAGTGTATCAACGACTGGTGCGGGAGGGAGATCCCTTACAACGAGGAAGACAAGCACATGATGGCGTGCCCGCACGGCTCTTGCTTCTGCACGCACCCCGGCTGCGAATTCGCCGATTCGAAGGTACCGTTCATCCTACACCTCAGAGAAGCCCACTTGACCGCTGTGGATAGGTTCCCGTACGACGAGGACTTCGGATTTGTTCATCTGAAGGTGCCGGCACCGGGCTCGCCAAAACTACAGCTCATCGGCTACGGGACGGATGGCGCAGTGTTCGCCTTGCACATCCACCCTTGCGGCATGGACACCGCGGTATCCTTCGTGTGCGTCAGGCCGGCGGCGTGCAACTTGCCCCGGTATAGGGTGACAATGTGGGCGAACGGCCCGCCGATGCCGGGGCCGCGTAAGCTTACCGGGGAACACTTGTTTGACGTGGTGAAGGCGGTATTAGAGCCGACGAGCAGCCCGACTCCGGGCACAGTTTCTTTGGGAGATGTCACTTCCTTCCTCTCGGTGCCGCCGCGGTACCTGTGCGGCAATGAATCATCGAAGCAGCTGACTATCTATTTGCGCATCGATAAGGAGTGAGTGAACATAACACTACCCTCAATCTTATTGGGACGATGCTAATGCGGATTTAAGTAATGCTGAATTAATTTGTTTTTCTTGTGACAGGGCGATTAGCAAGGAGAAGAGGATCTCCGTGCACAGCTAGCGACCTATATCTCGGCGTCCACCAAGTGTCCCTGAGTAGGAGATCTTGTTCTGCCTCTTCTTTTGATGTTTAATATTGCTTCATCACCGTAAAAGGAAGGGTGTGTCTGGGGCTTCCTGCTTCAAAGTACTCAGTACAAGGACTAAAAGAGACGTTTTGCTGATGGTTCTTGTCAGGACGGCCGTAGTGTTGGAGGTGGTCATCTACTTCGGTGGGGAAGGACTACTTAGACCTTTATCTAAAAATGTTGACGGATTGGATGTATTTTATGTTTACCATGAATTAGTCTATGTAATATGTAACCCAATTCGCCGATTAATGCAACTCTGGATCCTTCACTGTCATACGACTACTAAAACAAAATAAATAAATAGGCATTTTAAGTTTAATGCACATTTAATCAAGCCACATAATGTTGGCGTACTTGTAAGCAATCAGGTTTACTATTGTTGGCATGTGTGGTACAATTTCATGGGGCAATACCCAATCTAGCTTGTTCAATTACATTACATGAAGTAATTAAAATATGGATGCCTAGAATTATTCACTTCCGTACATTGCGATGGCTTATAGCGGTTTCTATGACCAATCTACATCACAAATCTAGTTCAAATTTGATCTATTTTTATGAACAAAATTGGAAACTCTACTTGGCATTTTCGTTTACTATGACCAGATTCACATATGTAGTGATTCATTTTCTTTTCAAATCGCCATACCATTTCCTCGTGAACTCTTCATCTTTTTTTTTAGTTTTAATGAATTTCCTTTGGTTGCATTCAATTTGCTTCAAATTCACCGGCTTCACCATTCGTACAAATTGTTCATCTTTTCTTTGTAGTTTTTTCATGCATGAAGCATAACACCTTACCATGGTAAAATCTGCATATTTTCTACCAAAACTCGTGCCGAACTTTAAAGAACATGCAATTTTAAATTGACTAAAATTGGTTAAAACTCAACATAAGTCCACATATATTACAAACTCGAGAAATAATCAACATATATATCACCTAAATGGTCATCTTATGAAGTATGCCATGTTTCGAAATTGTTACCTTGAAAATTTGGCCCTTCTCTCAGGCAGCCACTTCACAATAAAGCTCACATAAAGCTCTTATTTTACACTAATAAAGTAGAATGTATTTTTGTGTGAAATGAAGTTGAATAAAATATATGTGAACGGTAAGATGCACATTGCTGCCAATATTTGGGATAATTATTAGTAAGTTCATACTAATATACAATGCAATCAACATGACCACACATGTGTAAGCAAGAAAATAAATCTTTCTTAAATTACCTTAAGGTTGTAAGTTTGTTATTTGTATAGCAATTTTATCTCATACGATGACTCAAGCTAGCACATTTTTTTTGAATTTGCTTCAATATTCTAGGACCCACCACATTCGTAAAATGGTAGTGCCAATTTTACGTATCGTAGTGCACAAAAGACACACACACACACGCACACATATGCTCACTTATTTCAATATTTAAACTATATTTTCTTCATTCAAATTTTCCGACCTGGCATTTGAACATGTAGTTGAATTTTGAGTAAAACCGCTCATACATCAAACATGAATCCAAATAAGGTACAATTCGAGAAAATCTACACATCACATTTTGGCCAATATACATTGTATAATGCTTGTGAAAATGTAGACTATGAAATAGTCAACGTCACCTTTTTAGGTCATGAATGTCTTGGGCATCGACCAAAGTCTGGTAGGATGGTGAGGCATGAGTTACGAACATCCTTCTTCTCCTCTCACCCCCATTTGAGAGAGAGAGAGAGAGGGTGTTTGTGTGTGTGTGGGGGGGGGGGGTAGAAAGCCATGTTAATAAATTAACTCATACATGAAAGCAAGAAATCAAACTTGATTTATATAAATCACTCTTAGGATTGTAGTTTGTTATTTTTATACCATCTATATCTCATATGACGACACAAGCTAGTCCACATTTTTAGGGCTCCTTTGATTCAAAGGATTTGCATAGGAAGTGTGAAGGATTTGGTTCCTATGGGAAAATTTCCTATACATGTTGTTTGATTCATAGGAACATATCCTATAGGAAAAATTCCTATAGGAATCTTGTAGTGTAATTCCTATAGGAAAAAAGCATTAGCTCATAGCTCATGAAAAAATTCCTTTGCTACAATCAAACACACTTCATCTTCCTATAGGATTCAAGTAGACATGCCATTCCAATCCTATACATTTCCTATTCCTATGCTTTTCCTATCCTTTAAATCAAAGGAGCCCTTAATTTCATTGAAGTTCTTTTTGTTGCACTCAAATTACTTCAACTTTTAGGACCCACCATCCGTACAAGGGTAATGGAAATTTCTATGATCTTAGTGCAAGGCTTCACACAGAGACACTCAAAGTATTTCAATATTTTAAAATTCATTTTCTTCCCTAAAAATTGCCGACCGTCCATTCGTAACATGTAGTTCAATTTTGAGTAACATCACACATATGTCAAACATCAATCTTTTTTTTTGATATTTCGAGAAAATCTTCATATCCCATTTTTGGCCATCATATAAGGTGTACTGCGTGTGAAAACATAGACAGTGAAACTTTCAGCGTCACCTTAGCCAAACTGGTGGGACGGTGAGGCCCGAATTAATAAAGCCACCACCATCCTTCTTCTCCACTCGCCCCTCCCCTCCCCTCCCCATCAATATCTTCTTCAAAGCAGATTAAAGAGGATGGAGTGCCCCCACGACGGGTGCGGGAGCGTGGTCGCCTACAACGAGCTCCACGACCACGAGCTCGCGTGCCCGCACGGCCCGTGCGACTGCACAGAGGCCGGCTGCGACTTCTCCGCCTCGCCAGCAGCGCTCATCGCCCACCTCAGAGAAATCCATTCGATTTGTGTGGACATGATCCCGTACGGCACCGCGATGGCGTTCATCATCCCGGTGCTGGCACCGCCAGAGCCAAGACGTCCGGTCATCTTCTACGGGAACGATGGTACCGTGTTCGTCTGGCACACATATACGCAAGTCCAGCCGAAAAATGGATGCGTGCTGGCCTGCCTATCCGTTGAGTGCGTTAGGTCGGCGGCGTGCGTGTGGCCGGAGTACAAGGTGAGTATGTCGTCGCACGGCAAGCCATTACTTAATCGCTCTGAGATTGGTTTAATGCTCCCCAACTATACGGCCACTATTCTGGCGAACAGCACGACCACGCCGGGCGCCGCCAAATGGTCGGAACTAGAGCGGTCGTTGCAATGGTATCAACCGTGCACGGAGCTGACTATCTGGGTTCGCATCGACAGGTGATACATGCGCCTATCTTAATCTTCGTGGTTATCTAATTGAAATTGCGGTTTATGCAGTACTGAATTAATTAATTTTTGTTGTCAGAAAGTTATCGTCGGACGGAAGTTCCTATTCGGAGCGGCGGGTTTAGGTTGCCAACTATGGGCTTTTTTCATTCAGAGGATTCACCAGGGCGGCCCTAACGACGATATATGATCTTATTTGGCGGAGAGGGTCCAACACTAAGCGCTTGATTGTATTCTGTGTTTATGTTCACATACTCTATGGTGTAAAATACTGTACTATGGAATCCCATGTCCGATTAAATGCACCTCTGGACCCTGCCAGGCATTTCCCTTGTTATCTTTTCTTTTTACACATACTGTAACCATTGTTCAACGCGCAGTCCATTGGCTTGGGTGCTAGATGCTTCCTCGGGAAGGTACCCTATCTTGCCCATTTGAGAACACACGTCCCTATAATTGCTCAGAAGCCCCGCGAGGGCACGATGGTCTTTTCTGGGTGTATGTAAGATTTATCCTTGACCAGCCCTCCGCCCTTCTTCTCTTTCTGTTCTGCTGGTAGCTAGTAACTAGCCTTCACCAGCCCTCCACCCTAACTACTGAGTAGTAAAGTACTACGTACCTCGCAAGCCATGGCTCCATTGAGCCGGGCGGCCCGGCGGCAGGATATCCTAGGGAAGACGATGAGGACTAGGACCGCCGAGAAAAACTCATCTAGCCAGCTAGCGCGTCGTTGTATGGCCACTTATGATCGCCTGAGCATTCTCGCAGAGCAGTCTATCCTCTATTCGATGGAGAGCGAGCCAGTGGGCGAGGGTTCGTCCGGGTAGGTTTCTAGTGGCGTGTCCTCCAGTTCATTCTTATTTTCTAACTGTTTTTTCCATTTATTTACATCTCACAGGGCCGGCGGTTCAAACGTCTACCCGGTAACCCCCACGACGGTGGCGCCCCAAGTCCGGTCGTCGGAAGCTGAGTTCGGCCCCGTTTCACGGCCAAGCCAGGTAGGCTGTATGCCTCTATCCACTTTTTTTTAATACTCCCTCCAATCCATTTTAATAGACTCTGATTTAGTACTCCCTCCGATCCATTTTATTTGACTCAAATTTAGTACAACTTTGTACTAAATCCGAGTCAACTAAAAGGGATCATAGGGAGAATACAACTTTACTAAATCCGTGTTTACTACTACTACTAAAAGGGATAGGATGGAGTAGTTTATGTAATCACGGCTTTCCTTTTAATTATGTGTTGATGAACACTGTGATATTTGTGGAGCGTCCATGTGATGTCCATTCCTGTATCAAGATCTGTGCTAGAAATTAGTAGTACTCCTATTTTTTTGCGTGTAATTACTCATATATGAATTGGTTGGATTCTTTTTTGTTCCATACAATGATCGTGCCAGCAAATGGAGGTGAACATGGCCCACATAGGCAGCCAGCTGGGGAATGAACTCTCCCTCACCCCAGAGTTTGAGCCTGTTCACGTAGATTTGGCGTCCGAGAACAAGATCTGCCATAATCTTCAGCAAGGCATCAATACCTTTACTGCCGAGCTCGACAGGCTTAATGAGCAGAACCGCGTTTGTGTGGAACTGCATAACCAGAGCGTCACATTGATGAATGATGATGATGCAAACACCACCATCAAGGGCGAGGGTTCGTCCGGGTAAGTTTCTAGCGGGGTGTCCTTCAGTTGATTCTTATTTTCTAACCGTTTTTACATTTATTTACATCTCAAAGGGCCGGCGGTTCAAATGTCTCCCCGGTAACCACAACGACGGTGGCGCCCCAAGTCCGGCCGTCCGAAGCTAAGTTCGGCCCCGTTTCCCGGCCAAGCCAGGTAGGCTGTATGCCTCTGTCCACTTGTTTTTTTATAGTTTATGTAATCACTGCTTTCCGATTAATTATGTGTTGATGAACCCTGTGGTATTTGTGGAGCGTCCGAGTGTTGTCCATTCCTTTATCAATATCCATGCTAGAAATTAGTAGTCCTATTGTTTGCGGGTAATTAATACTCATATATGAATGGGTTGATTTCTTTTTTTTCATACAATGATTGTTGTAGCAAAAGGAGGAGAACAAGGCCCACATAGGCAGCCAGCTGGAGAATGAACACTCCCTCACCCTGGAGTGTGATCGTCTTCACAGAGTTTTGGCGTCTGAGAAGGAGATCTCCTTTCATCTTGCGCAATGCGTCGACATGCTTAAGCAGCAGAACGCCTACTGGGTGGAACTGAACAACAAGAGCGTCACATGGATGGATACTGGAAGCAACCTCATCAAGTATCTCATGGAACAGAAGTTGAAATTAAAGCTCAAGAGGCAGATCTCGAGGGTGCTAATGCGCGGACAAACCGCCGTCCTTAAGGCGATTATCAAGGAGAAGGAGGATCTCCGTGCACAGCTAGCGACCTATATCTCGGCGTCCACCAAGAGCGTCCCTGAGTAGGAGATCTTGTTCTGCTAGTTAACTGCTTCATCACCTTAATATCGCCATGTGCTCGTAAAACTGCTAGTTAACTTTCTGTTGGTATGTTGCACATTTGATCTGAACTTTGTGTTTTGCAATGCACAATTGATCAACTACTAGTAAGTGTATATTAAAATGGCGGGATACTCTTTTTAGCGGCGAAAATTTTCCATTTGTTGCTATTGTAGCGAATCTAAGCCCTTCAGAATCTTCCCTATCGTCAAGAAAACTTTCCAAAAACATAAGCATTTTGGAGGGAAACCTTGATGATATAGGCTATGAGGATGATCCTGGGTTGTGGTTCTTAGCGTGATCTGTAGATGGCAGTATGCTTCTTGTTCATACCTGAGGCTTTACTGAGGCTGCAAGATGTTCTCTAAGGACACTGTCAGTTATGTTCAGATAAGCTAGGGAAGAGATTACTGGTCTTGGAGCATATTGTCTTTTCGTGGGATTGAATTATCCGCTCACATTGCAGTAAATCATGCATATTTCGATTTATATTTTGGTGGAGTTTCATTCGATTTGAATAATTGGTTTGTGAGCAAATAATATTTAGTTTAAACTAGTGCTCGAATACGTAAGAAGCTATTTAATCACAAGCTAGTCATCCGAATGGGATGAAATATTCATAGATTTTAAAACAAGGCATCTACATATTACTGGATTTTTTTCAAAATTTTCTGAATAGTTTTTTCTTTTTTAGCTTCGAAATAACAGATAGTTTGGAACGTTGGATCTCGAAAGATGGTAGATGGTGGCACCTAGTCACAATGAGACTTGGAAGCATCAAGTCACTGAAGCTCCTCCAAACCAAGCTAGGAAAGGCATTGAAAATGAAGTTCTGCTCTAAAACATCTCTCATTTCATTTTGGTGCTCGCGCGGTTGCATGCTGCCCACGTGTTAAGGTACGTGTCTCTGGCATAGAGTACTACGATTATCGGCGAAAAATATATCGTAATGGAAACTGTAAAAAAAGCCCTCTCTGCTCAAGCTGATGTGACGAGACATCACTGCACCAAACGTCGTCGCAAATTTATAGATGGGTGGCGTGCTAGTCTACCATCTACCAACTGTCAAATCGGCGCCCAGTCGCAGCAGCAGCAGTCTAGAGTACTGCCTAGGTTTTGCCCCTTGCATGTCTATCATCTTCTTCTTCACCCTCCCAGAATCACGCGCACGCGCAGGATCTCGATCCCCACCACGCCGCATCACTAGTACTACTCCGTATACCTTTCTCTCCTTACCCCGGCCGGCCGCGCGCCGCATCGTTCCTTCCATAGCGCTCGCCCTCTCCTCCGAAAACCCCAAGCGCAGTTGCATCCGCCATCCACCTAAATCCATCTTCACGTGATGGATTATTCTAGGCTTTGCCGGGGCGGCGGGGACGGCCACTTGGAGGCTCTCACCGGCGACAACATCGACCTCATCGCTGCGCATCTGGACGTTACCTACACCGTCCGACTTGCCGCATGTTCCAGGGAGCTCTACGACATGATCAGCAAGGATGAAGGTAAGATGCACCATTGGGATGAACCCTGCCTGCTGATGCCTCCGCCTGCTTATTGGTTCGATGAACACTGGGACGTGGCGAGAGCATCTCGTCTGCATGATACCGTGTACGACCTGGTGCCCCTCGACCATCCTCGCCGTTCTGTCGCCCTGCCGTTCATGCACGACAGAAAATGGCTTGGCGCGAACGGCGACTGGATCGCCGCCGCCGATCATCATGGGTGGTGCCTCGTGAACGTCTACACCGAGCGACATATCCCCCTTCCATCCCTACCTGATTCGAAGATTCGTCATAGTAGTTGTTTCATATCAACCTGCATACTATTTTAACTGGGGTCCAGCAATTAATTTGTTGAAGATTGTAATCTGCCAAGTGCCCACAAAAGGTGGGAGGTACGCAGATTACAAGCTCATCGCCTTGTTCGACAAAAGGATTTTCTACCTTGAAGGGGGTGGCGACTGGAGAATGCTGGAGGCCCTTACACCTGCACCTGATTATCCAAATTACTGTGATGCCATTGAACTCGGTGGCCACGTTTTTGCGGTGGACGAAACTGACGGCTCCACGTACTTCTGGGACACCGCAAATGGTATTTTTTCAGTCCTTATGTTGCATTGCATGATACACTGCCTTAATCAATGAAGTTATTCATGAACTACCTTGTTTATATTTTACCTTTCATAAATGACTTAATGATCACACCCCCTTTTGCTGAATATGAATGAACCGTTGCTTGCAATGAATTAGTAGTAATTAGTCACCAACAAACATAGTATGCTCAGTATGTGATTGCATTCCTGAATTAGTAACTCTACGCCACTGCAGAATATGGATGTAATTAACCAGTATCTCAAAAGATAATGTAGCACTATGAAGGCACCCTTTTTGATAACCTTTTACACCCATTGTTTCATATATAACTAATTGATTTTTGCTCCAAAAGGAGGACGAGAGACCACCGCCATCTGCATCAGAGAGATGCATAAGGACTTTCATAAGTATATGACTTAACGATCACATGCTTTGTCTGAATATGAATGAACCGTTGCTTGCAATGAATTAGTACTAATCAGTCATCAGCAAACATAGTATACTCCGTATGTGAATGCATTCCTGAATTAGTAACTCTATGCCACTGCAGAATATGGATGTAATTAACAAGTATCTCAAATGTTAACATAGAAACAGAAAAATAGAAGAAAATCGTTTGTAATTACATGCGTAGCTTATATTTTAATATAAATCTTCCCTATTAATAGTGATGCTATTAATAATTATTATGTGTAAAATTTGATCAATCCGATGCATAGTTTTAGTTCTTGGCTGTAATCTTACCGATAACTGGATTTTTGGGTACCTATCGTTGTAAGAAAGCACCGGCCGGTGTTTACCAAAATTTGTGTAAAATTGGAGAATTTGATATATTTTACAAAATTTTAAGTAAAATTAGCAATCGTTTGTAATTACATGCGTAGCTTATATTTTCTAGAGATCGGGGAAAAAGCCTTGATTGGATGTACCTACATGCAGATCAAACAGTTCTTTGTTTATATCGGTGAACAATCTGCAAAATGGTATAATTAATTTTGTTTTTGATACATTATTTCTCCCATTTTCTTGAATAGATTTCAGTTTCCCACAATTATCTTTGATTAGTGATTGTGACGTCCCCTCATTCAAAATAACTCAGGTTATCTTTTTCCTAATTCAATGATATTTAAGTTTGAGTAAGTTTACGATTAATATCTACAACCTCATATATATATAAGATTTAGCACCTGCAGGCCTAACAAAGTTAGCTGCCTGTAGTCCCCTGTATAGTTCTTTCTTTTTGCTTTCTCAGTTTTTCGTAGCCTTGCTACAACCCTGTATGCTCTAATATATAATGATGCACGACTAGGCATGTGTTCGAGAAAAGAAAATCTAAATATCTTTTGTAATATATGAACCTATATTGATGTTTTAGATGTTGGTAGTATAATTTTCGATAAACTTGAACAGACTTAAATCAGTTTAACTTAGCACAACCATATAGCGTACCTTTTTTAGAACGCGAAAATGAGGTAAACAAATACCATGTGTACCCTTTACTATCAATAGTAGAGAAGAGATTATGAACCTTCAACTCTAAAATGCAAATTCTTCTACTGAATGGATAGCTGCATCTGATACCTATTTTGCAAATGTTAAAGAGGATCGATGTCAAAATTTGAATGTATCTATATGCTTTCACTGTCTAGATACATCTGAATTTGGACAAATCTCAGACACTTTCGGTGGGACAGAGGTAGTATATAACTGTGTATACACTAACTAGTGTCTAGTTTTGGCGAAGTTAAGACTAGTTTCGTGGGATGGATGCAGTATAACTGATATATTGGACACTCGATTTGAACACATGAATGACCAATGTCCTTAGCTTACATAGTCGTATTTATACTGTGAGCATGAACGATGAACAATGCTGCTGTTTGAATATGGTTGCCAGTAACACCCTATTCGTCTCCATTTCTAATATTGCAGAAAACCCGATGTCCATGTTCGTAATCCCGCCACCGGTGGTGGATGATCAGCAGTACGCGTGGTTCCTCGCTCCAACTGCTGATGGCAAGCGATTGATGATCATCCTTACAGTAAACAACATTGGGATTGCCAATGCTGAAGTACCTCCTGACATTCCCTATGCTGCTAATGGGCTTCAGCTACGGCAGTATCCTCCTGTTGCCACCTACGTCTTTGAGCAGGATCCCTTATCTACTGCACGTGCAGGGGACTTTCTTTGGAGGCAGGTTAACAGCCTCGGCGACCACTCTCTGTTCCTCGGACTCAATTACCCGATCATTGCCAACCTGAAGAAGCGTGAATCCAAAGCTCCTGATGGCACATTGGTTCCATTCATGAGGAAAAACTGCGTCTACACAGCATACCGGAAGATTCTTCATAATCAATACCCTAAAATTTTGCGCTGCAACCTCCAGCCAGATGAAGGTGAGACTGTGGGAGTTATCAGCCTTCCCAAGGATGGTTGGGATAGTGTCCGACAAGCGGCTATGTGGTTTAAGCCTGCTTTAAACATTGCCCGTTCGGTGTTACCTTTAAAAAAACACTGACACACTTTTTTATTATGCTTGAAGTGTTGAGAAGTAGTACACTGTTTTTAGTATGTACTAGTTTGAATCAGTTTATTTGAACACTGCCCTGCTTTTGTATTTCGTGTTGCCTTCATATTATAACCCATGCATGGCTGTTTTAGGATTGACTTTATTTCAGCACTATAATTACAATGTGTGTACGTCCTTTATAATATAGCCACCTCTTGTTGATCATACTCATGAGAGGACCATTCCTATTTTTTCGCCGCTAAAGGGTAAAGTACATCCACTGGCACGGGGGTGTGTTCGGTTCCACCCCATCCCCAAACCGAACATGCATCAACTACGAGCAAGGAAGTAGATGTGCGACCTAGGTGACTGTGCGGACCCCACATGTGAACCAAAGAAAAAACATGTCAATACGGAACTGATGTACATACGACAACTCCTATATGATATGCGTATGTACGATTGAGCATCTGGAGGTGTGCTGCCACCTGCTTCCTCACACGAAGGGTTGGATCTTGTGTTTCGTACACGGATCGGACTGAAATTGTCGTGTGCATAGCAAGGTTCATGTCAATAAGGCTGAGTTTGGCATCTAAGTCTAGGCAACAAATACTTTTGGGTTCCAACGGCCATCTACATGGTATTTGCTATTGGCCTACTTGCTCCGGCTGTCGAAGCCCAATAACTACAAATGGGCCTTTCTGCTCATGCAATGTCGGCCCTTTTCTAAAGAACCACAGATCCTATGATTGGCAAAAAACAAAAACACGGAGATTCTACATAAAAGTTGTTTGTATTTATTTTGAATTATTGGGTTGCAATTTTTGAAACTGCTCATGCCCAATATGAAAATCCTTGATCGCTCCATACCCACATGGATCACGGTATTTTTAAAAATTCATAAAGTGGATTTGAAATTTAAAACATATCCTAATAATTCCATGATTTATTCTATTAACTTGCAAGATCTTGGAGCGAAAGAGCTTGTATTAGTCTGCAAAAATAATACAGATAAACCTGTCATTAACAAGAAATGAAGGTTTATCGTCCAAAGAGGATGCCATGTGGGACCCATGAGCCAGCAGCGTCCTCAACATTTCAAATGCGGTAGGAGATCCCAAAAAAAGCAAGTATCCCGAAAATAGGTGTCAAAAATAAATCATAGAAAGGAAACATATATAGTTCAGAGAGGCTGACATGTGGGACAGATCTCCATCTCATCATTACAAAGTCGGCAGATGATCAAAAGAAAAGAAAAAAGGCAAATAGCCAGAAATTAGGGGTCAAAAGTAAATCCAACAAAGGAAACTTTTATTCTTCATAGAAGATGACATGTGGGACCGACCTGCCAGCATCGTCCTCATCGTTTCAAAGGCCGCAGGGATCAGAAAAAGGCAAATATCCAGAAATTAGGGGTAAAAAATAAATCCAACAAAGGAAAGGTTTATTGTTCATAGAGGCTGACATGTGGGACCCATGAGCCAGCAGTCCAAATTTCAAAGGCGGCACATGATCGAAAGAAAAAGGCAAGTGACCAAAAATCAGGGTGTAAAAAATCCAAGAAAATAATTTTATTGTACATAGATGACATGCGGGTCCCATGAGCCAGCTACCAACTCAACGTTTCAGAGGCGGCATGAGATCAAAAGAAAAAGGAAAGTGACCAAATATCAGGAGCAAAAAATAATCCAAGAAAAAGAAACTTTTATTGCACATAGAGGATGACATATGGGTCCCATTTTGCAGAGCGGTCTCAACGTTTCAAGGCGGCATGAGATCGAAAGAAAAAGGCAAGTGCCAAAACATCAGTAGCCAAAAATAATACAAGAAAAGAAATTTTATTGTAAATAGATTATGACATGCGGGTCCCATTTTTCAGCAGTGGTCTTAACGTTTCCAAGGGGAATCGAAAGAAAAAGGAAGTGACCAAATAACAGAGCCAAAAATAATTCAAGAAAAGAAACTTTATTGTACATAGAGGATGACATGCGGGTCCCATTTTGCAGCAGCGGTCTTAACGTTTCCTAGGCGGCACGGGATCAAAAGAAAAAGGAAGTAGCCAGAAATCAGGGGTAAAAATAATTCCAAGAAAGGAAACTTTTATTCTACCTAGAGGATGACTTGCGGGACCCACGAGCCACTTCCTCAACGTTTCAGAGGCGGCATGATACCAAAAGAAAAAGGCAAGTGAGAAATATCAGGCCCCGAAAATAATCCAAGAAAAACGGTTTATTGTACATAGAGGATAACATGCGGGTCCCATTTTGCAGCAGCGTTCTCAACGTTTCAAAGTTGGCATGAGATCGAAAGAAAAAGGCAAGTGACAAATATCAGGAGCCAAAAATAATCCACGAAAGAAACTTTTATTGTGCATAGAGGATGACATGCGGGTCCCATTTTGCCTCGCAATTTCAGCCCACTCCAAAACAGAAAGTCCTATGTTCCAAAAAAAAAAAAAACAAGGAGATTCAACATATGAGTTTGTTTATGTAAAAATAAAGATCTAATTTATCCGTTTGCTAGCTCAGAGCGAAATACACTGTTTATTGTCTGTAAAATAATCAAGATATCACATGTTTTCTTGTACCGAGAGGTGACATCGGGATCCATGAGCCAGCAGGGTCGTCAACATTTTAAAGGCGGCAGGGGATCGAAAGAAAAAATAAACCAAAAATCAGTTGGTAAAAAATCCATGAAAAGAAACATTTATTATTCTGAGAGGCTGACATGCGGGATCATGAGGCAGCAGCATCCTCAACGTTTCAAAGGGATCAAAAGAAAAAGAAAGTAGCCAGAAATTAGGGGGTCAAAAATAAACTCCAAAAAAAGAAAGTTGATTGTACATAGAGGATGACATGCGGTTCCCATGAGTCAACGTCTGGCGAGGGATCAAAAGAAAAGAGGAAATCGCCAAAAATAAACTTTATTGTACATAGAGGATGACATGCGGGTCCCATTTTGCAGCAGCGTCCCAACGTTTCAAATGCGGCTTGAGATCAAAAGAAAAAGAAAGAAGCCAGTAATTAGGGGGTAAAAAACTCCAAGAAAAGAAAGTTGATTTTACATAGAGGATGACAAGCGGGTCCCATGAGTCAGCAGCTTACTCAACGTTTCCAAGGCAGCAGGGATCAAAAGAAAAAGGAAATAGCCAAAGATCAGAGGGTGAAAAAAACCAAGAAAATGAACTTTTATAGTACATAGAGGATGACATGCGGGTCCCATGAGCCAGCAGGTTCCCCAACGTTTCAAAGGTGGCATGAGATCGAAAGAAAAAGGCCAAATATCAGGAGCCAAAAATAATAATCCAAGAAAAGAAATTTTTATTGCACATAGAGGATGACATGCGGGTCCCATTTAGCAGCCGTCTCAACATTTCCAAAGCGACAGACCAAAAAAAAGGAAGTAGCCGAAATGAGGGGGTCAAAAAATCGAAGAAAAGAAATATTTTAATTGGGCCGCATCTGGTTGTCTGGGCCTTCGAACTATCCTGCTGGCCTTTGGGACTCGTACAATTTCAGCCCACTCCAAAACAGGAAAGTCCTATGCTTCGCAAAAACAAAAAACAAGGAGATTCAACATATAAGTTTGTTTATTTAAAAATAAAGATTTATTTTTTCCGTTTGCAATAGCTCAGAGCGAAATACACTGTTTATTGTCTGCAAAATAATCAAGATATCACATGTTTTTGTACGGGGAGGCTGACATCGGGGACCCATGAGCCAGCAGCGTCGTCAACGTTTTAAAGACGGCAGAGGATCGGAAAAAAATCAGTTGGTAAAAAAATAAAAAAAAAGAAACATTTATCGTTCTGAGAGGATGACATGCGGGACCCATGAGGAAGCAGCATCCTCAACGTTTCCAAGGCGACACAGGATTAAAAAAAGGCAAATAGACAGAAATTAGAGGTCAAAATAACTCCAAGAAAGGAAAGGTTTATTGTTCATAGAGGCTGACATGTGGGACCCGTGAGCCAGCAGAATCCTCAACGTTTCAAAGGCGGCAGGGGATCAAAAGAAAAAGGAAGTAGCCAGAAATTAGGGGTCAAAAATAACTCTAAGAAAGGAAACTTTTATTGTTCGTAGAGGATGACATGCGGGACCCATGAGCCAGCAGCTTACTCAACGTTTCAAAGGCGGCAGGGGATCGAAAAGGCAAGTGACAAAATATAAGGAGCCAAAGATAATCCAAGAAAAGAAACTTTATAGTACATAGAGGATGACATGCGGGTCCCATTTAGCAGCAGCGGTCTTAACGTATCAAATGCGGCTTGAGATCAAAAGAAAAAAAAGTTGATTATACATAGAGGATGACATGCGGGTCCCATGAGTCAGCAGCTTACTCAACGTTTCCAAGGCGGCAGGGGATCAAAAGAAAAAGGAAATAGCCAAAAATCAGAGGGTGAAAAAATCCAAGAAAAGAAACTTTTATAGTACATAGAGGATGACATGCGGGTCCCATGAGCCAGCAGGTTCCTCAACGTTTTCAAAAGCGGCATGAGATCGAAAGAAAAAGGCAAGTGACCAAAAATCTGAGGGTGGAAAATAATCCAAGAAAAGAAACTTTTATTGTACATAGAGGATGACATGCGGGTCCCA
The DNA here is from genome assembly GCA_030979885.1 of Lolium multiflorum. Classification (NCBI taxonomy): domain Eukaryota; kingdom Viridiplantae; phylum Streptophyta; class Magnoliopsida; order Poales; family Poaceae; genus Lolium; species Lolium multiflorum. Next base: position 69,772 of record JAUUTY010000714.1, read on the forward strand.
TTTTGCAGCAGCGGTCCCAACGTTTCAAATGCGGCTTGAGATCAAAAGAAAAAGAAAGTAGCCAGAAATTAGGGGGTAAAAAAAACTCCAAGAAAGGAAAGCTTTATCGTTCATACAGGCTGACATGTGGGACCTATGAGCCAGCAGAGTCCACATCGTTTCAAAGGCGGCAGGAGATTCATAAGAAAAAGGAAATAGCCAAAAGTCAGAGGGTGAAAAAAACCAAGAAAATGAAATTTTATAGTACATAGAGGATGACATGCGGGTCCCATGAGCCAGCAGGTTCCTCAACGTTTTAAACGTGGCATGAGATCGAAAGAAAAAGGCAAGTGACCAAATATCAGGAGCCAAAAATAATTCAAGAAAAGAAACTTGATTGTACATAGAGGATGACATGCGGGTCCCATGAGTTAGCATCTTACTCAACGTTTCCAAGGTGGCAGGGATCAAAAGAAAAAGGAAATAGCCCAAAATCAGAGGGTGAAAAAAAACCAAGAAAATAAACTTTTATAGCACATAGAGGATGACATGCGGGTCCCATGAGCCAGCAGGTTCCTCAACGTTTCAAACGTGGCATGAGATCGAAAGAAAAAGGCAAGTGACCAAATATCAGGAGCCAAAAATAATTCAAGAAAAGAAACATGATTTACATAGAGGATGACATGCGGGTCCCGTTTAGCAGCAGCGGTCTCACCGTTTGAGAGGCGGCAGGGGATCGAAAGAAAAAGGCAAGTGACCGAATATGAGGTGCCAAAAAATCCAAGAAAAGAAAGTTTTATAGTACATAGAGGATGACATGCGGGTCCCATGAGTTAGCAGCTTACTCAACGTTTCCAAGGTGGCAGGGATCAAAAGAAAAAGGAAATAGCCAAAAAGAGGGTGAAAAAAAATCCAAGAAAATAAACTTTTATAGCACATAGAGGATGACATGCGGGTCCCATGAGCCAGCAGGTTCCTCAACGTTTCAAACGTGGCATGAGATTGAAAGAAAAAGGCAAGTGAAAAAATATCAGGAGCCAAAGATAATTCAAGAAAAGAAACTTGATTGTACATAGAGGATGACATGCGGGTCCCATTTAGCGGCGGTATCACCGTTTGAGAGGCTGCACGGGATCGAAAGAAAAAGGCAAGTGACCAAATATCGGAGCCAAAAATAATACAAGAAAAGAAAGTTTTATAGTACATAGAGGATGACATGCGGGTCCCATTTAGCAGCAGCGGTATCACCGTTTGAGAGGCGGGGGATCGAAAGAAAAGGCAAGTGACCGAATATGAGGTGCCAAAAATAATCCAAGAAAAGAAAGTTTTATAGTACATAGAGGATGACATGCGGGTCCCATTTAGCAGCAGCGGTATCACCGTTTGAGAGGCGGCAGGGGATCGAAAGAAAAAGGCAAGTGACCAAATATGAGGTGCCAAAAATAACTCCAAGAAAAGAAAGTTGATAGCTCATAGAGGATGACATGCGGGTCCCATTTAGCTGCAGCGGTCTCAACGTTTCCAAGGCGGCACGGGATCAAAAGAAAAAGGAAGTAGCCAGAAATCAGGGGGTCAAAAAAATCCAAGAAAAGAAGGAATTTTGGTTCATAGAGGATGACAAGCGGGACCCATGATCCTGCATCGTAAACGGCTCGATCGGAGAGCGTTGAACGAGATGGCGCGATCGAGAAAAAAACAATGCTAGAGAGGCTGCCATGTGGGCCCTACATCCCTGGGCGGTGCGGATTTGCGTTGACTCGGCCGGCGAACCCGAGAATTCGCGATGCACCATGTCCCGGGCCACCATACGCGACGTTTTGGCCGCTTTCGTCGGGCTAGGTGGCCTCAAAAACGAGAAAAAAAGTTTTGACATGCACCACGGAGGGACCAAAAATCGTCGGCCATGGTGCACCAGCAACCACGGCGCGACTTCAACTTCGTCGGCCATGGCAACTTTTCTTGTAGTGCTAGTAGCAACATCACATCCACAACCTTAGAACCTATTGTCACGATCCCAGATTTAATGGAGGCATGAACCCACTATCGAGCATAATTACTCCCTCTTGGAGTTACAAGTATCAACTTGGCCAGAGCCTCTACTAGCAACGGAGAGCATGCAATAACATAAACAACACATATATGATAGATTGATAATCAACTTAACATAATATTCTCTATTCATCGGATCTCACCAAACACAACATGTAGCATTACAAATAGATGATCTTGATCATGTTAGGCAGCTCACAAGATCTAATACAATGAAAGCACAAGCGGAGAAGACAACCATCTAGCTACTGCTATGGACCCATAGTCCAAGGATGAACTACTCACGCATCAATCCGGAGGCGGGCATGATGATGTAGAGCCCCTCCGGTGATGATTCCCCTCTCCGGCAGGTGCCGGAGGCGATCTTCTCGAATCCCCGAGATGGGATTCGGCGGCGGCCTCTCGCAATGTTTTCCGTATCGTGGCTCTCACAGGGGGTTTCGCGACGGAGGCTTTAAGTAGGCGGAAGGGTAGGTCAAAGGGCGGCACGAGGGCCACACACCAGGCCGGCGCGGCCAGGGCTTGGGCCGCGCCGCCTTGGTGTGTCCCCACCTCGTGGCCCCACTTCGTCTCCTCTTCGGTCTTCTGGAAGCTTCGTGCAAAAATAGGACCCTGGGCCTTGATTTCGTCCAATTCCGAGAATATTTCCTTACTAGGATTTCTGAAACCAAAAACAGCAGAAAACAGGAACTGGCACTTCGGCATCTTGTTAATAGGTTAGTGCCGGAAAATGTAAAATAATGCTGTAAAGTATGTGTAAAACACTCAAGTATTGTAATAAAAGTAGCATGGAACATAAGAAATTATAGATACGTTTGAGACGTATCAAGCATCCCCAAGCTTAGTTCCTACTCGTCCTCGAGTAGGTAAACGATAACACAAATAATTTCTGAAGTGACATGCTACCAACATAGTCTTGATCAACATTATTGTAAAGCATATGAGATGAATGGAGTGATCTGAACAAAAGATTGCTAACAAAGATAATGACTAAACAAATGAATCATATAGCAAAACTTTTCATGAATAGTACTTTCAAGACAAGTATCAATAAGACTTGCATAAGAGATAACTCATAAGCAATAAATTCAAAGTAGAATGCATTGAAGCAACACAAAGGATGATTAAGTTTCAGCGAATGCTTTCAACTTGTAACATGTATATCTCATGGATATTTGTCAACATAGAGTAATATAACAAGTGCAATAAGTAAACATGTAAGAATCAATGCACACAGTTAACACAAGTGTTTGCTTCTAAGATAGAAGGGAATGGGTAAACTGACTCAACAATAAAGTAAAAGATTGGCCCTTCGCAGAGGGAAGCATTGATTACTATTTTTGTGCTAGAGCTTTTGTTTTGAAAACATAGAAACAATTTTGTCAACGGTAGTAATAATTCATATGTGCTATGCATAATACTTCCTACAAGTTGCATGTCTCATGCATAGAGTACTAATAGTGCTCGCACCTTGTCCTACTATCTCGGAAAACACGGATTCTCATCGCATAACATATGCTTCAACCAAGTGTCACAAAGGGGTACCTCTATGCCGCCTGTACAAGTGTCTAAGGAGAAAGCACGCATTGGATTTCTCGCTTTTGATTATTCTCAACTTAGACATCCATACCGGGACAACATAGACAACAGATAATGGACTCCTCTTTTAATGCTTAAGCATTCAACAATAGTTAATATTCTCATAAGAGATTGAGGTTGTATGTCCAAACTGAAACTTCCACCATGATACATGGCTTTAGTTAGTGGCCCAATGTTCTTCTCTAACATATGCATACTCAAACCATTTGATCATGAAATCCACTACTTCAGACAAGACGAACATGCATAGCATCTCACATGATATCCAACAAAGATAAAGTTGATGGCGTCCCCAGAAAACATGGTTACCGCTCAACAAGCAACTTATAAGAATTAAGACACATAACTACATATTCATCACCACAATAGTTTTTAAGCTATTTGTCCCATGAGCTATATATTGTAGAGGTAGAGGAATGAAATTTTAAAGGTAGCACTCAAGTAATTTACTTTGGAATGGCAGAAAAATACCACATAATAGGTAGATATGGTGGACACAAATGGCATGGAGTTTGGCTCAAGGTGTTTGGATGCACGAGAAGCATTTCCTCTCAGTACAAGGTTTGGGCTAGCAAGGTTGTTTGAAGCAAACACAAGTATGAACAGGTACAGCAAAACTCACACAAGAACATATTGCAACATTGTCTTCCTTGTTGTTCAAACACTTTACCCGAAAATATCTAGACTTAGAGAGAACAATCATGCAAACCAAATTAAACAAGCTCTACAGTAGTTCTTCATTAATAGATTAAACTACATGATGCAAGAGCTTAAACATGATCTATGAGAGCTCAAACAATTGCCAAATTGTCAAACCATATGCAGCATTTTCCGATTCCAACCAAATAGCAATTTAACGAAGCAATAAGCTTTCGCCATGAACATTAAAGCACAATTAAGAACACAAGTGTTCCATAAGAAAAAGCGGAGCGTAATATCTCCAATATAAGAATGGCGGGATCCAACTTTATTCAAAACAAAACAAAAATAAAAACAAACCGACGCTCCAAGTAAAGAACATAAGAATGTGACAGAATAAAAATATAGTTTCACTAGAAGTGACCTGATAATGTTGTCGATGAAGAAGGGGATGCCTTGGGCATCCCCAAGCTTAGATGCTTGAGTCTTCTTAAAATATGCAGGGATGAACCACCGGGGCATCCCCAAGCTTAGACCTTTCACTCTTCTTGATCATAGTATATCATCCTCTTCTCTTGACCCTTGAAAACTTCCTTCACACAAACTTCAAGCAAACTCATGAGAGGGTTAGTGCTTAACCACAAATTCATATATTCAGAGGTGACACAATCATTTTTAACACTTCTGGACATTGCACAAAGCTTCTGAAAGTTAATGGAACAAAGAAACTCATTCAACATAGCAAAAGCGGCAATGCGAAATAAAAGACAGAATCTGTCAAAAACAGAACAGTCCGTAAAGATGCATCTGGACTGGGCACTTAACTTGCTCAAATGGAAAAACTCATAACTAATGAAAGTTGCGTACATATCTGAGGATCACGCTCGTAATTTTGCAGATTTTTTCGAATTTTTTACAGAGACTTATGCCAGAATTCGTGACAGACAGCAATGCTGTTTCTGCGCAGCGATCCCAAATATAACATCAACTTTAGCATAGAAACTTTACTTGGCACAAAAACATGATAAGGAGAGGTTGCTACAGTAGTAAACAACTTCCAAGACTCAACAAAACAAAAATTTCTGTAGTAAAATAAACACATGGGTTATCTCCCAAGAAGTGCTTTTCTTTAACGCCTTTCAGCTAGGCGCAGAAAGTGCAAATCAAGTAACATCAAGAGAAGAAGCATCAACATCATAGCTTGTTCTAATAATAGAATCAAAAGGCAACTTCATTCTCTTTCTAGGGAAGTGTTCCATACCTTTCTTGAGAGGAAATTGATATTTAATATTACCTTCCCTCATATCAATAACAGCACCAACGGTTCGAAGAAAAGGTCTTCCCAACACAATAGGACAAGATGCATTGCATTCGATATCCAAGACAACAAAATCAACGGGGACAAGGTTATTGTTAACCGTAATGCGCACATTATCAATCCTCCCCAAAGGTTTCTTTTTAATATTATCGGCAAGATTAACATCCAAATAACAATTCTTCAATGGTGGCAAGTCAAGCATATCATAAATCTTTTTAGGCATAACAGAAATACTTGCACCAAGATCACATAAAGCATTACATTCAAAGTCATTGAATTTCATTTTAATGATGGGCTCCCAACCATCTTCTAACTTTCTAGAAATAGAAGCTTCAAGTTTTAATTTCTCTTCCCTAGCTTTAATGAGAGCATTTGTAATATGTTTTGTAAAGGCTAAATTTATAGCACTAGCATTGGGACTTCTAGCAAGTTTTTGTAAGAACTTTATAACTTCAGTAATATGACAATCATCAAAATCTAAACCATTATGTTCTACAACAATGGAATCATTGTCACCAATATTTTGAAAAATTTCAGCAGTTTTATCACAAACAGCAGTTTCAGGCAATTTTGTGCGCTTTGCACTAGGAGTAGAAACATTGCCAACACCAATTATTTTACCATTAATAGTAGGAGGTGCAGCAACATGTGAAGAATCAACATTACTAGTGGTGGTAATAGTCCATACTTTAGCTACATTATTTTCTTTAGCAAGTTTTTCTTTTTCTTCTCTATCCCACCTAGCATGCAATTCAGCCAACATTCTAATATTATCATTAATTCTAACTTGGATGGCATTTGTTTTAGCAAACCTAGCATCTTCAACTTTCTCAGGCATAACTTTCAATTTTAAAAGATCAACATCAAGAGCAAGACTATCAACCTTAGAAGCAAGAATATCAATTTTATCAAGCTTTTCTTCAACAGTTTTATTGAAAGCAGTTTGTGTATTAATAAATTCTTTAAGCATGGCTTCAAGACCAGAGGGTACACTCTTATTATTGTTGTAAGAATTACCATAAGAATTACCATAACCATTACTATTAGAAGGATATGGCCTAAAGTTGTTGTTACCATAATTATTCCTATAAGCATTGTTGTTGAAATTATTACTTTTAATGAAATTCACATCAACATTTTCTTCTTGAGCAACCAATGAAGCTAAAGGAACATTATTAGGATCAATATGAGATCTACCATTTGCAAGCATAGACATAATAGCATCAATCTTATCACCCAAAGAAGAGGTTTCTTCAACATAATTTACCTTCTTACCTTGAGGAGTTCTTTCAGTGTGCCATTCAGAGTAATTGATCATCATATCATCAAGTAATTTAGTTGCGGCGCCCAGGGTGATGGACATAAAAGTACCTCCAGCAGCTGAATCCAATAGGTTCCTTGAGGAAAAATTCAATCCTGCATAAAAGGTTTGGATGATCATCCAAGTAGTCAGTCCATGGGTTGGGCAATTCTTTACCAAAGATTTCATTCTCTCCCATGCTTGAGCAACATGTTCATTATCAAATTGTTTAAAATTCATTATGCTACTTCTCAAAGATATAATCTTAGCAGGAGGATAATATTTACTAATAAAAGCATCTTTACACTTAGTCCATGAATCAATACTATTCTTAGGCAGAGATAGCAACCAATCTTTAGCTCTTCCTCTTAATGAGAAAGGAAACAATTTCAGTTTAATAATATCACCATGTATATCCTTATACTTTTGCATTTCACAAAGTTCAACAAAATTATTAAGATGGGCAGCAGCATCATCAGTACTAACACCAGAAAATTGCTCTCTCATAACAAGATTCAGTAAAGCAGGTTTAATTTCATAGAATTCTGCTGTAGTAGCAGGTGGAGCAATAGGAGTACATATAAAATCATTATTATTTGTGCTAGTGAAATCACACAACTTAGTATTTTCAGGAGTACCCATTATAACAGTAATAAAGTAAACTAGGCAAATAAAGTAAAGACAAGTAACTAATTTTTTTGTGTTTTTGATATAGAGAACAAGACAGAAATAAAGTAAAACTAGCAACTAATTTTTTTGTGTTTTGTTTAAGTGCAGCAAACAAAGTAGTAAATAAAATAAAGCAAGACAAAAACAAAGTAAAGAGATTGGAAGTGGAGACTCCCCTTGCAGCGTGTCTTGATCTCCCCGGCAACGGCGCCAGAAATTTAGCTTGATACGCGTAGATGCACACGTCCGTTGGGAACCCCAAGTGGAAGGTATGATGCGTATAGAAGCAAGTTTCCCTCAGTATGAAACCAAGGTTATCGAACCAGTAGGAGCCAAGAAGCACGTGAAGGTTGTTGGTGGAGGAATGTAGTGCGGCGCAACACCAGTGAAACCGGCGCCAACGTGGAACCTGCACAACACAATCAAAGTACTTTGCCCCAACGTAACAGTGAGGTTGTCAATCTCACCGGCTTGCTCAAAACAAAGGATTAAGTGTATCGAGTGGAAGATGGTGTTTGTTTGCAAAGAACAGTAAAGAACAAGAATGTATTCAGATGTAAAGAATGGACCGGGGTCCACAGTTCACTAGTGGTGTCTCTCCAATAAGATAACTAACATGCTGGGTGAACAAATTACAGGTGAGCAATTGACAAATAAAGATTCAATACATATCAACGATGATTACTATGTGATTTAATCAGGGCATTACGACAAAGTACATAGACCGCTATCCAGCATGCATCTATGCCTAAATAATCCACCTTCAGGTTATCATCCGAACCCCTTCCAGTATTAAGTTGCAAACAACAGATAATTGCATTAAGTATGGTGCGTAATGTAATCAACACAAATATCCTTAGACAAAGCATCAATGTTTTATCCCTAGTAGCAACAGCACATCCACAACCTTAGAACCTACTGTCACGATCCCAGATTTAATGGAGGCATGAACCCACTATCGAGCATAATTACTCCCTCTTGGAGTTACAAGTATCAACTTGGCCAGAGCCTCTACTAGCAACGGAGAGCATGCAAGAACATAAACAACATATATATGATAGATTGATAATCAACTTAACATAATATTCTCTATTCATCGGATCTCACCAAACACAACATGTAGCATTACAAATAGATGATCTTGATCATGTTAGGCAGCTCACAAGATCTAATACAATGAAAGCACAAGCGGAGAAGACAACCATCTAGCTACTGCTATGGACCCATAGTCCAAGAATGAACTACTCACGCATCAATCCGGAGGCGGGCATGATGATGTAGAGCCCCTCCGGTGATGATTCCCCTCTCCGGCAGGGTGCCGGAGGCGATCTCCTGAATCCCCCGAGATGGGATTCGCGGCGGCCTCTCGAATGTTTTCCGTATCGTGGCTCTCGGCACAGGGGGTTTCGCGACGGAGGCTTTAAGTAGGCGGAAGGGTAGGTCAAAGGGCGGCACGAGGGGGCCACACACCAGGCCGGCGCGGCCAGGGCTTGGGCCGCGCCGCTTGGTGTGTCCCCACCTCGTGGCCCCACTTCGTCTCCTCTTCGGTCTTCTGGAAGCTTCGTGCAAAAATAGGACCCTGGGCGTTGATTTCGTCCAATTCCGAGAATATTTCCTTACTAGGATTTGTGAAACCAAAAACAGCAGAAAACAGCAACTGGCACTTCGGCATCTTGTTAATAGGTTAGTGCCGGAAAATGTAAAATAATGCTGTAAAGTATGTGTAAAACACTCAAGTATTGTAATAAAAGTAGCATGGAACATAAGAAATTATAGATACGTTTGAGACGTATCAGACACCACTAGTGAACTGTGGACCCCGGTCCATTCTTTTACATCTGAAATACAATCTACTGCAATCTCTGTTCTTTGTTGTTCTTCGCAAACAAACATCATTCTCCACACCATACGTTTAATCCTTTGTTTTCAGCAAGCCGGTGAGATTGACAACCTCACTGTTACGTTGGGGCAAAGTATATTGATTGTGTTGTGCAGGTTCCACGTTGGCGCCGCTGGTGTTGCGCCGCACTACACTCCTCCACCAACAACCTTCACGTGGCCTTCATCTCCTACGGTTCGATAAACCTTGGTTTCATACTGAGGGAAACTTGCTGCTATACGCATCACACCTTCCACTTGGGGTTCCCAACGGACGTGTGTTTCACGCGTTATCAAGCTAAATTTCTGGCGCCGTTGCCGGGAGATCAAGACACACTGCAAGGGGAGTCTCTCACATCCAATCTCTTTACTTTGTTTATTGTCTTGCTTTACTTTATTTTATTTTCTGTCTTGTTTGCTTTATATCAAAAACACACAAAAAATAGTTGCTTTACTTTACTTTATTTTCTGTCTTGCTTTCTCTATATCAAAAACACAAAAAAATAGTTACTTGTTTTTACTTTATTCTATTCTGTTTGTTTAGTTTACTTTTACTACTGTTAAAACGAATACTCCTGAAAATACTAAGTTGTGTGATTTCACTAGCACAAATAATAATGATTTTATAAGTACTCCTATTGCTCCACCTGCTACTACAGAATTTTATGAAATTAAACCTGCTTTACTGAATCTTGTTATGAGAGAGCAATTTTCTGGTGTTAGTAATGATGATGCTGCTGCCCATCTTAATAATTTTGTTGAACTTTGTGAAATGCAAAAGTATAAGGATATAGATGGTGATATTATAAAACTGAAATTGTTTCCTTTCTCATTAAGAGGAAGAGCTAAAGATTGGTTGCTATCTTTGCCTAAGAATAGTATTGATTCATGGACTAAATGTAAAGATGCTTTTATTAGTAAATATTATCCTCCTGCTAAGATTATATCTTTGAGAAGTAGCATTATGAATTTTAAGCAATTAGATAATGAACATGTTGCTCAAGCATGGGAGAGAATGAAATCTTTGGTAAAGAATTGCCCTACCCATGGACTAACTACTTGGATGATCATCCAAACCTTTTATGCATGATTGAATTTTTCCTCGAGGAACCTATTGGATTCAGCTGCTGGAGGTACTTTTATGTCCATCACTTTGGGTGCTGCAACAAAGCTTCTTGATGATATGATGATCAATTACTCTGAATGGCATACTGAAAGAACTCCTCAAGGTAAGAAGGTAAATTCTGTTGAAGAAACCTCTTCTTTGAGTGATAAGATTGATGTTATTATGTCTATGCTTGTTAATGGTAGATCTCATGTTGATCCTAATAATGTTCCTTTAGCTTCATTGGTTGCTCAAGAAGAGCATGTTGATGTGAACTTCATTAAGAATAATAATTTCAACAACAATGCTTATAGGAATAATTATGGTAACAACAACTATAGGCCATATCCTTCTAATAATGGTAGTGGTTATGGTAATTCCTATGGTAATTCTTACAACAATAATAAGAGTGTACCCTCTGGTCTTGAAGTCATGCTTAAAGAATTTATTAGTACACAAACTGCTTTTAATAAATCTGTTGAGGAAAAGCTTGGTAAAATTGATGTTCTTGCTTCTAAGGTTGATAGTCTTGCTCTTGATGTTGATCTTTTAAAACTGAAAGTTATGCCTGATGAAGTTAAAGATACTAAGTTTGCTAAAACAAATGCTATCCAAGTTCGAATTAATGATAATATTAGAATGTTGGCTGAATTGCATGCTAGGTGGGATAGAGAAGAAAAAGAAAAACTTGCTAAAGAGAATAATGTAGCTAAAGTTTGGACTATTACCACCACTAGTAATGTTGATTCTTCACATGTTGCTAAACCTCCTACTATCAATGGTAAAATAATTGGTGTTGGCAATGTTTCTACTCCTAGTACAAAGCGTGCAAAATTGCCTGAAACTGCTGAAACTGTTTGTGATAATAGTGCTGAAATTTTTCAGAATGCTGTAGATCATAATGGTTTAGATTTTGATGATTGTCATATTACTGAAGTTATAAAGTTCTTACAAAAACTTGCTAGAAGTCCTAATGCTAGTGCTATAAATTTAGCCTTTACAAAACATATTACAAATGCTCTCATTAAAGCTAGGGAAGAGAAATTAAAACTTGAAGCTTCTATTCCTAGGAAGTTGGAAGATGGTTGGGAGCCCATCATTAAGATGAAATTAAATGATTTTGATTGTAATGCTTTATGTGATCTTGGTGCAAGTATTTCTGTTATGCCTAAGAAAATTTATGATATGCTTGACTTGCCACCATTGAAAATTTGTTATTTGGATGTTAATCTTGCTGATAATTCTATAAAGAAACCTTTGGGGAGGATTGATAATGTTCGCATTACGGTTAACAATAACCTTGTCCCCGTTGATTTTGTTGTCTTGGATATTGAATGCAATGCATCTTGTCCTATTGTTTTGGGAAGACCCTTTCTTCGAACTGTTGGTGCTATTATTGATATGAAAGAAGGAAATATTAAGTATCAATTCCCTCTCAAGAAAGGTATGGAACACTTCCCTAGAAAGAGAATGAAGTTGCCTTTTGATTCTATTATTAGAGAAAATTATGATGTTGATGCTTCTTCTCTTGATGTTACTTGATTTGCACTTTCTGCGCCTAGCTGAAAGGCGTTAAAGAAAAGCACTTCTTGGGAGATAACCCATGGTTTTATTTTTACTACTGTTTTGTTGAGTCTTGGAAGTTGTTACTACTGTAGCAACCTCTCCTTATCATATTTTTGTGCCAAGTAAAGTCTCTGATAGTAAGGTTGATACTAGATTTGGATTACTACGCAGAAACAGATTTGTTGTCTGTCACGAATTCGCGTCCTTCTCTCTGTAGAAGAAACAAAAAAATCTTCCAATTTACGTGCGTGATCCTCAGATATGTACGCAACTTTCATTAGTTTTGAGTTTTTCCATCTGAGCAAGTTAAGTGCCTCAGAAAAATTCGTCTTTACGGACTGTTCTGTTTTGACAGATTCTGCCTTTTTTATTTCGCATTGCCTCTTTTGCTATGTTGAATGGATTTATTTGTTCCATTAACTTTCAGTAGCCTTGGGTAATGTCCAGAAGTGTTAAGAATGATTATGTCACCTCTGAATATGTGAATTTTTGATTATGCACTAACCCTCTAATGAGTTTGCTTAAAGTTTGGTGTGGAGGAAGTTTTCAAGGGTCAAGAGAAGAGGATGATACAATATGATCAAGAAGAGTGAAAAGTCTAAGCTTGGGGATGCCCCCGTGGTTCATCCCTGCATATTTCAAGAAGACTCAAGCATCTAAGCTTGGGGATGCCCAAGGCATCCCCTTCTTCATCGACAACTTATCAGGTCACTTCTAGTGAAACTATATTTTTATTCCGTCACATCTTATGTTCTTTACTTGGAGCGTCTGTTTGTTTTTGTTTTTGTTTCTTTTAAAAACGGATCCCAGCAATCCTTGTATTGGAGATATACACGCTCTGCTTTTTCAATTGAACACTTGTGTTCTTAGTTATGTTTTAATGTTCATGGCGAAGGCTGAAAACTGCTTCGTTGATTGCTATTTGGTTGGAATCAGAAAATGCTTCATATGGTCTTAAATAATTTGATAATTGGCAATTGTTTTGAGCTCTCATAGATCATGTTTAAGCTCTTGCATCATGTAGTTTAAATCTATTAGTGGAGAACTACCGTAGAGCTTGTTGAAATTTGGTTTGCATGATTGATCTCTCTAAGGTCTAGATATTTTCTTAAAAGTGTTTGAACAACAAGGAAGACAGTGTAGAGTCTTATAATGCTTGCAATATGTTCTTGTGTAAGTTTTGTTGTACCTGTTCATACTTGTGTTTGCTTCAAACAACCTTGCTAGCCAAAGCCTTGTACTGAGAGGAAATGCTTCTCGTGCATCCAAACACCTTGAGCCAAAACCCATGCCATTTGTGTCCACCATAACTACCTATATGTGGTATTTTTCTGCCATTCCAAAGTAAATTACTTGAGTGCTACCTTTAAAATTTCATTCCTTTGTCTTTACAATACATAGCTCATGGGAAAATAGCTTAAAAACTATTGTGGTGATGAATATGTAGCTATGTATCTTAGTTCTTATAAGTTGCTTGTTGAGCGGTAACCATGTTTCTGGGGACGCCATCAACTTTTTACACCTTTGTTGAATATCATGTGAGTTGCTATGCATGTTCATCTTGTCTGAAGTAAGGGTGATTTATCATGATTAAATGGTTTGAGTATGCATATTGTTAGAGAAGAACATTGGGCCGCTAACCAAAGTCATGTATCATGGTGGAAGTTTCAGTTTGGACATTAATCCTCAATCTCTTATGAGAATATTATCTGTTGTTGAATGCTTATGCATTAAAGAGGAGTCCATTATCTGTTTTCTATGTTGTCCCGGTATGGATGTCCTTAGTTGAGATCTATCAAAAACGAGAAATCAAATGCGATTTATCTCCTTGGACCTTTGTACAGGCGGCATAGAGGTACCCCTTTGTGACACTTGGTTGAAACATATGTTATGCAATGATAATCCATGTAAATCCAAGCTAATTAGGACAAGGTGCGGGCACTATTGGTATTCGATGCATGAGGCTTGCAACTTGTAGGAAGTTTTATGCATAACACATATGAATTATTACTACCGTTGACAAAATTGTTTCTATGTTTTCAAAATAAAAAGCTCTAGCACAAAAATAGTAATCCATGCTTCCCTCTGCGAAGGGCCTTTCTTTTACTTTATGTTGAGTCAGTTTACCTACTTCTTTCTATCTTAGAAGCAAACACTTGTGTCAACTGTGTGCATTGATTCTTACATGTTTACTTATTGCACTTGTTATATTACTTTATGTTGACAATTATCCATGAGATATATATGTTACAAGTTGAAAGCAATTGCTGAAACTTAATCATCCTTTGTGTTGCTTCAAACCTTCTACTTTGAATCTATTGCTTTATGAGTTAGCTCTTATGCAAGTCTTTTTGATACTTGTCTTGAAAGTACTATTCATGAAAAGTTTTGCTATATGATTCAGTTGTTTAGTCATTATCTCTTTGTTAGCAATCTATTGCTTCGAATCACTCCATTCATCTCATATGCTTTACAATAATGTTGATCAAGATTATGATGGTAGCATGTCACTTCAGAAATTATTGTTTTTATCGTTTACCTACTCGAGGGCGAGTAGGAACTAAGCTTGGGGATGCTTGATACGTCTCCAACGTATCTATAATTTCTTATGTTCCATGCTAGTTTTATGACAATACCTACATGTTTTGTTCACACTTTATGATGTTTTGATGCATTTTCCGCACTAACCTATTAACAAGATGCCGATGCGCCAGTCTGTTTTCTGCTGTTTTTGGTTTCAGAAATCCTACGCAGGAAATATTCTCGGAATTGACGAAACAAAAGCCCACGGTCTTATTTTTCCACGGAGTTTCCAGAAGACCAAAGAGGATACGAAGTGGGGCCACGAGGAGCCGCCACCATAGGGCGGCGCGGCCAAGGAGGGGCCCGCGCCACCCTATGGGGTGGGCCCCTCGAGCCCCTCCGACTCTGCCCTTCCGCCTACTTAAACTCTCCGTCGCGAAAACCCTAGTACCGAGAGCCACGATACGGAAAAGTTACTGAGACGCCGCCGCCGCCAATCCCATGTCGGGGGATTCAGGAGATCGCCTCCCCCTGCCGGAGAGGGGAATCATCACCGGAGGGCTCTACATCACCATGCCCGCCTCCGGACTGATGCGTGAGTAGTTCATCCTTGGACTATGGGTCCATAGCAGTAGTTAGATGGTTGTCTTCTCCTCTTGTGCTATCATGTTTAGATCTTGTGAGCTGCCTAAAATGATCAAGATCATCTATTTGTAATGCTACATGTTGTGTTTGGTGAGATCCGATGAATATGGAATACTATGTCAAGTTGATTATTGATCTATCATATATGTGTTGTTTATGTTCTTGCATGCTCTCCGTTGCTAGTAGAGGCTCTGGCCAAGTTGATACTTGTAACTCCAAGAGGGAGTATTTATGCTCGATAGTGGGTTCATGCCTCCATTGAATCTAGGACAGTGACAGAAAGTTCTAAGGTTGTGGATGTGCTGTTGCCACTAGGGATAAAACATCGATGCTTTGTCTAAGGATATTTGTGTTGATTACATTATGCACCATACTTAATGCAATTGTCTGTTGTTTGCAACTTAATACTGGAAGGGGTGCGGATGCTAACCCGAAGGTGGACTTTTTAGGCATAGATGCATGCTGGATGGCGGTCTATGTTCTTTGTCGTAATGCCCTGATTAAATCTCATAGTGATCATCATGATATGTATATGAATCTTTATTTGTCAATTTCCCACCTGTAATTTGTTCACCCAGCATGCTATTTATCTTATTGGAGAGACACCACTAGTGAACTGTGGACCCCGGTCCATTCTTTTACATCTGAAATACAATCTACTGCAATCTCTGTTCTTTGTTGTTCTTCGCAAACAAACATCATTCTCCACACCATACGTTTAATCCTTTGTTTTCAGCAAGCCGGTGAGATTGACAACCTCACTGTTACGTTGGGGCAAAGTATCTTGATTGTGTTGTGCAGGTTCCACGTTGGCGCCGGAATCACCTGGTGCGCCGCACTACACTCCTCCACCAACAACCTTCACGTGGCCTTCATCTCGTACTGGTTCGATAAACCTTGGTTTCATACCGAGGGAAACTTGCTGCTATACGCATCACACCTTCCACTTGGGGTTCCCAACGGACATGTGCTTCACGCGTTATCACATACTCTAGTCCTTTGTTTGATAACCTCCTTTATTTCGTCTGAGGTGGCTATCAAGTAACCAAAAAAACATGATGATCAACTCAAAAATAAGTGCAATGTTGAAAGGTGTTTTCCATGTAAAGCATGGTTCTACTAGCTCATTACTCATAATCAGTCAAACCAACAACATGCATAGTGGTATTTCCTACCAAACCTTACTTTCTCATGAGCTTTAAATTACACAAAAATATATTTTGAAGTAATTGGAGACATAACACACATATTATACTTGGAATAGCAAGTGCTATATAGATATGCATGGTGGGTGTTTGGGTTGAGTTGATTTGGATACAAGTCTAAGCTTGTGTGAGAGTTCATTTTTTTCTTTTTGGCTAGCAAGAGATCTAAAAGCATGCAATAATGTTCAGAGTGTTATTCATTCATCAGAGAATGATACTTAATGTTAAAAATCTATGTATACTAGTGATAAATAGCACTAAATAAGGCACTTAGCAAAAAAAATTCAATAAATCATTCGAAACTAGTAATACCATTCATAACTTAACTTTTAGCTTTGGGATTTCTATTTTCGTGCCCCTGGTTCGCTAGTTGTACTCAGTTTTCCCCAGCCCCTTAGTTTTTCCTTAGTTTTTCCTCAGTTTTCCCCTCCCTCTAGTTTGAAACCCTCGCAGACGCTCAGACGGGAGGGTTGCCGTCTGGTCAGAGGCCTTCACCGTTACCGGTGACGGCTAGGGAGCCGCGTTGGTGTTGAATTGACCGTTTCTTTCGAACTGTGTTGACTGTTGACTGGAGGAGCTCACCCAAAGCTTTCCACTCCGCCCGATACTGGAGGAGCTCACACACCGCCCCTCCGCCGCCACGCCGTCCTGCCCTCCTACCTTATGGCGTCGTCCGCCGCCGAGCCGCCCCCGCCCCCACCACCACCCCCGGGAGGCGGAGAGGGATCCGCCTCCACCAGATCTAGATCTACCCCTGTCGCGGTAGAGTTTGTATATCCGTCTGGTGTACCGACTCTTCCCGTCAGCCGCGGAGAAGATTGGGAATCGGAGGGATCTAACGCATGGATTCCATCTGGGTAAGCATCGTCTGCCTATGTGAATTAACAGTAGGCAGTTTTTGAGCGCCAATCGTTGTTGCTCAACTAACTGCGTTGCTTTTCGAATAGGATTGATCCAGCGCTGGCTTTTCGGCTGGTGGTTAGGCTGGATTCTAGCTTTACGCGTGATTCTAAACGCTATAAGAATGGGTTTTACTTCCCTGCGGTGGTTGCAACCACCATCTCGTTGAGGGATTTGAAAGCTAACATCTTCGATAAGTACTCCTGGAGCTCTCTCGATGCAGTTCATTTCGAATATTTCAACAGCACGGAGCGAAGATTTGTTCCACTAATTTCCGACGACGATCTGGGAATTCTTTTTGCTTTGAATGCTTCTTGCCGGTTCGGTAAAATTCGTATCCATGTGGACAGGGGCCGGGCATCATCTCTCTCTGGTGCTGGGGCATCATCAGGTGGTCGGGCATCATGTCTCTCTACTGCTGCTGCCTCTGCTAATAGTGTGCGCCGCGGCGCTCCTTGTAGGTCCACAGCAGCACCATCTGTCCCCAGTGCTAGTGGTAGCCAGATCGTTCGTACGGTCGATGTGGAGGACGATGCAGACATTGAGGATCAGTCTCCTCAAGATGATGAGGATGAGTTGATGTTTCCTGAATTGGTAGATCGATGCAGTAAGCAGGCAATGGAGGATCAATACATGGAAGATATTGCTTTTGGTGCCAGATTTGATGACACTGATGATGAAGAGAAGAATGAGAACGATGACAGCCTCGTTTTAGCCGATTACGAAGGTGAAGACTTGCCAACAATTGAGTGGAACAGGGAGGATCCTCAGCTTGCAGAAGGCACCGTGTTTCAAACGATGATGGACTGCCGTAATGCAATTACTACATATCACATTCTCACTAAGAATAATTATGAGGTTATTAAAAGTGAGCCAGGTAGGTTCACAATTAAATGCCCATACCCAAGGTGTAGGTGGAGGCTGCATGCATCCACAATGCGCAGAAGCAGCTTGGTTCAGGTACTACGCCAACCAGTTGTGTATTTAGATCACGGTGTAAAATTTGTTATCTATTACTGACATCCCTTATCATTATGTTTCAGATAAAGAAGAATAAGGAGATCCATAGGTGTCCACCTCTAGGGGGAGAGCCAGAGCTGAAAACAAAGCTAGCGAAGACTAGGTGGTTGGCAGATATAATCCTAGATTGGCTGAGAGAAACTCCTTCACTTGGTCCAACAGCACTCGTAAAAAAGGTGGTTGAGAAGTATAAAATGAAAGTACCTTACATGAGGATGTTCTATGCAAAGGAAATGGCTCTTGACAAGATCAATGGTCCATGGAATGAAAGCTTTCAGTTGCTTTACACTTTCAAAGCTGAAGTGGAGATGGCTAGTCCAGGCAGTGTTGTAGCGATAGACAAGCATACAGTTCCCTACAAATTGAAAAGCGGGAAGGTAATGCACAAGGAATGTTTTAGAAGGGCTTTTGTTTGTTTCAAAGCTTGCTGGAAAGGCTTTTTGGACGGTTGCAGGCCTTATTTGGCCGTGGATGCAACAACTCTTCATGGCAGGTTTAAAGGACAGCTAGTTGCTGCTACTGCAGTTGATGGACATAATTGGATGTTCCCTGTTGCTTATGGAGTTTTGGAGGTTGAGTCAGAGGAAAGTTGGACTTGGTTTCTGCAGAATTTGCGCGACCTTATAGGTCATCCACCAGGACTTGTTATCCACACAGACGCTTGCAAAGGTTTGGAGAGTGCGGTAGAAGCAGTATTCCCTGGAGTGGAGCATAGGGAATGTATGCGACACTTGGTACAGAATTTTACAAAGAAATTCAAGGGTAAAGTTTTTACTGACAACCTATGGCCAGCTTCATACACATGCAGCTCTAGGAAGCATCTGTTTCATTTGGATGTGTTGTATAAACAAAAACCTGGGGTGAAGGAGTACTTGGATGAACATCATGGTAGGGTGTGGTCAAGAAGCCAATTCAATGAAATTTGCAAGGTAGATGATACGTCTCCAACGTATCGATAATTTCTTATGTTCCATGCTACTTTATTGATGATACCTACATGTTTTATGCACATTATATGTCGTATTTACGCATTTTCTGAACTAACCTATTAACAAGATGCCATGCCGCCTGTTTCTGCTGTTTTTGGTTTCAAAATCCTAGTAACGAAATATTCTAATTGGACGAAATCAACGCCTGGTTCCTATTTTGCCCGGAAGCATCCAACACCCGAGAGCCGCCAGAGGGGCCCTGTGGGACCCCATGATAGGGTGGCGCGGCCGGCCCTGGCCGCGCCAGCCTATGGTGTGGCGCCTCTTCGACCCTCCGAGCTGCCCTTTCGCCTATAAAGCCCCTGCATCGAAAACCCTTACGGAAGAAGCCACGGTACGCGAAACCTTCCAGCCGCCGCCATCGCGAAGCCAAGATCCGGGGGACAGGAGTCTCGTTCCGGCACCGCCGGACGGGGAAGTGCCCCCGGAAGGCTTCTCCATCGACACCGCTGCCATCTCCACCGCCATCTTCATCACCGCTGCTGCTCCCATGAGGAGGGAGTAGTTCTCCATCGAGGCTCGGGGCTGTACCGGTAGCTATGTGGTTCATCTCTCTCCTATGTACTTCAATACAATAATCTCATGAGCTGCCTTACATGATTGAGATTCATATGATGATGCTTGTAATCTAGATGTCATTATGCTAGTCAAGTGAGTTTTACTTATGTGATCTCCGGAGACTCCTTGTCCCACGTGTGTAAAGGTGACAGTGTGTGCACCGTGTGGGTCTCTTAGGCTATATTTCACAGAATACTTATTCACTGTTATGAATGGCATAGTGAAGTGCTTATTTATATCTCTTTATGATTGCAATGTGTTTTGTATCACAATTTATCTATGTGCTACTCTAGCAATGTTATTAAAGTAGTTTTATTCCTCCTGCACGATGTAATGGTGACAGTGTGTGCATCCGTGTTAGTACTTGGTTTATGCTATGATCATGATCTCTTGTAGATTGCGAAGTTAACTATTGCTATGATAGTATTGATGTGTATTATTCCTCCTACATAAGCATGAAGGTGACAGTGTGCATGCTATGTTAGTACTTGGTTTAGTCGTTTCGATCTTTCATGCACTCTAAGGTTATTTAAATATGAACATTGAATTGTGGAGCTTGTTAACTCCGGCATTGAGGGTTCGTGTAATCCTACGCAATGTGTTCATCATCCAACAAGAGAGTGTAGAGTATGCATTTATCTATTCTGTTATGTGATCAATGTTGAGAGTGTCCACTAGTGAAAGTCTAATCCCTAGGCCTTGTTCCTAAATACTGCTATCGCTGCTTGTTTACTGTTTTACTGCGTTACTACTGCTGCGTTACTACTACTTGTTTACTTCCTACAATATTACTACCATCAACTGCATGCCAGTAAGCTTTTTGGCGCCATACTACTGCTCATATTCATTCATACCACTTGTATTTCACTATCTCTTCGCCGAACTAGTACACCTATTAGGTGTGTTGGGGACACAAGAGACTTCTTGCTTTGTGGTTGCAGGGTTGCATGAGAGGGATATCTTTGACCTCTTCCTCCCCGAGTTCGATAAACCTTGGGTAATCCACTTAAGGGAAACTTGCTGCTGTTCTACAAACCTCTGCTCTTGGAGGCCCAACACTGTCTACAAGAATAGAAGCACCCGTAGACATCAAGCACTTTTCTGGCGTTGCCGGGGGGAAAGGTAAAAGGCACTCATACTCCGGTTCCAGGTAACAGTACTTTTCGGCGCCATTGTGTGTGTGCTCGAAGCTATTTCCTTTAGACTCTGCAATTGCGACATTTGGTTTCTTGTTTACACTAGTTAGGCATAATGAACAACAATGACCTTTTTATTCTATTTCCTGATTTAAGACATGGATGGTTTGATGCGAAAATTAAAAAACTCATGGAACATATTAATATGAATGCTTTGAACACTATTGTTGCTAATGCTATGGAAAATTCTAAGCTTGGGGAAGCTGGCTTTGATGAGCATGATATTTTTAGTCCCCCAAGCATTGAGGAGAAAATTTACTTTGATGATACTTTGCCTCCTATTTATGATGATTATAATGATAGTAGTCTTTTGTTACCACCTGTTATGGAGGATAAATTTGATTATGATTACAATATACCTCCTATATTTGATAGCTACTTTGTTGAATTTGCTCCCACTACAATTAATAAGAATGACTATGCTTATGTTGGGAGTAGTAATTATTTTATGCATGAGACTCATGATAAGAATGCTTTATGTGATAGTTATATTGTTGAGTTTGCTCATGATGCTACTGAAAGTTATTATGAGAGAGGAAAATATGGTTGTAGAAATTTTCATGTTACTAAAATGCCTCTCTATGTGCTGAAATTTTTGAAGCTACACTTGTTTTATCTTCCTATGCTTGTTACTTTGCTCTTCATGAACTTGTTTATTTACAAGATTCATATGCATAGGAAGCATGTTAGACTTAAATGTGTTTTGAATTTGCCTCTTGATGCTCTCTTTTGCTTCAACTACTATTTCTTGCGAGTGCATCATTAAAACTGCTGAGCCCATCTTAATGGCTATAAAGAAAGAACTTCTTGGGAGATAACCCATGTGTTTTTTTACTACAGTAATTTGTTTTATATTTGAGTCTTGGAAGTTGTTTACTACTGTAGAAACCTCTCCTTATCATGTTTTTGTGCCAAGTAAAGTTTCTATGTCAAAGTTGATGTTATATTTGGGATCGCTGCGCAGAAACAGCATTGCTGTCTGTCACGAATCTGGGCACAGGTCTCTGTAGAAAATTCGAAAAAATCTGCCAATTTACGAGCCTGATCCTCAGATATGTACGCAACTTTCATTAGTTTTGAGTTTTTCCATTTGAGTAAGTCTGGTGCCATCTTAAAATTCGTCTTTACGGACTGTTCTGTTTTTGACAGATTCTGCCTTTTATTTCGCATTGCCTCTTTTGCTATGTTGGATTCATTTCTTTGATCCATTAATGTCCAGTAGCTTTATGCAATGTCCAGAAGTGTAAAGAATGATTGTGCCACCTCTGAACATGTGAATTATTAATTGTGCACTAACCCTCTAATGAGTTTGCTTGAAGTTTGGTGTGAAGGAAGTTTTCAAGGGTCAAGAGAGGAGTATGATATACTATGATCAAGAGGAGTGAAAGCTCTAAGCTTGGGGATGCCCCCGTGGTTCACCCCTGCATATTTTAAGAAGACTCAAGCGTCTAAGCTTGGGGATGCCCAAGGCATCCCCTTCTTCATCGACAACATCATCAGGTTCCTCCCTTGAAACTATATTTTTATTCAGTCACATCTTATGTACTTTACTTGGAGCGTCGGTTTGTTTTTGTTTTTGTTTTCGTTTGAATAAAATGGATCCTAGCATTCACTTTGTGGGAGAGAGACACGCTCCGCTGTTGCATATGGACAAATATGTCCTTAGGCTTTACTCATAATGTTCAAGGCGAAGTTTCTTTTTCGTTAAATTGTTATATGGTTGGAATTGGAAAATGCTACATGTAGTAATTCTAAAATGTCTTGGATAATGTGATACTTGGCAATTGTTGTGCTCATGTTTAAGCTCTTGCATCATATGCTTTGCACCCATTAATGAAGAAATACATAGAGCTTGCTAAAATTTGATTTGCATATTTGGTCTCTCTAAAGTCTAGATAATATCTAGTATTGAGTTTTGAACAACAAGGAAGACGGTGTAGAGTCTTATAATGTTTACAATATGTCTTTTATGTGAGTTTTGCTGCACCGGTTCATCCTTGAGTTTGCTTCAAATAACCTTGCTAGCCTAAACCTTGTATCGAGAGGGAATACTTCTCATGCATCCAAAATCCTTGAGCCAACTACTATGCCATTTGTGTCCACCATACCTACCTACTACATGGTATTTCTCCGCCATTCCAAAGTAAATTGCTTGAGTGCTACCTTTAAAATTCCATCATTCACCTTTGCAATATATAGCTCATGGGACAAAATAGCCTTAAAAACTATCGTAGTATTGAATATGTACTTATGCACTTTATCTTTTATTAAGTTGCTTGTTGTGCGATAACCATGCTTCTGGGGAACGCCATCAACTATTGTTGAATATCATGTGAGTTGCTATGCATGTCCGTCTTGTCTGAAGGATCTATCACCTTAGTGGTTGGAGCATGCAAAATTGTTAGAGAAGAACATTGGGCCGCTAACTAAAGCCATGAATCATGGTTGAAGTTTCAGTTTTGGACATATATCCTCAATCTCATATGAGAATAATAATTGTTGCTACATGCTTATGCATTTAAGAGGAGTCCATTATCTGTTGTCCATGTTGTCCCGGTATGGATGTCTAAGTTGAGAATAATCAAAAGCGAGAAATCCAAAATGCGAGCTTTCTCCTTAGACCTTTGTACAGGCGGCATGGAGGTACCCCTTTGTGACACTTGGTTGAAACATGGCATTGCAAAGATCCGGTAGTCCAAGCTAAGTAGGACAAGGTGCGGGCACTATTAGTATACTATGCATGAGGCTTGCAACTTGTAAGATATAATTTACATAACTCATATGCTTTATTACTACCGTTGACAAAATTGTTTCATGTTTTCAAAATAAAAGCTCTAGCACAAATACAGCAATCGATGCTTTCCTCTTTGAAGGACCTTTCTTTTACTTTTATTGTTGAGTCAGTTTACCTATCTCCCTCCACCTTAAGAAGCAAACACTTGTGTGAATTGTGCATTGATTCCTACATACTTGCATATTGCACTTGTTATATTACTTTATGTTGACAATATCCATGAGATATACATGTTATAAGTTGAAAGCAACCGCTGAAACTTAATCTTCCTTTGTGTTGCTTCAATACCTTTACTTTGATTTATTGCTTTATGAGTTAACTCTTATGCAAGACTTATTGATGCTTGTCTTGAAGTACTATTCATGAAAAGTCTTTGCTTTATGATTCATTTGTTTACTCATGTCGTTACCATTGTTTTGATCGCTGCATTCATTACATATATTTACAAATAGTATGATCAAGATTATGATGGCATGTCACTTCAGAAATTATCTTTGTTATCGTTTTACCTGCTCGGGACGAGCAGAACTAAGCTTGGGGATGCTGATACGTCTCCAACGTATCGATAATTTCTTATGTTCCATGCTACTTTATTGATGATACCTACATGTTTTATGCACATTATATGTCGTATTTACGCATTTTCTGAACTAACCTATTAACAAGATGCCGAAGTGCCAGTTCCTGCTGTTTTTGGTTTCAGAAATCCTAGTAACGAAATATTCTCGGAATTGGACGAAATCAACGCCCAGGTTCCTATTTTGCCCGGAAGCATCCAGAACACCCGAGAGTCGCCAGGGGCCCTGTGGCCCCAGATGATAGGGTGGCGCGGCCGGGCCCGGCCGCGCCAGCCTATGGTGTGGGCGCCTCTTCGACCCTCCGAGGCTGCCCTTTCGCCTATATAAGCCCCTGCATCGAAAACCCTTACGGAAGAAGCCACGGTACGCGAAACCTTCCGAGCCGCCGCCATCGCGAAGCCAAGATCCGGGGGACAGGAGTCTCTGTTCCGGCACCCGCCGGACGGGGAAGTGCCCCCGAAGGCTTCTCCATCGACACCGCTGCCATCTCCACCGCCATCTTCATCACCGCTGCTCCCATGAGGAGGGAGTAGTTCTCCATCGAGGCTCGGGGCTGTACCGGTAGCTATGTGGTTCATCTCTCTCTATGTACTTCAATACAATAATCTCATGAGCTGCCTTACATGATTGAGATTCATATGATGATGCTTGTAATCTAGATGTCATTATGCTAGTCAAGTGAGTTTTACTTATGTGATCTCCGGAGACTCCTTGTCCCACGTGTGTAAAGGTGACAGTGTGTGCACCGTGTGGGTCTCTTAGGCTATATTTCACAGAATACTTATTCACTGTTATGAATGGCATAGTGAAGTGCTTATTTATATCTCTTTATGATTGCAATGTGTTTTGTATCACAATTTATCTATGTGCTACTCTAGCAATGTTATTAAAGTAGTTTTATTCCTCCTGCACGATGTAATGGTGACAGTGTGTGCATCCGTGTTAGTACTTGGTTTATGCTATGATCATGATCTCTTGTAGATTGCGAAGTTAACTATTGCTATGATAGTATTGATGTGTATTATTCCTCCTACATAAGCATGAAGGTGACAGTGTGCATGCTATGTTAGTACTTGGTTTAGTCGTTTCGATCTTTCATGCACTCTAAGGTTATTTAAATATGAACATTGAATTGTGGAGCTTGTTAACTCCGGCATTGAGGGTTCGTGTAATCCTACGCAATGTGTTCATCATCCAACAAGAGAGTGTAGAGTATGCATTTATCTATTCTGTTATGTGATCAATGTTGAGAGTGTCCACTAGTGAAAGTCTAATCCCTAGGCCTTGTTCCTAAATACTGCTATCGCTGCTTGTTTACTGTTTTACTGCGTTACTACTGCTGCGTTACTACTACTTGTTTACTTCCTACAATATTACTACCATCAACTGCACGCCAGCAAGCTATTTTCTGGCGCCATACTACTGCTCATATTCATTCATACCACTTGTATTTCACTATCTCTTCGCCGAACTAGTACACCTATTAGGTGTGTTGGGGACACAAGAGACTTCTTGCTTTGTGGTTGCAGGGTTGCATGAGAGGGATAACTTTGACCTCTTCCTCCCTGAGTTCGATAAACCTTGGGTAATCCACTTAAGGGAAACTTGGCTGTTCTACAAACCTCTGCTCTTGGAGGCCCAACAAGCCAATTCAATGAAATTTGCAAGGTAGACTATGTAACAAGTAACCTTGCGGAGAGTTTCAATTCAAAGGTCAAGTCATTGAAAGGGCTTATGCTGTGGCAAATATTTGATAAGATTAGGCAGATGATCATGATAAAGATCGATCTGCGTCAAAGAATTGCATCCACAAAATATGCTGGCCATCTCATGCTCCCATCTTTGATTAAGTCTTTGCATGCCAGGGCAAAACAATTGAGGATGCAATGCGTCAGAAAAGGAATGGAGGCTGAGGTAACCTACACTGACAGTAAAAACATGCAGTGGAGGTATCCAGTGAGTTTGGTTGATAGGACATGCCATTGTAGGGGATGGCAGATCCGTGGGATACCCTGCATACACGCATTGTTTTTCATGAGTGTTATAGGGGGTGAAGATGGTGAAGTTGATCAGTATGTGTCAGAGTATTTCTCTGTTGCCAAATTTAGGGCTGCATATGCTATGAATGTTCCTACCTTGTTGGGAAAAGACCAATGGATGAAAGTCGATCCAGGCTTCAAACTGTACTCTCCAGTATTGACTAGACCGGCAGGTAGGCCGAGGAAGAATAGGATCAGAGCTAGTGCAGAGGGTGGTGCACCGATTCGAAAACGTAAGTGCAAACGTTGTGGAATCCCTGGACACATTGCTAGGCTTTGTAAAAATGGAGTTGACCCAGCTTTTGGAATGGAAGATCAGGCGGGAGCAGCAAATGCAGAGGAGAATGAAGCAGCAATTCAACTTGAGATTGAAGCAGCAGTTCAACATGAGGAGATTGAAGCAGCAGCAGAGGAGATTGAAGCAGCACATGAGGAGATTGAAGCAGCAAATGCAGAGGAGATTGAAGCAGCAATTGAACATGAGGAGATTGAACCGATGGATCGAGAGCAGAGGGAACAGATGGATGTAGAATGGCTTCAACCGATGAGTCCAGAGGAGAGGGAACAGTATATCGAGATTGCCTCGAAAGTTGTAAGGCCATGATTGCTAACTTCGAAGAGCTCATGGCAGAAGAAAAAGCACAAGCTTCGCAGAAGAAGAAGAACAAGAAAGAGGGCAAAAGGAAGGTAGACACCGGTAATATCCCTGGTAGGGTTACCCGGAGTAAGGTGGTGGCCCCAGCGAGTCACACCAGGAGCAAGAGAAAGATTTTATTCTGAACAACTAATTTGAATTTGTATGAACAATTTGTATTGGGGTTCCCTTTGTATTGGGGATCCCTTTGTGTTGAACAATTTGTATTGGGGTTCCCTTTGTATTGGGGATGCCTTTGTGTTGAACAATTTGAATTTGTATGAACAATTTGTATTGGGGTTCCCTTTGTATTGGGGATCCCTTTGTGTTGAACAATTTGTATTGGGGTTCCCTTTGTATTGGGGATGCCTTTGTGTTGAACAATTTGAATTTGTATGAACAATTTGTATTGGGGTTCCCTTTGTATTGGGGATCCCTTTGTGTTCAACAATTTGAATTTGTATGAACAATTTGTATGCCACATTTAAGCCACATTTATCATTTTCTCTAGGGTTTAGGGTTTTAGGGTTTTAGGGTTTAGGGTTTAATTCAAAATAATTCAAAACATGGTGGAACCTTCCCATGGAGTCTTGTTATGTTACCTACAACCTAGAGAAATAATAATGGAAAAGGAAATATAGAGATATGAAGTTTTTATGCCAAAAGCTTCAAAACCACTTCCTAGTCCATGAGCTACTAGATATGAAGATGCAGGGCTTTCTGCTCAATACACCTCCCAAATACCCACTATGCTTACAAACTTTGTCCAAATGAGTCCAAATTCGTCACACTTGTGTATCTTTGAATTGCAAACAATATCACGTCGGCCAAAATGTAATATATTGTTCAAATAACACAATTTTACAATTTTTATGCCAAAAGCTTCAATTTCCCTTAGTCCCTTTATTATTTGGGTGCCCCTGTTTTACTTAGTGTTACTCAGTTTTCCCCTCCGGGCCCACTTGTTTTACTCAGTCCTACTCAGTTTTGCCCTTCCGATAAACATTTCCTCACTTTTCCCCCTCTTAGTTCTACTCAGTTTTCCTAACTTGTACTCACTGGCTGATCTCTGATTGGTCGAGATGTATGTCACACGGATCTTGGTTGGTTGAAAGCTCAACGAACGCTTGCACCGTTCGATCATTTATGATCGGACGGCCTGTATATCTCTCTCTACCACGATGGACGCATACGGAGAGAAGAGCAGAGCACATACCTACCAACCCTGGCAGTCGCATATTCCAGTCGCATCTTCCTCTCTCCTATTTCCTCTCTTACTCCGGCGGTCGCGGCGGCGCGGATCTAACCGTGCGTGCGGCGGCGTGCGGCGGCGCGGATCTAACCGTGCGTGCGGCGGCGCGGATCTAACCGTGCGTGCGGCGGCGTGCGGCGGCGCGGATCTAACCGTGCGTGCGGCGGCGCGGATCTAACCGTGCGTGCGCCGTGGATCTAAGAGTGCCGGTGAGGATCTAACCGTCAGAAATAGTTGAAATGTCTCTCTCTGTCTCACTTTCGTTTCTCTTCTCAGATCTGTTGAATGATGAAGAACACCAAGACGGCGGCCGTGCCGACAGTGGTCATCGATGCCACGAACATTGAAGCCATCGCCTACAACATCGCTTCGACGGCGCAGATCCAGCATTCAATGTCGGAGCCTGTTGATGTCTCACTTCCGTTGCCCTCCTCAGATCCGTTGCTGATGAAGGACACCAAGACGGCGGCCGTGCCGACAGTGGTCATCGATGCCACGAACATTGAAGCCATCGCCTACAACATCGCTTCGACGGCGCAGACCCAGCCTTCAATGTCGGAGCCTGTTGATGTCTCACTTCCGGTGCCGAGAGTGCGAATCGATGCCAAGACGATTGAAGCCATCGTCTACAACCGCGCCCAGCCGATAACCCACAAGTATAGGGGATCGCAACAGTCTTCGAGGGAAGTAAAACCCAAATTTATTGATTCGACACAAGGGGAGGTAAAGAATACTTATAAGCCTTAACAACTGAGTTGTCAATTCAGCTGCACCTGGAAAAGCACTAGTAACAGGGGTGATGTGAAAGCAGCAGTAATATGAGAGCAGTAGTAACAGTAACACAGCAAGCAGCAGTAATATGAGAGCAATGGCACCAGAAAATAGTTGATACTACTTCCAATGACATGTAGAACGAGTTTATGATGATGAGAGATGGACCGGGGTTCCCAGCTATCTACACTAGTGGTAACTCTCCAATAACAAGTGTTGGGTGAAAAAATTACAGTTGGGCAATTGATAGGATTGAAATAGCATTAAGACAGAACATCAAGATTATTAATCATGTAGGCATGTTTTCCATATATAGTCATACGTGCTCGCAATGAGAAACTTGTACAACATCTTTTGTCCTACCAGCCGGTGGCAGCCGGGCCTCAAGGGAAACTACTGGTAATTAAGGTACTCCTTTTAATAGAGCACCGGAGCAAAGCATTAACACTTGGTGAAAACATGTGATCCTCACACCTACGCCTTCCCCTCCGGTTGTCCCAATTTCTGTCACTTTGGGGCCTCGGGTTCCGGACATAGACATGTGCAAACAACTTGTAGATACAATCTAAGCAATAAGTATAGAGCTTAAATCTAAGATCATGCCACTCGGGCCCTAGTGACAAGCATTAAACACAACAAGATTGCAGCAACAATAACTTCACAAACTTTATAGATAGACTAATCATAATGTAACAATCCATCGGATCCCAACAAACACAACACCGATTACATCAGATGAATCTCAATCATGTAAGGCAGCTCATGAGATCATTGTATTGAAGTACATGGGGGAGAGAATACCAACTAGCTACAGCTAGAACCCGTAGTCCATGGGGGAACTACTCACGGAGCATGATGGAGGCGGTGGCGTCGATGGAGATGGCTTCCGGGCACTTCCCCGTCCCGCAGGGTCTGAGATTCTGTCAGAGTTTCGCGATGACGGCGGCGCCCCTGGAGTCTTTTTGGAGTTTCGTCAATCGGTATCACGTTTTTAGGTCGAAAGGGGTCTTATAGGCAAAGAGGCGGCGCAGGAGGGGCATCAGGGCGCCCTCCCCATAGGCCGGCGCGGCCAGGTCTGAGCCCGCGTGGCCCTATGGTGTGGGGGCCCCAGGCCTCCCCTCTGACTCCCCTTCGGTGTCCTGGTCCGTCTCGGTGAATTATGATGTTTGGTCTTCGTTTCATCGAATTCCGAGAATATTGCCCGAACAGCCTTTCTGGAACCAACAACAGCAGAAAACAGGAACTGGCACTTCGGCATCTTGTTAATAGGTTAGTTCTGAAAAACGCATAAAAACATTATAAAGTGTGAGCAAAACATGTAGGTATTGTCATAAAACAAGCATGGAACATCAGAAATTATAGATACGTTGGAGACGTATCAAGCATCCCCAAGCTTAGTTCCTGCTCGCCCTCGAGTAGGTAAACGATAAAAAGAATAATTTCTGAAGTGACATGCTACCAACATAATCTTAATCATACTATTGCAAAGCATATGAGATGAACGAAGTGACTCAAGGCAATGATCTATATTTGCTAACAAATAGATAACATATAGCAAAACTTTTCATGAATAGTACTTTCAAGACAAGCATCAAAAGTCTTGCATAAGAGTTAACTCATAAAGCAATAAATTCAAAGTAAAGGCATCGAAGCAACACAAAGGAAGATATAAGTTTCAGCAGTTGCTTTCAACTTTCAACATGCATATCTCATGGATAATTGTCAACACAAAGTAATATGATGAATGCAAATAAGCAAGTATGTAAGAATCAATGCACAGTTGACACAAGTGTTTGCTTCTAAGATGGAAGGAAGTAGGTAAACTGACTCAACATAAAAGTAAAAGAATGGCCCTTCGCAGAGGGAAGCAGGGATAAAATCATGTGCTAGAGCTTTTCAAGTTTTGAAATCATATAGAGAGCATAAAAGTAAAATTTTGAGAGGTGTTTGTTGTTGTCAACGAATGGTAGTGGGTACTCTAACTACCTCATCAACCAGACTTCCAAGAGCGGCTCCCATGAAGGACGTTATCTCTACCAGCAAGGTAGATCATCCCTCTTCTCTTTTGTTTACACATGTACTTTAGTTTTATTTATTAGATGACACTCCCCCAACCTTTTGCTTACACAAGCCATGGCTAACCGAATCCTCGGGTGCCTTCCAACATTCACATACCATGGAGGAGTGTCTATTTGCAAAATTAAGTTGCTTACTGATAGATCAGGGCAAAACATGTGAAGATAATTATTAATGCAAGTTAATTAATTGGGGCTGGGAACCCCATTGCCAGCTCTTTTTGCAAAATTATTGGATAAGTGGATGAAGCCACTAGTCCATTGTGAAAGTTTGTCAAAAGTAAATGACAAGATCGAAAGATAAAACACCACATACTTCCTCATGAGCTATAAAACATTGACACAAATAAGAGATAATAGCTTTTGAATTGTTTAAAGGTAGCACATGAAGTATTTACTTGGAATGGCAGGAAATACCACATAGTAGGTAGATATGGTGGACACAAATGGCATAGGTTTTGGCTCAAGGTTTTGGATGCACGAGAAGCATTCCCTCTCAGTACAAGGCTTTGGGCTAGCAAGGTTGTTTGAAGCAAACACAAGTATAAACCGGTACAGCAAAACTTACATAAGAACAAATTGCAAGCATTATAAAACTCTGCACTGTCTTCCTTGTTGCTCAAACACTTCTACTAGAAAATATCTAGACCTTAGAGAGACCAATCATGCAAACCAATTTTCAACAAGCTCTACGATATTTCTCCACTAATAGGTTTAAACTACATGATGCAAGAGAAACATGATCTACTTGAGAGCTCAAAACAATTGCCAAGTATCAAATTATCCAAGACAATATGAAGCATTTTCTGTTTCCAACCAAATAACAATAAGTGCAATAGTTTTCAACTCCGCCATGAACATTAAAAGTAAAACGAAGAACACCAGTGTTCATATGAAAAAGCGGAGCGTGTCTCTCTCCCACACAAGGATTGCTAGGATCCGATCTTATTCAAACACAAACAAAAATAAAAACACACAGACGCTCCAAGTAAAGCACATATGATGTGACCGAATAAAAATATAGTTTCAATAGAAGAAACCTGATAAGTTGATGAAGAAGGGGATGCCTTGGGCATCCCCAAGCTTAAACGCTTGAGTCTTCTTGAAATATGCAGGGATGAACCACGGGGCATCCCCAAGCTTAGACTTTTCACTCTTCTTGATCATATATCATCCTCCTCTCTTGACCCTTGAAAACTTCTGCCACACCAAACTTCTCATAAACTTCATTAGAGGGGTTAGTACTCAAAAAACTTTAATCCACTTTGGTCCTATAGTGACACATTGCAAGAACTCAATAAAACATTAGCTACAGCTCTCCACGTCTAGAAAGCCTCACTTAAAGTCCACAAGAGACAATGCAAAAAACAGAGACAGAATCTGCCAAAACAGAACAGCCAGTAAACACGAATTTTTACGAGGTACTTCCGTTGCTCAAATCAGAAAACTTAAAACTAATGAAAGTTGCGTACATATCTGAGGATCACGCACGTAAATTTGCAGATTTTTCTGAGTTTCCTACAGAGAGTTCTGCCCAAATTCGTGACAGATAGAAATCTGTTTCTGCGCAGAAATCCAAATCTAGCATCAACTTTACCATAGAGACTTTACTTGGCACAAAAACATGATGAGGAGAGGTTGCTACAGTAGTAACAACTTCCAAGACACAACAAAACAGTAGCAAAATAAACACATGGGTTATCTCCCAAGAAGTGCTTTCTTTATAGCCATTAAGATGGGCTCAGCAATTTTAATGATGCTCACATAAGGATGAGAGTTGAAGCAAAAGAGAGCATCAAAAAGCAAGTTCAAAACACATTTAAGTCTAACCCACTTCCTATGCATAGGAATCTTGTACACAAATAAATTCATGAAGAACAAAGTGACAAGCATAAGAAGATAAAACAAGAGTAACTTCAAAATTTTCAGCATATAGAGAGGTGTTTTAGTACCATGCAAATTTCTACAACCATATTTTCCTCTCTCATAATAATTTTCAGTAGCATCATGAACAAACTCAACAATATAACTATCACATACAGCATGCTTTTCATGATTCACAAACACATAATTTTTATCAAGCTCAGAAATAATAGGATTAAAACTTTCAAACCCACTTTTATCAATAATATAACAAGATGATTGATCAATCTCAAAAGATATGGGACTCATAGATAAAGTCAAGAACTCTCCAATCCCATTTTCATTAGTAGTATAATTAATATTATCAAGTAACATAGGACCATCATCTAGAGATTTATCATAAACATTTGCTAAGCAAAACTCTTTAGTACCATGCATTTCGACATCAGGCACAAACAAAGCATTATCATAAGATTTATCAAAATAGCATGGATTATCATGAATAACAGTAGCATAATTATTCTCACAAGTTTTACTCATAGGGAATATTTCAAGAGAATCCACAGGAACATAACATTCATCCTCTTTCGGTAAGCATGGAGGACAATCAAATAGTGTAAGAGATAAAGAGTTACTCTCATTAGAAGGTTGGCATGGGTAGCTAATCCATTCTTCCTCCTTTTGTTCATCACTCTCCTCTTCTTTTTCATCCAATGAGCTTTCAGGTTCATCAATTTCCTCCTCTTTTTCATCCAATGAGCTTTCAGGTTCATCAATTTCTTCTTCCACCGGTTCCTGCAAATTGTGAGTGCATTCTTGTGCATTAATGAGTCTCTCTTTATAATCAATGATATAAGGATTATCACTGTAGCTTTCTATGCAAAAATTAAGGATAGAAGAGACATAATCTTTAAGGTCCTTACAAACAGCACAAGTTTCATAATTTTTAGACATGAATGATTCTATCTCAGAGGCTCCCATAAATAAGACAAATTGTTCTACCTCTTCGAACCCAAAATGAATATAGCTATTCCAATTATAGTTCATAATTAAAACTTCTTTACTAAAGCAACATTGAAATTTCAGATGTTTAGTATCCTGTTCAGAGCAACAGTTTATATCATGGCGTTTAAGCAAGATTTTAGCAATTGTATTTAATTTTTCTATCACAGCACTCATAACTTTTCCCTTTCTCGATTCTCTATAATTATTATATAATTCTATAAGCTCCAAATAGGTTGTAGGTTCTCCCATAATAGCAGTTTTTAATTTTTAGGTTTTTCAATTTTTTATGGATTTTCGTATGTAGGGAAAATAAAACTAGACAAAAATAAACTAGACAAAAGTAAACTAAGCAAAATAAAACTAGACAGAAATAAACTAAGCACAAATAAACTAGACAAAAGTAAACTAGCAAGACAAAATAAAATAAAAGCAGAGAGAGAGGTAGAGTGTACTCCCCAGGTGAACTTATGAGTAGAGCTATGCCTCCCCGGCAACGGCGCCAGAAAATAGTCTTGATAACCCACAAGTATAGGGGATCGCAACAGTCTTCGAAGGAAGTAAAACCCAAATTTATTGATTCGGCACAAGGGGAGGTAAAGAATACTTATAAGCCTTAAAAACTGAGTTGTCAATTCAGCTGCACCTGGAAAAGCACTAGTAACAGGGGTGATGTGAAAGCAACAGTAATATGAGAGCAGTAGTAACAGTAACACAGCAGCAGTAGCAGTAATATGAGAGCAATGGCACCAGAAAATAGTTGATACTACTTCCAATGACATGTAGAACGAGTTTATGATGATGAGAGATGGACCGGGGTTCCCAGCTATCTACACTAGTGGTAACTCTCCAATAACAAGTGTTGGGTGAACAAATTACAGTTGGGCAATTGATAGGATTGAAATAGCATTAAGACAGAACATCAAGATTATTAATCATGTAGGCATGTTTTCCATATATAGTCATACGTGCTCGCAATGAGAAACTTGTACAACATCTTTTGTCCTACCAGCCGGTGGCAGCCGGGCCTCAAGGGAAACTACTGGTAATTAAGGTACTCCTTTTAATAGAGCACCGGAGCAAAGCATTAACACTTGGTGAAAACATGTGATCCTCACACCTACGCCTTCCCCTCCGGTTGTCCCAATTTCTGTCACTTTGGGGCCTCGGGTTCCGGACATAGACATGTGCAAACAACTTGTAGATACAATCTAAGCAATAAGTATAGAGCTTAAATCTAAGATCATGCCACTCGGGCCCTAGTGACAAGCATTAAACACAACAAGATTGCAGCAACAATAACTTCACAAACTTTATAGATAGACTAATCATAATGTAACAATCCATCGGATCCCAACAAACACAACACCGATTACATCAGATGAATCTCAATCATGTAAGGCAGCTCATGAGATCATTGTATTGAAGTACATGGGGGAGAGAATACCAACTAGCTACAGCTAGAACCCGTAGTCCATGGGGGAACTACTCACGGAGCATGATGGAGGCGGTGGCGTCGATGGAGATGGCTTCCGGGGCACTTCCCCGTCCCGGCAGGGTGCCGGAACAGAGATTCTGTCCCCCGAATTGGAGTTTCGCGATGACGGCGGCGCCCCTGGAGTCTTTTTGGAGTTTCGTCAATCGGTATCACGTTTTTAGGTCAAAAGGGGTCTTATAGGCGAAGAGGCGGCGCAGGAGGGACACCCTCCCCATAGGCCGGCGCGGCCAGGCCTGAGCCCGCGCGGCCCTATGGTGTGGGGGCCCCAGGCCTCCCCTCCGACTCCCCTTCGGTGTCCTGGTCCGTCTCGGTGAATTATGATGTTTGGTCTTCGTTTCGTCGAATTCCGAGAATATTGCCCGAACAGCCTTTCTGGAACCAAAAACAGCAGAAAACAGGAACTGGCACTTCGGCATCTTGTTAATAGGTTAGTTACGGAAAACGCATAAAAACATTATAAAGTGTGAGCAAAACATGTAGGTATTATCATAAAACAAGCATGGAACATCAGAAATTATAGATACGTTGGAGACGTATCAGCCCTCCGCAGATCCGTCGCTGATGAAGTACACCATGACAGCGGCGGTTCCGACAGTGGTCATCGATGCCACGAACATTGAAGCCATCGCCGATAACATCGCTTCAACGGCGGATGGCGCAGATGACCACCCCTCAGCCGCCCGTCGTCCCGGCCTTTCTTGCCCATCGCTGCGCGGCCGTGTTCGACGCCGCAAATTGGGATAAATTATGATAAATTTGTATTTTTCAATTTCCAATTGGGATAAAATTGTTCGAACTA
The DNA here is from genome assembly GCA_030979885.1 of Lolium multiflorum. Taxonomy (NCBI): domain Eukaryota; kingdom Viridiplantae; phylum Streptophyta; class Magnoliopsida; order Poales; family Poaceae; genus Lolium; species Lolium multiflorum. The sequence goes on from JAUUTY010000714.1 coordinate 106,215, forward strand.
CTACCTCCGTCTCAAAAAAAGCTTCTCCACGTTCTTGATGTGTCCATGTACATCCGTATGTATGATTTGAATTCTATCCCAACTTGATTGGGAAGATATTGATATGTATTTGATCCGGAGGCTGGTACATGCTTTCACTTTTGGGATCCCTTGCTAAAATTATCGTGCACATTACTTAGCACAAGTAGGAAATTGTACACCGAAAGACAAAGCTTTAATCGAACCAGGAGGAGCCAAGAAGCACGTTGAAGGTTGATGGCGGCGGGATGTAGTGCGGCGCAACACCGGATTCCGGCGCCAACGTGGAACCTGCACAACACAACCAAAGTACTTTGCCCCAACGAAACAGTGAGGTTGTCAATCTCACCGGCTTGCCGTAACAAAGGATTAACCGTATTGTGTGGAAGATGATTGTTTGCAAGAAAACAGTAAAACAAGTATTGCAGTAGATTGTATGCGATGTAAAGAATAGGACCGGGGTCCACAGTTCACTAGAGGTGTCTCTCCCATAAGATAAAAGCATGTTGGGTGAACAAATTACAGTCGGGCAATTGACAAATAGAAAAGGGCATAACAATGCATATACATGATATGATAAATATAGTGAGATTTAATTGGGCATTACGACAAAGTACATAGACCGCCATCCAACTGCATCTATGCCTAAAAAGTCCACCTTCAGGTTATCATCCGAACCCCATTCAGTATTAAGTTGCAAAGCAACAGACAATTGCATTAAGTATGGTGCGTAATGTAATCGACAACTACATCCTTAGACATAGAATCAATGTTTTATCCCTAGTGGCAACAGCACAACACAACCTTAGAACTTTCTGTCACTGTCCCAGGTATCAATGAAGGCATGAACCCACTATCGAGCATAAATACTCCCTCTTGGAGTTAAGAGTAAAAACTTGGCCAGAGCCTCTACTAATAACGGAGAGCATGCAAGATCATAAACAACACATAAGTAATAGATTGATAATCACCATAACATAGTATTCTCTATCCATCGGATCCCGACAAACACCACATATAGAATTACAGATAGATGATCTTGATCATGTTAGGCAGCTCACAAGATCCAACAATGAAGCACAATTAGGAGAAGACGACCATCTAGCTACTGCTATGGACCCATAGTCCAGGGGTGAACTACTCACTCATCACTCCGGAGGCGATCATGGCGATGAAGAGTCCTCCGGATATGAATCCCCAGGGTGCCGGAGGCGATCTCCGAATCCCCGAGATGGGATTCGCGGCGGCGGCGTCTCGGAAGGTTTTCCGTATCGTGGCTCTCGCGGGGTTTCGCGACGGAGGCTTTAAGTAGGCGAAAGGGTCAAGGGGCGGCACGAGGGCCCCACACACCAGGGCGCGGGCCCAGCCCCGGCCGCGCGCTCGGCGTGGCGGCGCCGCGCCCCCACTTCGTTATCCTTTCGGTCTGGAAGCTTCATGCAAAAATAGGACCCTGGGCATTGATTTCGTCCAATTCCGAGAATATTTCTTACTAGGATTTCTGAAACCAAAAACAGCAAACAAGAACGGCTCTTCGGCATCTTGTTAATAGGTTAGTTCCAGAAAATGCGTAAATACAACATATAATGTGTATAAAACATGTAGATATCATCAATAATGTAGCATGGAACATAAGAAATTATCGATACGTTGGAGACGTATCAGCATCCCCAAGCTTAGTTCTGCTCGTCCCGAGCAGGTAAAACGATAACAAAGATAATTTCTGAAGTGACATGCCATCATAATCTTGATCATACTATTTGTAAACATATGTAATGAATGCAGCGATCAAAACAATGGTAATGATATGAGTAAACAAATGAATCATAAAGCAAAGACTTTTCATGAATAGTACTTCAAGACAAGCATCAATAAGTCTTGCATAAGAGTTAACTCATAAAGCAATAAATCAAAGTAAAGGTATTGAAGCAACACACAGGAAGATTAAGTTTCAGCGGTTGCTTTCAACTTATAACATGTATATCTCATGGATATTGTCAACATAAAGTAATATAACAAGTGCAATATGCAAGTATGTAGGAATCAATGCACAGTTCACACAAGTGTTTGCTTCTTAAGGTGGAGAGAGATAGGTAAACTGACTCAACAATAAAAGTAAAAGAAAGGTCCTTCAAAGAGGAAAGCATCGATTGCTATATTTGTGCTAGAGCTTTTATTTTGAAAACATGAAACAATTTTGTCAACGGTAGTAATAAAGCATATGAGTTATGTAAATTATATCTTACAAGTTGCAAGCCTCATGCATAGTATACTAATAGTGCCCGCAACTTGTCCTACTTAGCTTGGACTACCGGATCTTCGCAATACACATGTTTCAACCAAGTGTCACAAAGGGGTACCTCCATGCCGCCTGTACAAAGGTCTAAGGAGAAAGCTCGCATTTTGGATTTCTCGCTTTTGATTATTCTCAACTTAGACATCCATACCGGGACAACATGGACAACAGATAATGGACTCCTCTTTAATGCATAAGCATGTGACAACAATTATTATTCTCATATGAGATTGAGGATATATGTCCAAAACTGAAACTTCCACCATGATTCATGGCTTTAGTTAGCGGCCCAATGTTCTTCTCTAACAATATGCATGCTCCAACCATTAAGGTGGTAGATCTCTCTTACTTCAGACAAGACGGACATGCATAGCAACTCACATGATATTCAACAAAAGAATAGTTGATGGCGTCCCCAGAAGCATGGTTATCGCACAACAAGCAACTTAATAAGAGATAAAGTGCATAAGTACATATTCAATACCACAATAGTTTTTAAGGCTATTTTGTCCCATGAGCTATATATTGCAAAGGTGAATGATGGAATTTTAAAGGTAGCACTCAAGCAATTTACTTTGGAATGGCGGAGAAATACCATGTAGTAGGTAGGTATGGTGGACACAAATGGCATAGTGGTTGGCTCAAGGATTTTGGATGCATGAGAAGTATTCCCTCTCGATACAAGGTTTAGGCTAGCAAGGTTATTTGAAGCAAACTCAAGGATGAACCGGTGCAGCAAAACTCACATAAAAGACATATTGTAAACATTATAAGACTCTACACCATCTTCCTTGTTGTTCAAAACTCAATACTAGAAATTATCTAGACCTTAGAGAGACCAAATATGCAAACCAAATTTTAGCAAGCTCTATGTATTTCTTCATTAATGGGTGCAAAGTATATGATGCAAGAGCTTAAACATGAGCACAACAATTGCAAAGTATCACATTATCCAAGACATTTTTAGAATTACTACATGTAGCATTTTCCAATTCCAACCATATAACAATTTAACGAAGAAGTTTCAACCTTCGCCTTGAATATTATGAGTAAAGCCTAAGGACATATTTGTCCATATGCAACAGCGGAGCGTGTCTCTCTCCCACAAAGTGAATGCTAGGATCCATTTTATTCAAGCAAAAACAAAAACAAAAACAACCCGACGCTCCAAGCAAAGAACACAAGATGTGACTGAATAAAAATATAGTTTCAGGGAGGAACCTGATGATGTTGTCGATGAAGAAGGGGATGCCTTGGGCATCCCCAAGTTTAGATGCTTGAGTCTTCTTAAAATATGCAGGGATGAACCACGGGGCATCCCCAAGCTTAGAGCTTTCACTCCTCTTGATCATAGTATATCATACTCCTCTCTTGACCCTTGAAAACTTCCTTCACACCAAACTTCAAGCAAACTCATTAGAGGGTTAGTGCACAATTAATAATTCACATATTCAGAGGTGACACAATCATTCTTAACACTTCTGGACATTGCACAAAGCTACTGGACATTAATGGATCAAAGAAATTCATCCAACATAGCAAATACGGCAATGCGAAATAAAAGGCAGAATCTGTCAAAAACAGAACAGTCCGTAAAGACGAATTTTAAAATGGCACCAGACTTGCTCAAATGGAAAAACTCAAAACTAATGAAAGTTGCGTACATATCTGAGGATCACGCTCATAAATTGGCAGATTTTTTCGAATTTTCTACAGAGACTTGTGCCAGAATTCGTGACAGACAGCAATGCTGTTTCTGCGCAGCGATCCCAAATATAACATCAACTTTAACATAGAAACTTTACTTGGCACAAAAACATGATAAGGAGAGGTTGCTACAGTAGTAAACAACTTCCAAGACTCAAATAAAACAAAAATTGTTGTAGTAAAAACATGGGTTGTCTCCCATAAGCGCTTTTCTTTAACGCCTTTCAGCTAGGCGCAGAAAGTGTAAATCAAGTAACATCAAGAGTAGAAGCATCAACATCATAACTTGTTCTAATAATAGAATCAAAAGGCAACTTCATTCTCTTTCTAGGGAAGTGTTCCATACCTTTCTTGAGAGGAAATTGATATTTAATATTACCTTCCCTCATATCAATAACAGCACCAACGGTTCGAAGAAAAGGTCTTCCCAACACAATAGGACAAGATGCATTGCATTCGATATCCAAGACAACAAAATCAACGGGGACAAGGTTATTGTTAACCGTAATGCGCACATTATCAATCCTCCCCAAAGGTTTCTTTTTAACATTATCGGCAAGATTAACATCCAAATAACAATTCTTCAATGGTGGCAAGTCAAGCATATCATAAATCTTTTTAGGCATAACAGAAATACTTGCACCAAGATCACATAAAGCATTACATTCAAAGTCATTGAATTTCATTTTAATGATGGGCTCCCAACCATCTTCTAACTTTCTAGGAATAGAAGTTTCAAGTTTTAGTTTCTCTTCTCTAGCTTTTATGAGAGCATTTGTAATATGTTTTGTAAAGGCTAAATTTATAGCACTAGCATTAGGACTTTTAGCAAGTTTTTGTAAGAACTTTATAACTTCAGAGATGTGGCAATCATCAAAATCTAAATCATTATGAGCTACAGCAATGGGATCATTGTCCCCAAGGTTGGAAAAAATTTCAGCAGTTTTATCACAAGCAGTTTCAGCAGTTTTAGCAATTTCAGGCAGTTTTGTACGCTTTGCACTAGGAGTAGAAACATTACCAACACCAATTATTTTACCATTGATAGTAGGAGGTGCAGCAACATGTGAAGAATTAACATTACTAGTGGTGGTAATAGTCCAAACTTTAGCTACATTATTCTCTTTAGCTAGTTTTTCATTTTCTTCTCTATCCCACCTAGCACGCAATTCAGCCATTAATCTTATATTCTCATTAATTCTAACTTGGATGGCATTTGCTGTAGTAGTAATCTTATTATCAATATCATCAGGTTTAGCAGCCATTTTATTAATTAAAGAGGATTGTGATGCAGACATGTATGAGATTCGGGTTTCAGCATTTGAAATTTTAGTTTGCAGACCAGAAATCTCCCTATTCAAGTTTTCAAGTTGATTTCCTATATTTTTCAACAAGGTAGATTGTTCATTCATAGTTTTAATAAACAATTGATTTTTCTCATATTGTGATTGCATAAAGTTTTTAGTGGATCTTTCAATTTCTAGCATCTTTTCCTCATATCTACCATAAGAATTACCATAATCATTACCACTAGCAGGATATGGCCTATAGTTATTACCAGAGTTGTTCCTATAAGCATTGTTGTTGAAATTATTATTTTTAATGAAATTCACATCAACATTTTCTTCTTGAGCAACCAATGAAGCTAAAGGAACATTATTTGGATCAACATTAGATCTACCATTCACAAGCATAGACATAATTACATCAATCTTATCACTCAAGGAAGAGGTTTCTTCAACAGAATTTACCTTCTTACCTTGTGGAGCTCTTTCCGTGTGCCATTCAGAGTAATTTATCATCATATCATCAAGAAGCTTTGTAGCCGCCCCCAAAGTGATGGACATAAAGGTACCTCCAGCAGCTGAATCCAATAAATTCCACGAAGAAAAATTTAGTCCTGCATAGAAGGTTTGGATGATCATCCAAGTAGTCAGTCCATGGGTTGGGCAATTCTTTACCAAAGATTTCATTCTCTCCCATGCTTGAGCAACATGTTCAGTATCTAATTGCTTAAAATTCATTATGCTACTTCTCAAAGATATAATTTTAGCGGGAGGATAATATCTACCAATAAAAGCATCCTTACATTTAGTCCATGAATCAATACTATTCTTAGGCAAAGATAGCAACCAATCTTTAGCTCTTCCTCTTAATGAGAAAGGAAACAATTTCAATTTAATAATATCACCATCTACATCCTTATATTTTTGCATTTCACAAAGTTCAACAAAATTATTAAGATGGGCAGCAGCATCATCAGAACTAACACCAGAAAATTGATCTCTCATAACCAGGTTCAGTAAAGCAGGTTTAATTTCAAAGAATTCTGCTGTAGTAGCAGGTGGAGCAATAGGTGTGCATAGGAAATCATTATTATTTGTGTTTGTGAAGTCACACAACTTAGTATTTTCAGGGGTATTCATTTTAGCAACGGTAAATAAAACAAACTAGATAAAGTAAATGCAAGTAACTAATTTTTTTGTGTTTTTGATATAGAGAGCAAGACAGTAAATAAAGTAAAACTAGCGACTAATTTTTTTGTGTTTTTTTAGGTGCATCAAACAAAGTAGTAAATAAAATAAAGCAAGACAAAACAAAGTAAAGAGATTGGGAAGTGGAGACTCCCCTTGCAGCGTGTCTTGATCTCCCCGGCAACGGCGCCAAACAGGCTTGATGCGCGTAAATGTACACGTCCGTTGGGAACCCCAAGAGGAAGGTATGATGCGCACAAGGCAAGTTTTCCCTCAGAAAGAAACCAAGGTTTAATCGAACCAGGAGGAGCCAAGAAGCACGTTGAAGGTTGATGGCGGCGGGATGTAGTGCGGCGCAACACCAGGGATTCCGGCGCCAACGTGGAACCTGCACAACACAACCAAAGTACTTTGCCCCAACGAAACAGTGAGGTTGCCAATCTCACCGGCCGTAACAAAGGATTAACCGTATTGTGTGGAAGATGATTGTTTGCAAGAAAACAGTAAAACAAGTATTGCAGTAGATTGTATGCGATGTAAAGAATAGGACCGGGGTCCACAGTTCACTAGAGGTGTCTCTCCCATAAGATAAAAGCATGTTGGGTGAACAAATTACAGTCGGGCAATTGACAAATAGAAAAGGGCATAACAATGCATATACATGATATGATAAATATAGTGAGATTTAATTGGGCATTACGACAAAGTACAAAGACCGCCATCCAACTGCATCTATGCCTAAAAAGTCCACCTTTAGGTTATCATCCGAACCCCATTCAGTATTAAGTTGCAAAGCAACAGACAATTGCATTAAGTATGGTGCGTAATGTAATCGACAACTACATCCTTAGACATAGAATCAATGTTTTATCCCTAGTGGCAACAGCACAACACAACCTTAGAACTTTCTGTCACTGTCCCAGGTATCAATGAAGGCATGAACCCACTATCGAGCATAAATACTCCCTCTTGGAGTTAAGAGTAAAAACTTGGCCAGAGCCTCTACTAATAACGGAGAGCATGCAAGATCATAAACAACACATAAGTAATAGATTGATAATCACCATAACATAGTATTCTCTATCCATCGGATCCCGACAAACACCACATATAGAATTACAGATAGATGATCTTGATCATGTTAGGCAGCTCACAAGATCCAACAATGAAGCACAATTAGGAGAAGACGACCATCTAGCTACTGCTATGGACCCATAGTCCAGGGGTGAACTACTCACTCATCACTCCGGAGGCGATCATGGCGATGAAGAGTCCTCCGGGAGATGAATCCCCTCTCCGGCAGGGTGCCGGAGGCGATCTCCTGAATCCCCCGAGATGGGATTCGGCGGCGGCGTCTCCGGAAGGTTTTCCGTATCGTGGCTCTCGGTACTGGATGGAGGCTTTAAGTAGGCGAAAGGGCAAGTCAAGGGGCGGCACGAGGGCCCCACACACCAGGGCGGCGCGGGCCCAGCCCTGGCCGCCTCGGCGTGGCGGCGCCTCGTCGCCCCACTTCGTTATCCTTTCGGTCTTCTGAAGCTTCGTGCAAAAATAGGACCCCGGGCGTTGATTTCGTCCAATTCCGAGAATATTTCCTTACTAGGATTTCTGAAACCAAAAGAGCAGAAAACAGGAACTGCTCTTCGGCATCTCGTTAATAGGTTAGTTCCGTAAAATGCGTAAATACGACATATAATGTGTATAAAACATGTAGATATCATCAATAATGTAGCATGGAACATAAAAAATTATCGATACGTTCGAGACGTATCAGATCCCTTCACTTTTATAAAATTTTCATGCATGCTAAAATTATTGTGCGCATTACTTAGCACAACTAGGAAATTGTACGCCAAAATACAGTGCTTAGAGCCACAACAAAATACAGTGGTTAGAGCCATCTACTGAATAACAATTCTATACTAAATCGTCTACCAGAACCACATAACTGCTAGGACAGGGATGACACCTAATAAAACTGCCCAGATGAATCTACTTTTCTCCTCTCCCATCACTTGAAGTTCATGTTCTAGATTTTCTACCACTTGATCAAATACGGCAAGATCTGTCTCAACTCTCAACTTCTCCTTGCGAATAAGCTCTGAATTCTTCTTTTCTTCCTCCACAATACGCTTCAGCTCGAATATCATCAGGTTTTTACGGGCCAATTCATCACCTAAATTGGCCACCTTCTCCTCCAAATCCATCCTCTGGCTACACCACTGGGTTGATTCATCTTGGTATGCAATGTACCATGGATCATCGGCTTGCCTGGCTAACTGTAACAATAATGGAAAAAAGAACAACTGAAATCACTCCAACAGGCCATGGCGGCACTTCAAATTCAACGGTAGTACAGAGAGCTGAAGCTAGATACCTGCACTTCCGACGAGGTAGGAGAAGTAGAACGTGGCCACGACATGATCGAATCCCCACCCTCGCCGGTGTACCCGCTACGACGAGACATTGAGGACTATTTCGTACCTGCAAACTCCAATAAATTACGGGAACCGAATCGATTAGGGGGCGGGGGAGGCAGAAGCGGAGGTCTTACCAAGCTATGCCAATTGGTGCGCGGAACAAATCCCGGTCGTCGTGGGCGGCGGATCTGCTTGCGGCGGACTTTCCTGCGGTGGGTACAATGCGTGCGGACGAAACAAGTGCTGGAGCCGTGGTTGACGTGCAGCGCCGCAGTTCGTCCGACGCCGCCGGGGGACAGAGCCGGCGGCGCGACGAGGCGCCGGCGATGGCTGCTCCGTCCGACGGTGGGGAACGAGCTGCCAGCGGTTCTCCGGTGACTAATGATGGGTCTAGCTTAAGAATAATTAATTAGCGAACTTGTTGCTTCTCTCTATGATATTCTCTAAATAAATAGACGACCCCACTGGTCATTGGCTGCGGCAGCCCCACAGAGCGGCAATATATGTCTTTTCCTGAAAAATAGACGACCCCACTGGTCATTGGCTGCGGAGGCCCCACAGAGCGGCAATATATGATTTTCTCTAAATAAATAGACGACCCCACTGGTCATGCGGCAGCCCCACAGAGCGGCAATATATGTCTTTTCCTAAAAAATAGACGACCCCACTGGTCATTGGCTGCGGAGGCCCCACAGAGCGGCAATATATGATTTTCTCTAAATAAATAGACGACCCCACTGGTCATTGGCTGCGGCAGCCCCACAGAGCGGCAATATATGTCTTTTCCTGAAAAATATACGACCCCACTGGTCATTGGCTGCGGCAGCCCTATAGAGCGGCCCCATTTGTCATTGGCAGCACCGCGTATAAAATCATGAAATAAAACGGCCCACACGTCAGCGATAGATGGATGGCTGCTCCGACGTGTCTCCTGACCCTACCCGTCAGCACGAGACGGTCAGGGAGGAGCTGCCCCTGTGCGGCCCCACCCGGTCAGACTAACGGTCAAGGCCTCTGACCTGACGGCTACCGGCCGTTCCAGCACTTGTGCGTGTTTCAAACTAGAGGAGGGGAAAACTGAGGACAAACTAAGGGACTAGGGAAAACTGAGTACAACTAACGAACCATGGGCACGAAAATATAAATCCCTTTAGCTTTTTGTTGGCATTCCCTCTTTTTCTTTTCATAACATGCAACTTATTTTCATTGAGGCATTCAAGAATAGGAGAATTTATTTCATTAGCTCTTTCATAAGCATGAACAGTATTTATGATGGTGGCTGACAAAGGATTAATTTGTCATTGCCTACAGATTGTAGACTAGGGTTTTGCTGGAAGTAGAGGGCAAGTAGATCTCGAAGGTTTCAGCCGAAAGTACGATTGTAAAAACTAGGGTTCTGTTGACAATAGATTCGATCCTTTTTGTCCCCTCGACTCCCCCTTATATAGGAGGTGCAGCCGAGGGTTTCGTAGTATACAAGTTACAGAGTTCGGGAGGGTTTCATACCCGTCCCGTAAGATTACAAGTCTCTATATTTCCTAATACAATCTATCTTTCCTTAACACTAAATGGGCTTCCGAATCTTCTTATTCTTCGAGTCCTGGGCCTTCAGTAAACCCCGGGTACTATCTTCGGCAGGCCCATTGGGGATGCCTATGTCAGTAGCCCCCGAGATTTTTCTTGAATCGAAGAATCAGGAAAAATCTCCAACTTTAATCATTCAGTAATCTTGTCGAATTTAATGCATAACCTTTCGATGTGCGTATACTATATTGTACAGGGATAATGGTAGTTGGGGCTAGTTCATCTGACGGATCAGGTACTAGTTAACTGCTCTAGTGGCAATCCGCAAAAACCTACTTCAAGATCACGTCCCTGGACATGATCTCGGGATACTGGTGTAAACTTCGATAGGTGCCGCTTAAGGTCTTACCATTTGTCGAGTCCCAGTCATATTTTATCGGGTACCTAACGCGTCCGTTAGGATTTTTCTATCTGTTGATACGGAAAAAAGTAGCAAACCGCCGTCAGAGACGGTGCCACGCCGCTCAGAACGGATCTGGGGTCTTACCTTTGCAAAGTTTTGCGGCATTCAGAGATTATTCGCGACTTTTAGCGCTCTGAGAATATATTGTCGAGTGCTTTTCGGCTGTTGGAATAGCACATTTTATTGAGTCACATTTGATGACTTATTTTGCCTTCCCGATGGGAGTATATGTAGAGTTATCTGTATAACTCGAAATATACTCACTTCTTTTTCTTTTTTTTTTTCTAAATTCATCGGGCACGCGAACAGCGTTCCCGATAAGAGTAGCCCCCGAGGCTACAGCCAAGGACTTGTACTTGGTTGTAGGCTCCACAGATTAATATCTTCTGCCGCTATATTGGTAATCCTTCTCGAGCATTTCATATCTATCGGGGACCAGCGCTCCCGATGGGAGTAGCCCCCGAGGCTATGATCAAATGCTTGCATTTGGTCATAGGCTCTCGCCATTTCTATTTTGTCATACTCGAAGCTTTTCTTCTTTTTCCAAAGTAGCCCCCGAGCATTTGGGCAAAAACTTGTATTTGATCAAAGGCTCTCGAAATAATCTTGCGTTGTCGATTATTTTTTCAAGCTTCATAGTCGAGTTTTTCTTTCACCATGATGACGTCATTGCTGATGATAGCCACGATTTCTGTATTGGAAACATGCGAGAACCGCTTCTCTCTCTGCCTTGTGGGTCCTTTTTCCTTATCTGATGGACACGTCGTGCAAGTGGGGGACACACGTCCTCCACTTTTTCCGGCGCACGCACTGTGCCGCCTGTCTTCTTTTCTCAGTGAAAATCCATTTTTACCCTTGTCCACGTGTACTCCATCTGCTCCATAACATTTCCATCCAACGGTTGCGTCGATTCACCGCACCTCTATTTAAGTCCATCGTCTTCTTCCTCTGTCACTTTCGCTCGCGCCGCCCATCTGCTCTTCCTCTGCAAAAGCTCCATCGCGCCCGAGTTCCTTGTGCTCCATTGCTCGTGCGCTCTTCTCCTCCATTCTGTTCATGCCACCGCGCAAACTCACCAAGCACAGCACTCCGAATCAAAGATGGCAGCCGAAGATCTGGGGAACTTGGAGTGGGAGAGATCCAAGATCTCCCAACAAGATGTCAACATGCTGAAAAGCTTGGCATCAGCGGGAAGCAAGACGCGCTGCGCTTCCCCAAGGAAGAAAGCTACCCAGCCCCGCCGATGCAATATCGGGTTAGTTTCGTCGACCACCTCATCCGTGGTCTTTCCACTCCCATCCATGATTTCCTTCGTGGGTTGCTTTTCATGTATGGACTGCAACTTCACCATCTCACTCCCAATTCCATCCTCCACATCTCTATTTTTATCACATTGTGCGAGTCTTTCCTTGGGGTCCAGCCTAACTGGTCCCTATGGAAACGTATCTTTCTTTGTCGCCGTAATGGCTCTTCCAGCGTCGCCTATAACATAGGCGGCGTTGTGATCTGCGTCCGCCCTGACGTCGAATACTTCGACGTCAAATTCCCTGATTCAGTTCAAGGGTGGCGCAAAAAATGGTTATACATCCGCGAGGAGAACCATGGCTCTGTTGAAGACAACATTCCTCCTTTTGACGGTGCCGAGAAAATCTGTCGCCGCCGATCTTGGGATGCAGAGGCTACCGACGCAGAAAAAGCGGCGACAGAGGCCCTGATGACACGCATCCACGAGCTCCAGAATACTCGTGGACAAGAATTGTCGGGTATCCAAATCACGGCGTATTTCCTTAGGATTAGGGTGCAGCCTCTTCAAGCTCGCAAAAACCCCCTTTGGATGTATGCTGGCGATAAAGATGTGGATCGCTTGTCGGCTGACTTATCCGTCAATGACTTGGCGAAACTTGTCCGGAAGATCTCGTCGCTGAACAAGAAAGACAGCGTCCCGACATCTTGCGGTGTGACGCCGTATAGCGCCACCAACGCACTCCCGCAGGTAATATGTTTTTTAACATTAGCTTTGTTCATGTCTTTATTTTCCTTCTATCTTTTTCCTTCAATCACTTCATGCCGATGTTTTTTCCTGTCTTTGAATAGAACCACGCAACTGCGTCACCTCTTCCTCCCCTTCCTGAAGGTGGGGAAGTCGAAGAAAGGGCTGTTGTCACCGACGACAACCAGGGTGTGTCTCGCCCTGAGAGTGAAGCCGCAGGTTCTCGAAAATCTGCGGCATCCTCTGAAAAGGACGCCGAGGCCGAGGCAACATCGTCGACAAGTTCTCCTCCTTCAGCTGCTTCTCCTAGGACAAAAGGAAGACGGACGAGGCTGTTGACACCGGCACCTCCAAAGCCGGTGCTGCCCGTGCCGAAGAAACTATGCCTGATGCTAGGAAGAAGGCTTTGGATCTTTACGAAGCTGCTCTTATCAGCTCGTAAGTTTTTAATGCACTATATTTGTCTCTTGTCGATACTTTTTGAAGTTGCTTTTTTATCCTGTCGCTTTATTTGTTGTAGTGGCGATGAAGAGGAGGATGCACCTATTGACGAGACTGCTCGAACGAGCACGTCTCGTACTTTAGTTGTCTCGGAAGCTCGTCCTGATGGCGACGAAACTTCACCTCCTCAACAAAACCCGGAACATCCAACGCCAGCTGTGAGCCCCCAGGCTCCTTCCCCGAAGAGAGCCAGGGTGGAATCAACCAAGGAACCAACCATATTAGCTGGTTGTTCCTCGACTCCTTTAATGGAAGAAGTAAGTTATCTTCTTCGCCTTATATTGACTTCTAAACTTCCCTTTGTTTATTCGTGATGTCGAACTTTTTCATTTCTTATTGATGCCCTTTTTTATGATCTTTCTTTTGCCTTTCATGAAGGAGCTTATCCGTTTTGGTACCCAATTTATCGGGTACCGCGAGTATGCCGCCCAACTTGAAGGTACCCTCTCTATTTCTTGTCTGTCTTTCCTTGTCGAGTATATTTTGTCACTATTTTAAATTATTTTACTTGTCTCTTTGATGATGAAAAACTTAAGGAAGCCAACAAACGTGCTGACGCTCTTGCTGCTGAGTTAGAGCAAAGCGAAACAGCTCGCATGAAAGCTGAAGCAGATGCTGCTGCCGTCGAAGATCTTCAGAAAAGACTCGACGATGCAAAAAATGCTCTGAGCGAAAATGTAGCTCAGCATTCTGCTCGTGAAGAAGAAATCCTTAGTCGACTGAATCACAAAGTCGACGTTTTGTTAGTAAGTGCCTAAACTCTCATTGCTTTTTGAGTCGTCTTGTTCCCTTTTTGCTTAACCAATTCTCTCTTATTTTATTCAGGGAGGACAAATCAAGAGTATGAGCTGGAAAGCCCTGAGGGTGACCAGCTCCTTGATGCCCTTTCCTTCTTGAAATCCATGGTACTGAAGCCCATGACGGCCTTCTGAAGCTAGGATTGGCCTGTCGCGACTTTTCCATATTTTTTCAAGAAGAAGGAGGAACCCGCAATTTTTATTGATCTTGCCAAGTGCTTTTCTTCCCAAGAGGACCTTGGGCTCCAACTTCGCCAAGAAGGGTTGAAAGTTGGTGTCGAAGGTACAATCGCCTTGGTCGCTGAAGCCAACAAAACATCGACTGGGCAAGGGTTGGCAACACAGAGGAGATCGAGACGAAGAAGTGGCAGTCGCTAATTAAAGCGGCGAAGCCCAATTCGAAGAAAATCCTTGCCACCCTTGGATACAAGCCAGCTCCTGCTCCCAGTTCTTCGAAGCCGGAGGTCAAGTAGACCACCTTGCTTTTTCTTTTAGTTTTTTCTCTCTTTTGGCACTGTCGCCTTAGTGTCCTTGGCGGTGGTTGCTTCAGTAGTTGTCTAGAGGTCCTTCTTTTGTAATAGCCATGTACATACTTTGAGAATGAATGGAAATCTATCTTTGCTTAATGATTGATGTCGAAATTTTTGTTTTTCAGTTGATTTTTGACAACTATACTGCAACTCCTGGTCCTTCCGAAGTTTTTCCTTCATCCCGTTTGAAGAAAACGCCTGTCGCTGTCGAATTTACTGAGGATTCCTCGAGTAAAAACTCAGCACAAGATTTGGAAGAACTTCGCCAGCAGCTCCAATCCACGAAGAGGCAATCACTTATGCTCATGGAACAATCTCAAAATCCTCTCGAGAGGGAAAAGGTTGCACTCCAACAGGCTCAAGATGCTATAACTGAAAAGGAGGCCGGTTGCTGAGGCTGCTGCAGCTTCTTCTCGAGAGAATTTCATGCTTCAGCTGCTGACGGATGCTAGCCTTGGATATGGCGGGTATGCTTCATTAACTTTGTCATGCTATCTTTTTCTTTGTTGCTTGTCTTCTCTTTTCCCGCTGACGCTTTCAAAAATAGGTTCCTTCTTGGACACCGCTACCGAAGATGAGCGTGTTGAGGCTCGATCCAATGCGCTTCTCAGACTTGCGCGGGATCATGGTTCCAATTTTTGGGGCACACCTGATCGGACCCGCCAGATCGTCAGGTTTCAAGATCGCGCGCTTCAGGTTCGCGAATTTCTCGACTTTTGTACAAGGACTTTGTCTCTGGTCTATGGCACCATGTTTCCACGTAATAAAATGCCAGAGACTCTTCCTGCTTTGATGGATAAATTTCGGGATGCTCCTCGAATCCACGGCTTTGTGCGGGCCCAATTAGCTGCTGGCGCAAGGTTTGCTATGATCATGATAAAAATCTGCTACCCGAAGTTAGACGTGGGTCAAGTTGTTCCAAAGTGCCTGGCCAAGATGGCGAAGAGGAAAAAGAACTTCAGCAAATATGACGACGTTGTGACCCCTGTTGCCGAAGATATGATGGATGAGCTTCTTCGGATGGACGCCGAATTCTTCGTGAAGGGCAGCTATGCTGAACATAGCACTCGCGCTATAAATAATGAACGGTTGACGATAGATAATATACTGGGCAACCCTTGAAGATTTATTGCCCCAAGACTTGTATCCTGTGTGTTGTAGACATAATCTATATTGTAAAGTCACTATATTTTTGTTTTTCAATGCCAAGCCCCCGGGCGTTTTGATGGCGATGTTTTTCTTTTTATAATGCGAGGTTGTCCCAAGGCAAGATAAATTATATTGTGTACTATTTTTGCGGGCGCGAGCCCCCGAGCTTTATGTTGATCACTATTTGGCGACACCTTTTTATTTTGGCGAGGTACTTTATACCAAGGCGAGATATTTTGCAAGTTGTATTTGTCGACATTGTGTATATATATATATATTGTATCTTCTGGGTGCAAGCCCCCGAGACTGTCGAAAAGATATGTAATTCCACTATCTTTATTATATTGCAGCACCGCGAGCTCGCCTCATTAAAAACCTTTCCCGGCCCCACTCGGTGCCCCGAAAAAGGAAAAGAGTGCGTCTGAAAACTCGCGGGCGTTTCAGTACATTGTATGTTTACAAAGAAGACTATATTTCGGCTTCTAAGCGTAAAAACGCCTGAGCTGCGCCACGTTCCAAGGATTTGGCTCAGCAATCCCCGTCTTCTTGTCCTTGATTATGTATGCTCCTCCTTCAATTACCTCTGTGACGATGTAAGGTCCAATCCACGGTGACTCGAGTTTTTCATGAATTTTTTGATTGAGTCGTAAAACCAAATCTCCAACTTGAAAAGATCTTGGTCGCAATCGTCGACTGTGGTAGTTTTTCAGGTCCTGTTGGTATTTGGCGACTCGTGACAGTACTTCATCTCGAGCCTCATCAAGTGCGTCGACATCATCCTCCAAAGCTCTTCTGGAAGTTTCTTCATCATATTCTGTAACTCTTGGGGAATCATGCTCTATTTCTATCGGCAGTACTGCTTCAGCTCCATGGACCAGGAAGAACGGCGTCTCCTGCGTCGCCGTATTTGGTGTTGTTCGGATACTCCAGCACACTTGGCAGCTCCTCCGGCCAAGTATGTCGAGCTTTTTCCAATGGTCCTAACAGGCGCTTCTTGATACCGTTGCAGATGATACCATTGGCTTTCTCGACTTGACCGTTGGTCTGTGGATGTGCACAGACGCAAAACTCAATTTAATGCCCACTTCTGCGCAGTACGTTTTGAACTCCTTGGATGTGAAATTACTGTCATTGTCTGTGACGATGCTATGAGGGACCCCAAATCGAAAAACAATGCTTTTCACGAACTTGATTGCCGACGCGCCGTCCGGTGAATTTATCGGCTTTGCTTCTATCCACTTGGTAAATTTGTCGACAGCAACGAGCATATACTCATATCCTCCTGGCGAAGCTTTGTGTAATTTTCCCACCATATCGAGACCCCATTGAGCAAAGGGCCAAGACAATGGGATTGGCATCAATTCTGCTGCCGGAGAGTGAGGTTTTGCGGCGAATCTCTGGCACGCGTCGCAAGTTCGCACTATTTCCTTTGCGTCCTCAATTGTTGTTAACCAATAAAATCCTGCTCTGAAAACCTTGGCCGCAATAGCTCGACTGCTTGCATGATGCCCACATATTCCTTCGTGTACATCTTTCAGGATTATCCTTCCTTCTTCGGGTGTGACGCACCTCTGTAGCACACCCGAAATACTTCGCTTGTACAACTCCCCTTTGACCACAGTAAAAGCTTTAGAACGTCTAATTATTCGCCTTGCTTCAACTGGATCGTCGGGTATTGTTTTCCTTAGGATGTATGATATATATGCCTGCATCCATGGAATTTGCACCATCATGACTAGCTCATGCCTCTTCTTCTTCCAGTGATTCTTTTGTAACACCCGAGGGTTTTTCATCCTTCTCCTTCTTCTTTGGTTTCATTGGCTTTGTTGATCTCTCGCTTATTTCTTCCCAAAACACGCCTGGAGGAATCGCGAGACATTGCGACCCGATATTTGCAAGAACATCGGCTTCATCATTGCTCAATCTACTGATGTGGTTTACCTCGCATCCATCAAACAGCTTTTCTAGCTCATTATACATCTCCTTGTATGCCATCATACTCTCGTTGATTGCATCACATTGATTCATAACTTGATGTGTTACCAATTGTGAGTCACCGAAGATTTTCAATCGGGTTGCACCGCAAGCTTTCGCCATCTTCATCCCGTGTATGAGAGCTTCATATTTTGCTTCATTGTTGGACGCGTTTGGGAACGTCATCCGTAGGACATACTTCAGTTTGTCGCCTTCTGCTGATACTAGTATCACGCCTGCTCCAGCACCTTCTAACCTTTTGGACCCATCAAAGTTCATAGTCCAGGTTCTCGATAAATCTGGAGGCCCTGTATTTTGTAGCTCCATCCATTCTGCGATGAAATCTGGTAAAATTTGCGACTTTATTGCCTTTCTTTTTTCATACGTGATGTCCCGAGGGGAAAGCTCTATTCCCCAAAGGGAGACACGACCCGTAGCTTCTGGGTTGTTTAATATATTTGATAGAGGAGCCTCATTGACCACTATTATCGGGTGCGCCGAAAAATAGTGTCGCAATTTTCTTGCCGTTGTAAACACTCCATACGCCAGTTTCTGGTACTGCGGGTACCGCTGTTTTGAAGGCGACAGTACTTCGCTGATGAAATATACTGGCCTCTGTACTCCATGAAGCTTTCCTTCTTCTTCTCTTTCGACTACCAGAGCCGTGCTGACCACCTGAGGTGTGGCTGCGATGTATAGCAGGAGGGGTTCCTTCTCTTTAGGCGCCACCAAGATTGGTGGTGTCGAAATTGTGCGCTTAAGATTTTCGAAAGCTCTATCTGCTTCCTCGTTCCACTGAAATTTCTCTCCTTGTTTGATCAATGCATAGAACGGCAGTGCTTTTTCTCCCAGCCTGGCGACGAATCTGCTTAAAGCTGCGACTCGCCCCGTCAGCTGTTGTATTTCTTTCAACTTTGTTTCCTTCATCGTTACGATGGCCTGGATTTTCTCTGGATTGGCCTCGATCCCTCTTGCTGATACCAAGAATCCGAGAAGTTCTCCCGCAGGAACACCAAAGGAGCACTTCGTCGGGTTTAACTTAAGGCAGAACTTGTCGAGGTTGTCGAAGGTTTCTTTCAAATCTTCGATCAGCGTTGTCCCCTTTTTTGATGTTATGACGACATCGTCAATGTATACTTGTACATTTTTACCAATCTGTGTTGCAAGGCACTTCTGCATCATCCGCTGATATGTTGCTCCCGCGTTTTTCAGACCAAAGGGCATTGTTCTATAGCAGAATACGCCGTAAGGTGTTATGAACGCTGTCTTGGCTTCATCATCTTCTTTTAATCTGATTTGGTTGTAACCAGAGTACGCGTCCAAGAAGGAAAGACGTTCACATCCTGCCGTGGAGTCGATGATTTGATCGATCCTTGGGAGGGGAAAGTGATCCTTGGGACAATGTTTATTGAGACACGTAAAGTCGACACACATGCGAAGGACTTTCGTGTGTTTCTTCGGCACCATCACTGGGTTAGCTACCCACGTGGCTTCTGTAGATATCTCTTTAATAAAACCAGCATCTTTGAGTCGATCTATTTCTGATAGCATAGCTTTGCGGTTTGGTTCCGAAAAACGCCGCAAAGGTTGTTTGATTGGTCTCGCAATAGGATCCAAGTTTAGGTGGTGCTCGGCAAGTTCCCTGGGTACTCCTGGCATGTCAGCTGGACACCATGCGAAGATTTTCCAGTGCTCATGGAGGAACTCGACGAGCGCGCTTCCTATGCGAGGTCCATATTTGTTGTGATGGACGTCGTTTTCTTCGGTCCGTCGGGTGGATTTGCACCTCTTTTGAATCCTTAGCAGCATTAAAAGTTGGTTCCCTGAGTGGCCTCCCTGTGTCTGGCAACACGTCATAATCAGTGAGCCTTGGCGCCATATATTCTGCTTGCATCCCGAAAGTTTCTGACAGTCGATGAAAATCTTTGTCGCACTTATCAGCCAGCGCGAAACTTCCCTTGATTGTGATTGGTCCCTTAGGTCCAGGCAACCTCCACAATAAGTACGTGTAATGAGGTACCGCCATAAACCTGGCATATGCTGGTCGTCCCAACAAAGCATGATATTGCGACGGGAAATCCACGACTTCAAACTCTAGGTTCTCTATCCTGTAGTTTTCTCGGGTCCCAAACTGAACGTCGAGATTGATCTTGCCCAACGGATAACTTGGCTTCTCTGGCGTGATCCCATGGAAACGTGTATCAGTTGGTTTTAGATTTGCCAGGGATATGTTCATCTTCCTCAATGTATCTGCATACATAAGGTTTAAGCTGCTGCCACCATCTATAAAAACTCTCGACACATCAAAACCAGCGATTACTGCGGGTAAGATAAGTGCAGATTGCCCTGGTCGAGGAACTTGCTGCGGATGATCCGCAATTGTGAAGCCAATGTCTTGTCCCGACCAATTTAGGTACTCGACTGTTGGTGGAGGCATCTTCTCTGCCATGAACACTTGCCGCGAGATTACTTTCTGCGCCCTGTTAGATGGCCTAGCTTTCTGAATCATCGAGACCGCACCATTGGAGTTGGGGTCAACATATGGAGGTGGATGTGGTGCTGCCGCTATTCTGAGCTGGTGCCGATTTTCGTCCGTAATTGCGGGAGGAGGTGGGAGGTGGATCTCACTCCTTGGCCCCTGGGGGTTTCTGTTCATTGCTTGGGCATTTGCAATTCCTGCGGCTCGCAACATTGCTTGAAAATTGCGGCAGTCTTTTTGGAGATGACCTGACTGCCTCTTTCCATTATTGTCGAGATAGAAGTGCATCTGACATGGCCCGTTCATCATTTCTTCGGGAGACACATAAGGTCTCTGAAACCTTGGTCCACTATTTTGCCTGTTACCACGGAAATCACCTCTATTGTCGCCTTGTTGCTCATTACTCCTTTGGTAGTCATCTCGACTATTCCCTCCAGAGTTTCCTCGGAAACCAGCCGATATGTGGCCAGGAGCATCATTATTGTAAAACTGGCGAGAAAATCGCCTTCTATTTTGAAAATTTCGACCGCGATCCTCTTCTGGCGACCTATGTCGCTTGTTGTATATCGCATCTTCTCCATCTGCCCACTTATTTGCTATCTCCATCAATGCTGATATTGTCTTAGGGTTGGTTCTTCCTAAGTCTTCGACGAAATCTCCCCGTCGAATTCCTGCCACGAACGCGTCTATTGCTCTCTCGTCAGATATATCCTCTGCCGAGTTTTTAATAATGTTCCACCTCTGTATATATTTTCTCATCGATTCGTCGTGTTTCTGCCTGCACGCCCTCAGCTCTTCCAATGACGCGGGTTTCTTGTGGATCGGAAGTTCCTCACGAAGATATCCTCGAAACTATCCCAGCTGTCGATGGAACCTGGGGGAAGTTTCTTTATCCAAGATCGCGCGGCACCACTCAAGTGTACTTGGATGCTTTGCATGGCTGTTGCTCTGGTTCCGCCTATCAACTTCACCATCTCGAGGTAATCAACGAGCCAATCCTCGGGATCCTGTAGGCCGTCGAATTTCTTGAAATTTTCGGGTAACTTAAACCCTTTCGGGACTCGAGTTTTTCGAACTCGTCTCGTAAAGCACGGTAACCCGCACATATCTTCATCGGCGACTTCTGGTGACTGCCGATGTTCTCTTCTTTCTTGTCGCGCTCTATCCACCCTTGCTTGTGCCGTCGTATCCCTTGCTCCACTTGTCCTTGGTGGATCTTCCACTGCTGTCGTGGGTCGTGGACTATTTTGCCTTGGAGTTCCTTCGGGAGGTGTAGCTGCGAACGCTGTTCCCATGACTCCAACTCCAGCCATTGCCATATTAAACAATGCTTCTCTCGGGTCCCCAGGGGGTGGTCTGGACGCGAGGATATAAGCTTGCGTTGCCATGTATCCAGCTTCTGGTGTTTTCGGGATGATATTTCCCCTTGTATCAATTGTCATGAAGGACATGTCGAGATTTTGAATTATATTTCCTCTCTCTGCTTCAGGTATATTTTGCAGCCGAGATCTTGCCCTCCTCCGAGCTTCTCTGTGACTATCTCCCGAAGTTCCTGATTGTCGACTGAGCTCTGCTCGACGCCTGCTTGACGCGGAGGCTGCCTCTTTTCTTCTATTCAGGGATGCTGTCTGTTTTTCCAGCTCCCTACTCACACGAGCAAGTCTATATTGATAGGCTTGTAATTCTTCTGCAGTAGCAGTTGTGGTCATTGGTTCTGACCCGTCCATGGCTCTTGCGGCCCTATCCCACGCTGCTTGCGGGAGTTGAACTCTTTCGCGAGGTGAAGACCCGACATATTTAGTGCCTAGGCCTCTTCTGAGATCAGCGGGATCGACGTATGGGTTTCCCAAATCATCGAAAGCCTCTGACGTCTCTGGTTCTGCTCGGCTTGCCTCCTCGATTGCATAGACTTGATGATATTTTGAGTATTGGTTTTTGTCGGGATTGGTGACACCATCATAGAGATTGGTGAAGACCTTTCCGATGGCAACAGATTTGTCGATGAAGTTGAAGCTGTCGACGCTGTCGGAGTCGCTGCTTATAACGGAGTCCGCAGACGACTCGAAGGATGTGTCGCTGAAGATCTTGGCGAGCTTTCCGCTTGCCTTGGTGTCGACGAAGCGTGGCGACGAAAGCTCTTCATCACTCGATGAAAAGTCAGAATCGATCGCTGAAAATTCCGACGAGATCGGAACTTCGAGACGATAGGATCCTTCCTTGTTGACGCCAAATCGGAATTCTCCGAACGTCATGACGATGGGGCATGCATCCAAACGGGAGGGCGGGTGAGGAATAAAATCGACTAGATCAGTTTTTTCCCGTTTACCTCGATCCATCGCATTGCTTGCCACCGACGAAGTCGACGATTCTGGACGTGCCATCGAGATCAGCTCCTTGCAACCTCTAATTCCCACAGACGGCGCCAATTGACAAAGGATTAATTATTCAATGCCTACAGATTGTAGACTAGGGTTTTGCTGGAAGTAGAGTGCAAGTAGATCTCGAAGGTTTCATCCGAAAAGTACTTATTGTAAAAACTAGGGTTCTGTTGACAATAGATTCGATCCTTTCTTCGTCCCTCGACTCCCCCTTATATAGGAGGTGGAGCCGAGGGTTTCGTAGTATACAAGTTACAGAGTTCGGGAGGGTTTCATACCCGTCCCGTAAGATTACAAGTCTCTATATTTCCTAATACAATCTATCTTTCCTTAACACTAAATGGGCTTTCGAATCTTCTTACTCTTAGAGTCCTGGGCCTTCAGTAAACCCCGGGTACTATCTTCGGCAGGCCCATTGGGGATGCCTATGTCAGTGGCCTTATGTGTTTCAAAGTTAAAGTAGACACAAAATTAATAAAGGACACTCCAAGTTTTTGCAATCATTTCATGTTGCTCAAAAAACAAAGTTTAGGAGTGTGCAAACCAAGAGTTCAAGATGAGTCCAGTTGGAAGCCTTGGGAATGCCCAAGCTTATGGTCTTCACCATTCTTGGATAGCTCTTGGTGTGGTGTTCCTCTATTCCCTGTGAAAAAACTTCAACACAAAACTTTCTCTCGTTTATTTTCTATGGGGTGACACTAGTGATATAAGAATAAGTGTTCAATAGGAGCAGCTCTGCCGGACTTTATGACAATACCTACATGTTTTGTTCATACTTTATAATGTTTTTATGCATTTTCTAGAACTAACCTATTAACAAGATGCCGGCGCGCCTGTTTTCTACTGTTTTGGTTTCAAAAATCCTACACAGGAAATATTCTCGGAATTGGACGAAACAAAAGCCCAAGGCCTTATTTTCCACGGAGGGTTCCAGGACACCGAAGGAGAGACGGAGAGGGGCCACGAGGTGGCCATCCCATCTGGAGGCGCGGCCAAGGGGGGGCGCGCCCCCCTTTGGTGTGGGCCCCTGGACCCTCCGAGGCCGCCCGTCCGCCATATATTCTCCCCGTCGCGAAACCCTAAAATATCCACATATGCGAAGAGTTCCATCGCCGCCGCCATCGCTAAGACAAGTTTCGGGGACAGAAGTCTGTTCGGCACGCCGCCGGACGGGTTGCCCCCGGAGTCATCTCCATCGACACCACCGCCATCTTCATCGCTGTCGGGGGTGTTCCTCGACAATGTCCTCCGCTAGGGACTTAGGGTTGATGGAATCCTGCAAGCTGATACGAGACATCGGTGCACAGACAAACGGGGAGGCGATTTACCCAGGTTCGGGGCCCTCGATGAGGTAAAACCCTTACGTCCTGCTTGTCTGTTCTTGATTATAATGAAAACAGTGTTACAATGGGGTGCCGAATAGTTCGGCTGTGATCTCGTCGAGATAGCTAATCGCTAGGGTAACCTAGTTCTAAGCTTCTGTTGGCTAAGATCGCTAAGATTGGTCGTGTCCTCGATAGCCCCTCTCCTGGCCTTTATATAGGTGGCCAGGTCCCGAGAGGTTTAGTCGAGTACGTGTAGGTTTACAATAGATCTATCTCTAATCTTTCCTTCTTCGGCTCTTTCCGCGTCTTGTACTTCAAGTAATCTTTCGCCGCACCGTCCTAGTGGCCCATCTTGTCTTCGAGTACCTTCATGGGCCTCCACCTGGGCCGTATAGGGTAGAGCAATAGTGGTTACCCGAAGGGTAATGCCCACGTCAGTAGCCCCCGAGTGTCTAGCCGAACATAGTTCGGGTAGAGACTGAAGCATGTCTTCTTCCAAACTCCTTTTCCTTGATCGTTCTTGCATTTCTTCTGTCTTCTATCGGGTGCGCGTCAGCGCTCCCGATGGGAGTAGCCCCCGAGTCTAGGTACGGATGCTCGCGATCCGTGCGTAGACTCAAGTTGTACCACTCGAACATCTTCTTCTGCCGAAGCTTTTTCTGCAAGCCTCTTGTAGTGCATCCGATACATTTTCTTTATGCAAGGGATACCGAATAACGTGCCCAACTTTTGTTGGTTAACTGCCGAAGGCAAAACAACGTTACCCTACACAGAATCAAGTCCCCGGGCATGATCCTGGAGTGCGAAAAAAGTTCTGTCGGGTGCGCATCCAGCGCTCCCGATGGGAGTAGCCCCCGAGTCTGGGCGCGGGCGTATTACGCCTGGGCGCAGACTTGAGTCAATTATTTCCTTCGAGTCCTCATTTTATCGGGTGCGCGACAGCGCTCCCGATGGGAGTAGCCCCCGAGCCTAAGTGCGGATGCTTGCAATCCGCGCATAGGCTCAAGTTGATCACCCGATTCTTTCTTATCCCTTTGCATGCAATCATTCTCCATGACGTCATTGATGACGTTTTTCTGTCCCCTTGATTTTGACTGATAAGACATGACCTGCCAGCCCTGTTTTCAAGCGATTCCTGCTTCTCTTTACACGGTTAACAAGGCATCTCCTCGATTTCCGCTATCATTAACTGGGGAAAGGCCCATTTAACAATACGAAGCCTTCCTTAAGTTCCTTAAGAGATAAAAGATCCCTTTCATTCTCCTCCGTTCGTCTTCTTCGTTGTTCTTGCTCTTCTTGTGTTCGCAACTGGAGCTCGCGCCGCCACCACTATCTTTCCGATTTGTTCAGATCTCGCAATGGTGAAGAAGAAAATCCCTAGTGCCGCCGCCAGCTCCACGAGCGTCGGTGCCGCCGCCAGATCCTCTTCGATTCCTGCGAAGGAGGTCGCCCCCAATGCTCCTCCTCCAGCTTCGGCGCCGCCGGTGCCACCAAGTTCATCAGCCAAGCCTGGCGATTGGACAGCTTCGACCGTCACCAAGCGTGACGAGAAAAGGTCCCGAAGCCTGGGACTGATCTCCTCCGACGAGGGGAACGTAATCTTTCCAGGTGCGATTTCTCGACCTAACCCTCCTGCCGGTTTTACCGTGATGTTCCTGTCGTTCTTGTACCGAGGCCTTTCCCTTCCTGTTCACGAATTCCTCCTCTATCTCCTGCGAACTTACGAAATCCAACTGTGGCAACTCACTCCCAACTCGATTCTTCACGTTGCTGTGTTCATTACCCTCTGCGAAGCATATCTGGGCGTTGAGCCCCACTTTGGTTTGTGGAAGAAGATCTTTTACGTGAAGAGATACAGCAGTAGCAATGGATCTTTTGTCACCGGAGGAGTAGGATTCGTAGCTCGTTCAGATGTTAATTACTTCAATTTCCCGATGAGAGAGTCCGTACAAGGGTGGAGATTGAAGTGGTTCTACATCAAGGATTCTCCTTCACCCGAATGCCAGCTCCCTCGCTTCGTCGATGTCCTTGAGGCTAAGCCTAAGAATTCCTGGAAAAATGTTCTCTCTCCCGACGAAAAAACAGCAGCCGATGAATTATTTGCCAGATTCCTTCGGATCAAGGAGGCTGACGGGCAAACCATGGTCGGTACAGAAGTAGCGGCAGTGTTTCTGAAACGTCGAGTCCAACCAATCATGGCTAGGGTTCTCCCAATGTGGTTGTACTCAGGTCCCAAAGATGAAACTAGAATCAACGCTGCCGAATTATCGGAAAAAGAACTGCTCGATGAAGTCCGTCGCCTCACTTCCTTTAGTCAAGAGGATTCGATCCCGCTGATATCTCCATATATTCCTTTCGATGCTGATCACCCAGCACCAGAGGTAATTTCCCCCTTAAAGTCTTGGTATGCTGTTACCGACATATATTACTGTTATCTTTATTTACTTTTCCTTTCGACAGACCGTCGCAGCCTCCGAGGATTTTCATAACTTGCCAAATGACACTTCCGAAGGAAGAGGCTCTTCAGAGCCTGTTGACTTTCGTACTGTTGAACACACAAGCCCATTCAACGAGCCTGATGACCCGATAAATTCTGAAACTGCCCATGCCAATTTCCCCCCATCAGCCGGTGATACTTGCGACACAGAGGGATCAGTGCGCAATGACGACGCTGATCACAATGCCTTTGTTGATGCAGCTGTGGAGGAGACCAGGGCTTCTCCTATGAAGAGATCAATCGGCGGTTTTGCCGACGAAGATGACCTCCTTGATTTGTAAGTGCTTTTCTTCTTACTATTTTCAACTTTCTTGACTTTTTCAAATTCTTCTGATAATCTTGATTAATCGAATCTTCCTTGCAGTGATGATACTTTCATTGAGCCTCCGCCCAAGAAGGCCAGATCTGATGCTGTTTCACCGGCTGCCGCAGCTTCCGAAGCTTCGGCTCTCAAGGCGGCTCCTGTGGCGCAAGCATCGACCGCCTCCTCTCTTTCCAAAGGGAAAGATGCTCCTGCTGCTGCTGCAGCTCCTTCTCCTGTAAGTCTTTGTTGAATCTAACAAGAATCTTTTGGAATGTGCCTTTGCTTAACAATCTCTGTAAATCATTCCCTTTCTTTAAGGATCTACGAGGTGTGATATCCTCTTTAGAGGCTTTTGCCTCTCAATTCACCTCTCTGGAGGCGGACAAGATTCGGCTGCAGGAGGAGGCTAGGTCTTCCTCTTCAAAGTTGGATGGCGCCATCAAAAAGGCCGCCGTAGCTCGCCAGGAGGTCGACTCCTTGAAAGAAGAGCTGAACAAGCTGAAGGAGCGGCTGAAGGAGGAGGAAGCTCGGGCGGCAGAAAAGGATGAACTCCTCCGTCAATCTGCTTTGGCCCTGCTTGGTAAGTCCCTTTATTCCTTACAGATTATTACTTTTTATGGATCTGCTTCTTCGTCAATGATTTCCTTTGACTACTTGCAGAAGCTGCCAACATCCCTGCTACTGCCTTGGATAAAATTCCGAGCAATTCTCCAGCAAATGGTGTGTCGACGGTTCTCACCGCCCACCAACTTACCCGAGAGCTTCTTGACAAGGGAAAGGGTGCTCTGGCGCGGATGCACTCGATGATATTCCCCAAGGCCACGCAGGAGAAGACTCTGGGGCAGCTGATTGATGCTTTCGCAGTCGACACCAAGGAGGTCATTGAGGTATTCAAGCGTACCTCGCGTACCTATGGCGCCCTTCTTGCCTTCCAACTTATGATGGGTTACGGCTTTAAGGCTGACATTGAAGAAATGACTAAGGAGCTGCCGAAAGGAAAAGATGGGCAATCTATCGATTTAAGCACCTTTACGGCGTCCGCCCGTACTTGTGCTCGCCAGCTCCTTGATTTAGTCTCGAGAAAAACATCGGTTGGCCCTAGCCTGTCGACCCAGACTCAGGCTCCTTGATTGTTGTAACAATTTTACCCTTGGGCTAGTTTGAAACATTATTCTGCTATGAAAACTTTAAGTTTGTAATGAATACTATGCCGGCAATGTTGCCAGCATGTTTTTATCATAATATCTTCACTTGTGCTTCTCCTGATAGGGATTGCTTATACCTCTCCCGATGGGAGTTTTGTTGGATGCTTGATTTGACCATATCATCCTCTTTGACGCTGTTGCCTGCAGGTTTTCCCAGTGCCCTCGTTTGTTGACGACTCCTCTGGTGTTCTTCCCGAAAGTGATCGGATCCAACGGATGAGGGATCGGATCGCCCAGATGGAGAAGGATCTGCGCAGCACTTATGCCTTGGCCGCGATTATCAATAAGAAGAGCCAGACTGCAGCCGACGTAGAGCGATACGCTCTTACTGAGCTGCATAAAGCTACCGAGAGCTTGAATTGTGAGTCCTTTAATCTCTTCACCCTTTGGTTGGTAGCGTTTTATCTGATCCTCTTTTGCTTCCTTGTCAGTCATAGCTCTGAATCGTGCGGAAGAGAGCAAACGGATTCACGAGCGTGTGAATGCTTTGATCGAGTTATCCTCAGCCGAGGAAATTTTCTGGCGGGAACACTCGAAGGCATCGGCTGTCGCACAATTTCAGGATCGAGTTCAACAGGTTCACCACTTCTTCGACAAGTGCTATAGAGCCATGAGGGTGGTTTGGAAGACGATGTTTCCTTTGAACGCAGTTCCCCCTACGCTCCTTGCATTAATGTCGGAGTTTGGTAACGCCAGGAAGATCCGGGACTTGGTGCGCGCGCAAGTTTTTGCAGGAGCCAGGTTTACGCTTGCTCTTGTACTTGCCCGTTATCCTTCGGCAGGTTTACTGTCGATTGCCAACGTTACTGGAGAGTTGGAAGCACTGTATCCGAAGGTGTTGTTGCCCGCGAACATAATTGTCGACAGACTCGAGAGAGATTCAAAGGTACCTGAAGAAAAAGAAACTCCACAAGGGTGATCTCAGGGTTTTAATAACTGTTTGTAAATAGTTTGACAACTTTATCCAAGCGTGTGGATGACGCCTTTTCATTTGGTAGATACATGCATATGTATTTTTACCATGTTATTGCCGTTGACAAGTTTCAACTTTGAGCGAATCTTGGTTGCTCGTTTTTGAATGTATGTATGTTGGTTGGTTTAGCAAATCATGTGAGTGATCAGCTCGTGTTGCAGGTCTTGCTAAACCTGTTGTGTGCGCAACTTTGCTTTCAACCGTTGTAAATTTCGACAAACACTCCCGAATATTTCGGGTGTAGTGATTCTGTCGATGAGCCCGTTGTTCCTTGATATTTTCATAAGCGAAATATCAAACGTGGGTTGTTGTTTATGTGTATTTCCAAACTCTTGCTATTTACGGCACTCGTAGAGGCATCTATAACAGAGGGAAGAGTGAACTTCTTTCTAGCGCTCGTAGAGGCTTTCTGGAGCACGATCTTCCGCCCTGTACTATGTTTGTATAGTGATGGGGCTTAGAAGTTTGTAGCCACTGCAATGCTTAACAAAGAATCGAAGCTTAAGTTCTTATTGATAAGGTAAGCACAATGCTAGAGGGCGAAAGGGAAAGCCCTGTTTATACTAAAGGAAAAACAAAAATAAATGCTGATAAACTGCTTAAGCAAGGAAGGGGTTCTTCTCTTCCTCTGGCTTCTTCACCATGTTAGGGGTAGCCGCGGCGTTGTTGATTTCACCAGGGGTTTGAGCAGTGACTGCCAGCGTCTTGCTGTTTTCTATGTCTTCTGCATCATCAACTGCCGAACCTTTGACTGCCGAAGCTTTTGTTGCCAAAGCTCCTGCTGCTGAGGCTTCTGCTGTCGAGGCTTTAAGAGCAAGGTCGGCTGGCTTCCTTTTGCTTCCCCTGTCATCCTTTTCTTCCTTGATTTCACGCAGCAACAACTTAGGTGGAGGTTTAATAAATTCTTGCTTGCTCCCAAACTTCGCCGCGATCCTCTGGAAATCGCGGTCGCAACTGTCTGAGCGCGAAAAACTTCCATGGACTGTAATGTTTGTCCCTTTGTTGCCAGGCATCTTCAGCTTGAGATAAGCGTAGTGCGGTACGGCCATGAACTTGGCGTAGGCTGGTCTCCCGAGTATAGCATGATACTGTGACTCCCAGTTCACTACCTCAAACTCGATCTTCTCCTTCCTGAAATTGTCGGATCTGCCGAAGACAACGTTCAGGTAAATTCTTCCAAGGGAATAACCTGGTCCAGTTGGCAAAATCCCGTGGAAGCAGGTGTCTGTCTCTTCCAGCATTCCCATGGTGATCCCCATACTTTTGATTGTGTCGACGAAAATCAGGTTTAACCCGCTTCCACCGTCCATAAAGACTTTGCTCATCTTGAATCCTCCTATCTGTGCCTCGACTACCAGGGCAGCATGTCCTGGTTTTGGTATGGTCATCGGGTGGTCTGCTCGGCTGAACGTAATGTTCTGAGAGGACCACTCGACGTACTCGGGGATGTTTGCCATGATGCTTTCGGCCAGATTAATTTCTCGGGTGAGCTTCTTCATCTCTCTTCTCGAGACACCTGTCTTGTGGATCATACTCATCTGCCCACGTGGTGGTGGGAACGCCTCGTTGGGTTGATGAGGTTGGGCCTGCTGTACTTGGTGCTGTGGCGGAGGTGGAGGTGGAGGTGGTAACGGTTGCTGTCCTGACTGCTGGATGAGTTTATGCATGTCAAGGAACTGTCGACAATCCCTGAGAAGGTGACTTGACTTCGTTTTGCCGTCCTTGGAGTCGACATACGAGTGCAAGTAACAGGGGGCGTTGATCTGTTCAGCATAGGGTAGCTCGGGAGCCCTCTGCTGCCGTGGTTTATAATTGCCGCGGTTTCCAGAGTTGTTCCGGTTGCCATCCTGTCGATCATCTCTTCTTTCATCATACCGATCATCATGTCGATCGGAGTATCCTGCAGCTACCAGATTGTTGTCGTCGTAGTTGCGATTTTTCCTCCTTTTGTTCCGATCCCTTCGGCTGCCCGAATCGTGCTTTGGCTGGTCATCGTCTTCATCATCGCTGCGCTGGCGTGGTCTTCGCACGTTGTCCTCGCCATCAGCCCAACTGTTGGCGATTTCCATCAGCTTGGTGATGGTTTTTGGCTTTTTGCGTCCAAGTTCTTCTATGTAACTTTCGCGTCGGACGCCATCGCTGAAAGCGTCGATTGCTCTGTCTACAGATACATCTTCGGCAGCGTTTAGGAGTTTGGTGAATCTCCCTATGTAAGAGCGCATCGACTCCTTCTGCTTCTGCTGGCAGTTGCGTAGCTCCTCAATCCCGACGGGTCTTTTATATGTTGCCTGGAAGTTAGCGACGAAGGCGTCCACCAGGTCGTCCCATGATTTGATGGAGCCTTTCGGCAGTCCTCTTAACCAAGCCCGTGCCGAGTCCTTTAGGTAGAGCTGTAAGCACTGCATTGCCGCTATCTGGTTCCCTTTATGCAGAATCACAGTCTGCAGGTAATCGTCTATCCAAGATCTTGGTTCCTGCTGCCCATCATACTTGGCAGCGTCAGTGGGAGTAGGTTTGAATTTTTTGGGTGGCATCGACTCGCGGATTTTGTAACTCAAACAATCGGCTCCCCTTAGTTCACCATCGTACTCTTGATCCTCGTCTGAGGAGTCGCTGTCGTCATCCTTCCTCGCGGCGCGTCGTTGATACGTCTCCAACGTATCGATAATTTCTTATGTTCAATGCTACTTTATTGATGATACCTACATGTTTTATGCACATTATATGTCATATTTATGCATTTTCTGGAACTAACCTATTAACAAGATGCCGAAGAGCCAGTTTGTTTCTGTTTTTTTCAGAAATCCTAGTAAGGAAATATTCTCGGAATTGGACGAAACTTTCGCCTGTGGTCCTATTTTTGCACGAAGCTTCCAGAAGACCGAAGAGATAACGAAGTGGGGCCACGAGGCAGCCAGGGCATAGGCGGCGCGGCCGGCCCTTGGCCGCCGCCCCCCGGGCCCCTCGTGTGGCCCCCGCGTGACCTTCCGCCTACTTAAAGCCTCCGTCGCGAAACCCCCACGAGAGCCACGATACGGAAAACCTTCCGGAGACGCCGCCGCCGCGAATCCCATCTCGGGGGATTCAGATCGCCTCCGGCACCCGCCGGAGAGGGGATTCATCTCCCGGAGGACTCTACACCGCCATGGTCGCCTCCGGAGTGATGAGTGAGTAGTTTACCCCTGGACCATGGGTCCATAGCAGTAGCTAGATGGTCGTCTTCTCCTTGTTGTGCTTCATTGTTGGATCTTGTGAGCTGCCTAACATGATCAAGATCATTTATCTGTAATTCTATATGTTGTGTTTGTCGGGATCCGATGGATAGAGAGTACTATGATTATGGTGATTATCAATCTATTGTTTATGTGTTGTTTATGATCTTGCATGCTCTCCGTTATTAGTAGAGGCTCTGGCCAAGTTTTTGCTCTTAACTCCAAGAGGGGGTATTTATGCTCGATAGTGGGTTCATGCCTTCATTGAATCTGGGATCGTGACAGTAGGTTCTAAGGTTGTGATGTGCTGTTGCCACTAGGGATAAAACATTGATGCTATGTCTAAGGATGTAGTTGTTGATTACATTACGCACCATACTTAATGCAATTGTCTGTTGCTTAGCAACTTAATACTGAATGGGGTTCGGATGATAACCTGAAGGTGGACTTTTTAGGCATAGATGCAGTTGGATGGCGGTCTATGTACTTTGTCGTAATGCCCAATTAAATCTCACTATATTTATCATATCATGTATATGCATTGTTATGCCTTTCTCTATTTGTCAATTGCCCGACTGTAATTTGTTCACCCAACATGCTTTTATCTTATGGGAGAGACACCTCTAGTGAACTGTGGACCCCGGTCCTATTCTTTACATAGCATACAATCTACTGCAATTGTGTTTACTGTTTTCTTTGCAAACATCTTCCACTCGATACGTTTAATCCTTTGTTACAGCAAGCCGGTGAGATTGACAACCTCACTGTTTCGTTGGGGCAAAGTACTTGGGTTGTGTTGTGCAGGTTCCGCGTTGGCGCAATCCTGTGTTGCGCCGCATCACATTTCGCGACCATCAACCTTCAACGTGCTTCTTGGCTCCTGGTCGATTAAACCTTGGTTTCATACTGAGGGAAACTTGCTTCTATACGCATCATACCTTCCACTTGGGGTTCCCAACGGACGTGTGCATCTACGCGTATCAAGCTAAATTTCTGGCGCCGTTGCCGGGGAGATCAAGACACGCTGCAAGGGGAGTCTCCACTTCTCAATCTCTTTACTTTGTTTTTGTCTTGCTTTATTTTATTTACTACTTTGTTTGCTGCACTAAATCAAAATACAAAAAAATTAGTTGCTAGTTTTACTTTATTTACTGTCTTGCTCTCTATATCAAAAACACAAAAAATTAGTTACTTGTCTTTACTTTATTTGCCTAGTTTACTTTATCATGAGTAATCCTGAAGTTGAAGTTCGTTCTTTTAAGCAACAAGGTGGAGAAAGTTTTAAAGATGCTTGGTATAGAATTAGTAATGCTCATCATAGGTGCATTAAGAAACACTCCACCACTATCCTTCTTAGGAACTTTTATGTTGGTTTATCTAGTTGGAATAGATATGTTCTTGATACTCTTTCGGGAGGTAATTTCCTAGGTACTCCCGCTTTAGAAGCTAGTTGCATCATTGAGAGTCTAGTTGGAATACCACCTGTTAATGAAGTTAAAATTGAAATCTCTCTTGAGGATGTTATGAAAAAGTTGGAAACCATAGAGAAAAATTTTCCAAGTATTGAAACTAAATTGGAAATGTTACTGGATAAAACTGATGAACTTGATAAATCCCTAGGAGGAATTGATGAAAGAATTAGTGTCCTAGGAACTTGTGTTGTCCATGATAATCAAACCAATAGGATTGATGAACTTGAAAAAGCTATGGGAACCTTGGGTTCAACCTTTTCTTCTCTCAAGTATAATGAGAAAGGTAAAGAGCAAAAATTCATGTACGCCTCTAAAGTGCCTAAACAAAAGAATTATTATAGGCCTAAAATTTCTAAAACCCCTAGCACCACCATAGAGAATTTAGATAATGGAGCACCTAAAGTACCCTCTGCAACAAGTTGTGTTTGCATGAAAAATAATAATGCTGATGCTTCATCTCTCGATGTTACTTGATTTGCACTTTCTGCGCCTAGCTGAAAGGCGTTAAAGAAAAGCGCTTATGGGAGACAACCCATGTTTTTACCTACAGCAATTTTTTGTTTTGTTGAGTCTTGGAAGTTGTTTACTACTGTAGCAACCTCTCCTTATCATGTTTTTGTGCCAAGTAAAGTTTCTATGTCAAAGTTGATGTTATATTTGGGATGGCTGCGCAGAAACAGCATTGCTGTCTGTCACGAATCTGGGCACAGTTCTCTGTAGAAAATTCGAAAAATCTGCCAATTTACGAGCGTGATCCTCAGATATGTACGCAACTTTCATTAGTTTTGAGTTTTTCCATTTGAGCAAGTCTAGTGCCAGCTTTAAATTCGTCTTTACGGACTGTTCTGTTTTGACAGATTCTGCCTTTTATTTCGCATTGCCTCTTTTGCTATGTTGGATTTATTTCTTTGATCCATTAATGTCCAGTAGCATTATGCAATGTCCAGAAGTGAAAATAATGATTGTGTCACCTCTGAATGAGTGAATTATTAATTGTGCACTAACCCTCTAATGAGTTTGCTTGAAGTTTGGTGTGAAGGAAGTTTTCAAGGGTCAAGAGAGGAGAATGATATACTATGATCAAGAGGAGTGAAAGCTCTAAGCTTGGGGATGCCCCCGTGGTTCACCCCTGCATATTTTAAGAAGACTCAAGCGTCTAAGCTTGGGGATGCCCAAGGCATCTCCTTCTTCATCGACAACATCATCAGGTTCCTCCCCTGAAACTATATTTTTATTCAATCACATCTTGTGTTCTTTACTTGGAGCGTCGGTTTGTTTTTGTTTTTGTTTTTGTTTGAATAAGATGGATCCTAGCATTCACTTTGTGGGAGAGAGACACGCTCCGCTGTTGCATATGGACACATGTGTCCTTAGGCTTTACTCATAATGTTCATGGCGAAGTTTCTTCTTCGTTAAATTGTTATATGGTTGGAATTGGAAAATGCTACATGTAGTAATTCTAAAATGTCTTGGATAATGTGATACTTGGCAATTGTTGTGCTCATTTAAGCTCTTGCATCATATGCTTTGCACCCATTAATGAAGAAATACATAGAGTTTGCTAAAATTTGATTTGCATATTTGGTTTCTCTAAGGTCTAGATAATATCTAGTATTGAGTTTTGAACAACAAGGAAGACGGTGTAGAGTCTTATAATGTTTACAATATGTCTTTTATGTGAGTTTTGCTGCACTTGTTCATCCTTGAGTTTGCTTCAAATAACCTTGCTAGCCTAAACCTTGTATCGAGAGGGAATACTTCTCATGCATCCAAAATCCTTGAGCCAACTACTATGCCATTTGTGTCCACCATACCTACCTACTACATGGTATTTCTCCGCCATTCCAAAGTAAATTGCTTGAGTGCTACCTTTAAAATTCCATCATTTACCTTTGCAATATATAGCTCATGGGACAAAATAGCCTTAAAAACTATCGTAGTATTGAATATGTACTTATGCACTTTATATTTTATTAAGTTGCTTGTTGTGCGATAACCATGTTTCTGGGGAACGCCATCAACTATTGTTGAATATCATGTGAGTTGCTATGCATGTCCGTCTTGTCTGAAGGATCTATCATTTTAGTGGTTGGAGCATGCAAAATTGTTAGAGAAGAACATTGGGCCGCTAACTAAAGCCATGAATCATGGTTGAAGTTTCAGTTTTGGACATATATCCTCAATCTCATATGAGAATAATAACTTTGCTACATGCTTATGCATTTAAGAGGAGTCCATTATCTGTTGTCCATGTTGTCCCGGTATGGATGTCTAAGTTGAGAATAATCAAAAGCGAGAAATCCAAAATGCGAGCTTTCTCCTTAGACCTTTGTACAGGCGGCATGGAGGTACCCCTTTGTGACACTTGGTTGAAACATGGCATGCAAAGATCCGGTAGTCCAAGCTAAGTAGGACGAGGTGCGGGCACTATTAGTATACTATGCATGAGACTTGCAACTTATGGGAAGTTTTATGCATAACTGATACGTCTCCAACGTATCGATAATTTCTTATGTTCCATGCTACTTTATTGATGATACCTACATGTTTTATGCACATTATATGTCATATTTATGCATTTTCTGGAACTAACCTATTAACAAGATGCCGAAGAGCCAGTTGCTGTTTTCTGCTGTTTTTGGTTTCAGAAATCCTAGTAAAGAAATATTCTCGGAATTGGACGAAACTTTCGCCCAGGGTCCTATTTTTGCACGAAGCTTCCAGAAGACCGAAGAGCTAACTAAGTGGGGCCACGAGGCGGCCAGAGGGGAGGCCGGCGCGGCCAGCCCCGGCCGCGCCGACCAGCCTCGGGGCCCTCGTGTGGCCCCCGCGTTGACCCTCCGCCTACTTAAAGCCTCCGTCGCGAAACCCCCACGAGAGCCACGATACGGAAAACCTTCCGAGACGCCGCCGCCGCGAATCCCATCTCGGGGATTCAGAGATCGCTCCGGCACCCTGCCGGAGAGGGGATTCATCTCCTGGAGGACTCTTCATCGCCATGATCGCTCCGGAGTGATGAGTGAGTAGTTCACCCCT
The DNA here is from genome assembly GCA_030979885.1 of Lolium multiflorum. Taxonomy (NCBI): domain Eukaryota; kingdom Viridiplantae; phylum Streptophyta; class Magnoliopsida; order Poales; family Poaceae; genus Lolium; species Lolium multiflorum. The sequence goes on from JAUUTY010000714.1 coordinate 142,933, forward strand.
GGACTATGGGTCCATAGCAGTAGCTAGATGGTCGTCTTCTCCTTGTTGTGCTTCATTGTTGGATCTTGTGAGCTGCCTAACATGATCAAGATCATCTATACGTAATTCTATATGTTGTGTTTGTCGGGATCCGATGGATAGAGAGTACTATGATTATGGTGATTATCAATCTATTGTTTATGTGTTGTTTATGATCTTGCATGCTCTCCGTTACTAGTAGAGGCTCTGGCCAAGTTTTTACTCTTAACTCCAAGAGGGAGTATTTATGCTCGATAGTGGGTTCATGCCTCCATTTACCTGGGACAGTGACAGAAAGTTCTAAGGTTGTGTTGTGCTGTTGCCACTAGGGATAAAACATTGATGCTATGTCTAAGGATGTAGTTGTTGATTACATTACGCACCATACTTAATGCAATTGTATGTTGCTTTGCAACTTAATACTGGAGGGGTTCGGATGATAACCTGAAGGTGGACTTTTCAGGCATAGATGCAGTTGGATGGCGGTCTATGTACTTTGTCGTAATGCCCTGATTAAATCTCACTATATTTACCATGTCATGTATATGCATTGTTATGCCTTTCTCTATTTTGTCAATTGCCCGACTGTAATTTGTTCACCCAACATGCTTTATCTTATGGGAGAGACACCTCTAGTGAACCCCGGTCCTATTCTTTACATAGCATACAATCTACTTGTTTTACTGTTTTCTTTGCAAACATCTTCCACTCGATACGTTTAATCCTTTGTTACAGCAAGCCGGTGAGATTGACAACCTCACTGTTTCGTTGGGACAAAGTACTTGGTTTGTTGTGCGGTTCCTAGTTGGCGCCGGAATCCCTGGTGTTGCGCCGCATCACATTTCGCGACCATCAACCTTCAACGTGCTTCTTAGCTCCTGGATCGATTAAACCTTGGTTTCATACTGAGGAAACTTGCGGGCACTATTATATTCCTCTTGGGTTCCCAACGATACGTGCATGCATAACCCATATGAATTATTACTACCGTTGACACGATTGTTTCCATGTTTTCAAAATAAAAGCTCTACACATGAGTAATCCCTGCTTCCCTCTGCGAAGGGCCTTTCTTTTACTTTATGTTGAGTCAGTTTACCTACTTCTTTCTATCTTAGAAGCAAACACTTGTGTCAATTGTGTGCATTGATTCTTACATGTTTACTTATTGCACTTGTTATATTGCTTTATGTTGACAACTATCCATGAGATATACATGTTACAAGTTGAAAGCAATTGCTGAAACTTAAATCTTCCTTTGTGTTGCTTCAAAGCCTCTTATTAAGAATCTATTGCTTTATGAGTTAACTCTTATGCAAGACTTTTTGATGCTTGTCTTGAAAGTACTATTCATGAAAAGTTTTTGCTATATGATTCAGTTGTTTAGTTATTATCTTTTTGTTAGCAATCTATATACCATTGCTTTGAATCACTTCATTCATCTCATATCCTTTACAATAGTATTGATCAAGATTATGTTGGTAGCATGTCACTTCAGAAATTATTGTTTTTATCGTTTACCTACTCGAGGGTGAGTAGGAACTAAGCTTGGGGATGCTTGATACGTCTCCAATCCTCCCCGTCGCGAAACCCTAAAATATCCAGTCATATTCCACGAAGAGTTCCGTAGCCGCCGCCATCGCGAAGACAAGTTTCAGGGGACAGAAGTCTCTGTTCCGGCACGCCGCCGGGACGGGGAATTGCCCCCGGAGTCATCTCCATCGACACCACCGCCATCTTCATCGCGTTGCTGTCTCCCATGATGAGGAGGGAGTAGTTCTCCCCCGAGGCTAAGGGCTCTACCGGTAGCTATGTGGTTCATCTCTCTCTCCCATGGTGTGATCTTTATGTGATCATGAGCTTTGTATCACTATTAATCTATGTGCTACTCTAGTGATGTTATTAAATTAGTCTATTCCTCCTCCATGATGTAAAGATGACAGTGTGTGTGATACGTCTCCAACGTATCTATAATTTCTAATGTTCCATGCTAGTTTTGTGACAATACCTACATGTTTTGCTCGCACTATATAATGTTTTTATGCATTTTCCGGAACTAACCTATTAACAAGATGCCAAAGTGCCAGTTCCCGTTTTCTGCTGTTTTTGGTTCCAGAAAGGCTGTTCGGGCAATATTCTCGGAATTCGACGAAACGAAGACCCAATATCTTATTTTTCCCGGAAGGTTCCAGAACACCGAAGGAGAGTCGGAGGCGGGCCATGGGGCCACCACACCTGGGCGCGGGCCTAGGCCTGGCCACGCCGCCAGGTGGGGAGGGCGCGGTGCCCTCCCCGCCGCGCCTTCGCCTATAAGACCCCTTTCGACCTAAAAACGCGATACGAATTGACGAAACTCCAGAAAGACTCCAGGGGCGCCGCCGCCATCGCGAAACTCCAATTTGGGGGACAGAATCTCTGTTCCGGCACGCCGCCGGGACGGGGAAGTGCCCCGGAAGCCATCTCCATCGACGCCACCGCCTCCATCATGCTCCGTGAGTAGTTCCCCCATGGACTACGGGTTCTAGCTGTAGCTAGTTGGTATTCTCTCCCCCATGTACTTCAATACAGCTGCCTTACATGATTGAGATTCATCTGATGTAATCGGTGTTGTGTTTGTTGGGATCCGATGGATTGTTACATTATGATTAGTCTATCTATAAAGTTTGTGAAGTTATTGTTGCTGCAATCTTGTTGTGTTTAATGCTTGTCACTAGGGCCCGAGTGGCATGATCTTAGATTTAAGCTCTATACTTATTTCTTAGATTGTATCTACAAGTTGTTTGCACATGTCTATGTCCAGAACCCGAGGCCCCAAAGTGACAGAAATTGGGACAACCAGAGGGGAAGGCTTAGGTATGAGGATCACATGTTTTCACGGAGTGTTAATGCTTTGCTCTGGTGCTCTATTAAAAGGAGTACCTTAATTTCTAGTAGATTCCCTAGAGGCCCGGCTGCCACCGGCTGGTAGGACAAAAGATGTTATACAAGTTTCTCATTGCGAGCATGTATGACTATATATGGAAAACATGCCTACATGATTAATAATCTTGATGTTCTGTCTTAATGCTATTTCAATCCTATCAATTGCCCAACTGTAATTTGTTCACCCAATTGATTGGATTGAACAAATTACAGCGGATCAAAGACTTCTTGTTAGTGGTGTCGACCGTTCTACATGGAGCAACAATTCTTGTTAGTGGTGTCGAGGAGATCGACACGTCGCCTGAAGACCCGATAGTTCACCTCTCTCCCCCGTACCTTGAGGTGGAACCTCGGGGCGAGGTTCCTTGTTAGTGGTGTCGATTGTAACGGCCCCGGGTAGTACCCCTAATAGATTTGTTTGTTCTTTTTCTTTTGTGCATCATCATGCATCATGCATCATATCATCCACATGTTTTTAACAAAATAAAATTATTTTAAATAAAAACTATTTTGTTTTCCCCTCTCATATGGTTTATGAAATAAACCTCCCCGATGTCTTTTCATTTAACCTAACCCTAAAACCAATACTACAAACCAAAATAAAATACCTTCAGCTATTTTCCTACTTTAAAATAAAATTGGTTTTGTTCTATTTTGTTTTTGTAATAGTTTTCCAAACAGTTTTAAAATAAAACAGAAAAAGAAAAACCCCTCCTCTGGGCCTCTCTCTCCCTCTGGCCCATCTCTCTTCCTCCCCCCAGCATCCCACCTCTTCGGCCCAAGTGAACCCAGCCCACCTTGCCACCATACCGCCCGAGGAGACTCCTCACGTCGTCTTCTCCCTAGGGAGCGAGCACGCAAGGTGCGTGAGGCAGTGGTCCTCCACCACCACAACCACCGCGCCTCCCTCCTCCCCTTTTTAATCCTCTCCAGGCCTTCTCCAAACCCTAGCCCTTCTCCCATCCTCGCGCCGCCACTTCCCCTCTTCCCCGACCATCTTTCTCCTTCTTTTCTCCAGAGCCGGTCGCACCTTCCCCGCCATGGCGCCGACGCTCCAGAGCCTCCCCCGCTGTTCTAAGGACACTGATGGATGCGCCTCGTCCTCATCTTCAATCTGCCTGAAGGAATCGACCCCGGGTCCCTCAATTTGACGCCAAATTGCCGTTCCCTTCTACGAACTCCAGCAGCAATTTCGTCGATTCTGGCCGCTACGTTGCTTCCCCGACCTTCCGAGCACGGCTGCATGTTCATGGTGATGCTCTCGTTCTGCGACATCCTCTCTCGATCCCCTTCCCTCTCTTGTTCGTTTCCCCAACGTTGATGGCCTTTTCTCCTCGCAGATGCCCCCGCCGGCGCTGCTCAAGTGGTTCCCCGGCTCCAAGTCCACCACCAACAGGATCCCCACGTTCTTCCGCGTCGAACGCCTCTTTCGCCCCGTCCTGGTTCGTCTGGAATCGCCAGATCGAAACTTGAGCCGAGTCTCCAGCATGGGCAGACGGGTGCAAGCTCGTGTGTGTGTTTCGCCATCTTATTGAGCAGTGCTTCCCGTCCTAAGAGCATCTCCACTCGTCTCCCCGAGAAGCCCCCCACTAGCGGTTTTTTACATCCGGACGGCGAAATCCGGCCCAGTCGCGCCCGGTTCCTCGATTTCGTCCGGATTTGGGCCTAAATTCATCCCGACCCACGCCATCCCCGGCCCGAGCGCTCGGGGACTCCGGATGGAGCAAAACCAACCGCCCACGCCCACGTGTCTCCTCTTTCGTCCGGACTCCCCGGGCCATCCTCTTTTTCCCCGAGAAACGCCGCTTGGGGACGATGGAAATATACTGCCCCCCATGCCAAAAATTAATCCAATCCGTACGAAAATTTCGCCGGATTTGGGCGTGGGGAGCGCCAACGAGTGGGGATGCTCTAAACATCTGAATCCGGTATAGCCCAGTGGCTGTTTACGTTGCCTCAACCAGATCGACCCAGGTTCAACTCCTCACAGCCAATATCTTTTTCTTTGTTTGTTCCTTAATCCCTGTTATCCAGATGACCTTGTTCAAATTCGTGGCTGATTCATTTGTTCGTATCTGAATCACAGAGTAGATGGTCTGCACTCTGGATGTACACTCGTGAGGTGCTGGGTTCAATTCCAGGCTTTGCACAATTCTTTTTTACTCCTCCAAATCCTATACGGGCCTCAGCCCATGTCACCTAGGCGCAGCCCGAAGCTGATGTGCGCCCAGCATCTATCCACCGCCGGCCCAGCACAGGCGCAGCAGAGTTCCCAGGCCAGGTCCGGCCCAGTTCTCTGTCCCGAGCTCTTTTCTTTTATCTGTTTTGCATATACTGGTTAAACCCATATCTTTTGAACCCTATTTCCAAATGCCAAGTATTTTATATGAAAATCTATCAGAAAAATGAGAGGAACATGAATATGCCATCCATATAATTGTTTGCATCCTGCATCATGTTGTTCCGTTATAGTTTGCATCGCATCAAATAATTAAACGCGGAGTATTTGGGAATTACCGGCTACGGTTCCCCGCTCCGTTTAATTTTGAAGTAGCGCACCCATGCCATGCCAATCCAACAAAAATAACTTAAAACTATTAACTGTTTGTTCGGACTCCGGTTCCGATTAAATTGGATAAGTTGCATCGCATTATCCTTGCCATGTCATGCATATCATCTTGAGCATGCTGGTTCTTTATCCGTAGTAGTAAGATTGCATACGTTGTGTGTTCCAGCATTTGCTTCTTCCCGGATAGGATCGCGAAGTGGTGATGTGAGATACGACGAGTTCTCCGACAAGTTCTTCTGCAACCTTTCACAGGCGAGCCCTCTCTCTTCACCTACTCTCCCTCGCATTGCTATCCTTATGTTGCGCTTCTTTATCGAGTCACGTCTCCTATTCCACTTGTGTACCATAATAATCCTATATGTATCATTCCTTAACCATAGCCGTTGTTTGATGTTTGAGCCTTGCGAGTCGTAGGCGTGTTTAGGCTCTGTTGTTTATCTCGATCTGTTATCGGGATATGTTGGGTTGTTGGGAGGTTTACACATGCTATATCATTGTTGGAGATATTCACACTTTACTTATTGTTAACAACTAAAATTGTAAGCAGAGGCATCTGTGAGCCCCTTTGCGAAAGCATCGGATCTTTGACTCGCTAATGTCCCCTAGGACCCGAGTTCTTGTTATCTGTTCCGAGATTGAGCGCTCTACCCGTACGTGGGGACGTTTATTGGGACCCCCCTCACCCATTACCTTTTCTCAAGTCAGTTGAAAAGGGGGCCACAACCTTGGTTTTATTTGCCTATGCCATGCTTTACTTACTGTTGCCTTCGGGTGTTTACTTCCTGTTGCCTTCGGGTGTTTATATTCTGTACTGTACCCCGCGGGACGTTTAGCGAAGCGTGTGGTTCGCACGCCTAGCCGCCGTCGCAAACCCTGAGTCCGTCTCGGAGTACGGCCGGACTTCGTCACGGGTAGCTTAGTCGGGTGGCCCCCCTAGACTTTCTTGTTGAACTGGGAACGGTCTTGTTGTGAGACATCGCCTGTAAGAAGCGGGTCGAGCATGCGTATGGTTACATTTGGGCAACCCCTGCAGGGTGTACATCTTATCGATAAGCCGTGTCCGCGGTTATGGACGACTTGGAATTGTATAGCTTGATCATAGAACAACTTACACCGTTATCTTGTTGCTAATAATCTGATAATAACTTGCGTAGTAATATAGCATTACTACAACCGATACCTAATAAAACTTGTCCACCGTTGAGTGCCTTTTACATTGCCTCTTCGCTTTGTTGAAGGGGATATGTGTATTTGGCTGGGTTATGTTTGTGTAGTATTTATCTGTTACCTTGTGCGCTCTCTTATCTTCTCTGAGTAGACGGATGTTGTAGCGTGTCTCTATTGGTTATAGTTTTGCTGCCGCTAAACCTACCATATAGCCCCAGGCGATATATATATTCGCCCGGCGAGCATAGCCATTTCTAGTCTCGCTAAGTACGTGCCGGAGTTCGTTCCTTGGTACTTACTCTCGCCTTTTCCCCTTTCTCTTTTGCTTCCTCCCTCTTGTCGGCAACCGATGGCCCGACTTTGACAGGTACGAGATGACGACGTTAGCAAGGTTACCCTTCCGGCTTGGCCTGGGCAGGGTTATGGACGCCACTGGTTATCTTCAGGACTCTTAGTCCAATTTGTATCTTGTCCGTACTCGGACGTATTCGATCTTCTGTATGATTTGGATCTTTGTATGTATCTATTTGTATCTTGACTCGTTGGAGTCGTTGTTGTAATATATGTTTCTTGTGGGCTCTATTGTAATCCTGTTGTAATGTTACCGCTCGTGTTAATTCCTCTGGCATCACGTGTGTGATTCTTCGCGCACGTCGTGTCGGAGGGCGTCTCTGAATCGATATCGTGCGGATTTTGGCGGGATCGCTAGAATCCTCATGGTACCGGTTTGGGGCGTCACAGGGCCCCAGGCCTCCCCTCTGACTCCCCTTCGGTGTCCTGGTTCGTCTCGGTGAATTATGATGTTTGGTCTTCGTTTCGTCGAATTCCGAGAATATTGACCGAACAACCTTTCTGGAACCAAAAACAGCAGAAAACAGAAACTGGCACTTCGACATCTTGTTAATAGGTTAGTTCCGAAAAACGCATAAAAACATTATAAAGTGTGAGCAAAACATGTAGGTATTATCATAAAACAAGCATGCAACATCAGAAATTATAGGTACGTTGGAGACGTATCATAGATAGCTGGGAACCCCGGTCCATCTTTCATCATCATATACTTGTTCCTACATGTCATTGGAAGTAGTATCAACTATTTTCTGGTGCCATTGCTCTCATATTACTGCTACTGCTGTTGTGTTACTGTTACTACTGCTCTCATATTACTGCTGCTTTCACATCACCCATGTTACTAGTGCTTTTCCAGGTGCAGCTGAATTGACAACTCGTTAAGGCTTATAAGTATTCTTTACCTCCCCTTGTGTCGAATCAACAAATTTGGGTTTTACTTCCCTCGAAGTGCTGCGATCCCCTATACTTGTGGGTCATCAAGACTATTTTCTGGCGCCGTTGCCGGGGAGGCATAGCTCTACTCATAAGTTCACCTGGGGAGTACACTCTACCTCTCTCTGCTTTTATTTTATTTTGTCTTGCTAGTTTATTTCTGTCTAGTTTATTTGTGCTTAGTTTATTTCTGTCTAGTATTATTTTGCCTAGTTTACTTTTGCTTAGTTTCTTTTTGTCTTGTTTTATTTTTCTCATATACCCAAAAATCCATAAAATTTTGAAAAACCGAAAAATGAAAAACTGTTGTTACGGGAGAACCCACAACCTATTTGGAGCTTATAGCCTTATATAATAATTATAGAGAATCAAGAACGGGAAAAGTTATGAGTGCTGTGATAGAAAAATTAAATACAATTGCTAAAATCTTGCTTAAACGTCATGATATAAACTGTTGCTCTAAACAGGATACTAAACATCTTAAATTTCAATGTGGCTTTAGTGAGGAAGTTTTAATTAAGAACTATAATTGGAATAGCTATATTCATTTTGGGTTCGAAGAGGTAGAACAATTTGTCTTATTTATGGGAGCCTCTGAGATAGAATCATTCATGTCTAAAAATTATGAAACTTGTGCTGTTTGTAAGGACCTTAAATATTATGTCTCTTCTATCCTTAATTTTTGCATAGAAAGTTACAGCGATAATCCTTATATCATTGATTATAAAGAGAGACTCATTAATGCACAAGAATGCACTCACAATTTGCAGGAACCAGTGGAAGAAGAAATTGATGAACCTGAAAGCTCATTGGATAAAAAAGAGGAGGAAATTGATGAACCTGAAAGCTCATTGGATGAAAAAGAAGAGGAGAGTGATAAACAAAAGGAGGAAGAATGGATTAGCTACCCATGCCAACCTTCTAATGAGAGTAACTCTTTATCTCTTACACTATTTGATTGTCCTCCATGCTTACCAAAAGAGGATGAATGTTATGTTCTTGTGGATTCTCTTGAAATATTACCTATGAGTAAAATTTGTGAGAATAATTATGCTACTGTTATCTATGATAATCCATGCTATTTTGATAAATGTTATGATAATGCTTTGTTTGTGCCTGATACCGAAATGCATGGTACTAAAGAGTTTTGCTTAGCAAATATTTATGATAAAGCTCTAGATGATGGTCCTATGTAACTTGATAATATTAATTGTACTACTAATGAAAACGGGATTGAAGAATTCTTGACTTTATCTATGAGTCCCATATCTTTTGATATTGATCAATCATCTTGTTATATTATTGATAAAAGTGGGTTTGAAAGTTTTAATCCTATTATTTCTGAGCTTGATAAAAATTATGTGTTTGTGAATCATGAAAAGCATGATTTATGTGATAGTTATATTGTTGAGTTTATCCATGAAGCTACTGAAAATTATTATGAGAGAGGAAAATATGGTTGTAGAAATTTGCATGGTACTAAAACACCTCTCTATATGCTGAAAATTTTGAAGTTACTCTTGTTTTATCTTCTTATGCTTGTCACTTTGTTCTTCATGAATTTATTTGTGTACAAGATTCCTATGCATAGGAAGTGGGTGAGACTTAAATTTGTTTCATACTTGCTTTTTGATGCTCTCTTTGCTTCAACTCTCATCCTTATATGAGCATCATTAAAATTGCTGAGCCCATCTTAATGGCTATAAAGAAAGCACTTCTTGGGAGATAACCCATGTTTTTATTTTGCTACTGTTTTGTTGTGTCTTGGAAGTTGTTACTACTGTAGCAACCTCTCCTTATCTTTATTTTATTGCAATTTTGTGCCAAGTGAAGTCTCTAATAGAAGGTTGATACTAGATTTGGATTATTGCGCAGAAACAGATTTCTTGCTGTCACGAATTTGGGTAGGATTCTCTGTAGGTAACTCAGAAAAATCTGCCAATTTACGTGCGTGTTCCTCAGATATGTACGCAACTTTCATTAGTTTTGAGTTTTCTGATTTGAGCAACGGAAGTACCTCTTAAAAATTCGTCTTTACTGGTTGTTCTGTTTTGACAGATTCTGTCTCTGTTTTTTGCATTGTCTCTTGTGGACTCTAAGTGAGGCTTTCTAGATGTGGAGAGCTGTAGCTAATGTTTTATTGAGTTCTTGCAATGTGTCACTACAGGACCAAAGTGGATTAAAGTTTTTTGAGTACTAACCCTCTAATGAGTTTGCTTTAAGTTTGGTGTGGAGGAAGTTTTCAAGGGTCAAGAGAAGAGGATGATACAATATGATCAAGAAGAGTGAAAAGTCTAAGCTTGGAGATGCCCCGGTGGTTCATACCTGCATATTTTAAGAAGACTCAAGCATCTAAGCTTGGGGATGCCCAAGGCATCCCCTTCTTCATCGACAACTTATCAGGTCACTTCTAGTGAAACTATATTTTTATTCCATCACATCTTATGTTCTTTACTTGGAGCTTCTGTTCGCTTTTATTTTTGTTTTAGTTTGAATAAAGTTGGATCCCACCATCCTTGTATTGGAGATATTACGCTCCGCTTTTTCATATGGAACACTTGTGTTCTTAGTTATGCTTTAATGTTCATGGCGAAGGCTGAAAATTGCTTCGTTGATTGCTATTTGGTTGGAATCAGAAAATGCTTTATATGGTTTTGAATAACTTGATACTTGGCAATTGTTTTGAGCTCTCATAGATCATGTTTAAGCTCTTGCATCATGTAGTTTAATCTATTAGTGGAGAACTACTGTAGAGCTTGTTGAAATTTGGTTTGCATGATTGGTCTCTCTAAGGTCTAGATATTTTCTGGTGAAGTGTTTGAACAACAAGGAAGACAGTGTAGAGTCTTATAATGCTTGCAATATGTTCTTGTGTAATTTTTGTTGTACCTGTTCATACTTGTGTTTGCTTCAAACAACCTTGCTAGCCAAAGCCTTGTACTGAGAGGAAATGCTTTTCATGCAAACACCTTGATCCAAAACCCATGCCATTTGTGTCCACCATATCTACCTACTATGTGGTATTTTTCTGCCATTCCAAAGTAAATTACTTGAGTGCTACCTTTAGAATTTCATTCCTTTGTCTTTGCAATATATAGCTCATGGGAAAATAGCTTAAAAACTATTGTGGTGATGAATATGTAGCTATGTGTCTTAGTTCTTATAAGTTGCTTGTTGAGCGGTAACCATGTTTCTGGGGACGCCATCAACTTTTTACCCTTGTTGGATATCATGTGAGATGCTATGCATGTTCGTCTTGTCTGAAGTAAGGGTGATTTATCATGATCAAATGGTTTGAGTATGCATATGTTAGAGAAGAACATTGGGCCGCTAACCAAAGCCATGTATCATGGTGGAAGTTTTCAGTTTGGACATTCATCCTCAATCTCTTATGAGAATATTATCTTTTGTTGAATGCTTATGCATTAAAGAGGAGTCCATTATCTGTTGTCTATGTTGTCCCGGTATGGATGTCCTAAATTGAGATCTATTAAAAATGAGAAATCAAATGCGATTGATCTCCTTGGACCTTTGTACAGGCGGCATAGAGGTACCCCTTTGTGACACTTGGTTGACACATATGTTATGCAATGATAATCCATGTAAATCCAAGCTAATTAGGACAAGGTGCGAGCACTATTGGTATTCTATGCATGAGGCTTGCAACTTGTAGGAAGTATTATGCATAACACATATGAATTATTACTACCGTTGACAAAATTGTTTCTATGTTTTCAAAATAAAAGCTCTAGCACAAAAATAGTAATCCATGCTTCCCTCTGCGAAGGGCCTTTCTTTTACCTTATGTTGAGTCAGTTTACCTACTTCTTTCTATCTTAGAAGCAAACACTTGTGTTAACTGTGTTCATTGATTCTTACATGATTACTTATTGCACTTGTTATATTACTCTGTGATGACAATTATCCATGAGATATACATGTTACAAGTTGAAAGCAATTGCTGAAACTTAATCATCCTTTGTGTTGCTTCAATGCCTTCTACTTTGAATCTATTGTTTTATGAGTTAGCTCTTATGCAAGTCTTGTTGATACTTGTCTTGAAAGTACTATTCATGAAAAGTTTTGCTATATGATTCAGTTGTTTAGTCATTATCTTTTGTTAGCAATCTATTGCTTTGAATCACACCATTCATCTCATATGCTTTACAATAATGTTGATCAAGATTATGTTGGTAGCATGTCACTTCAGAAATTATTGTTGTTATCGTTTACCTACTCGAGGGCGAGTAGGAACTAAGCTTGGGGATGCTTGATACGTCTCCAACGTATCTATAATTTCTTATGTTCCATGCTACTTTTATGACAATACTCACATGTTTTATACATACTTTACATCATTATTATGCATTTTCCGGCACTAACCTATTAACAAGATGCCGACGCCGCCTGTCTTCTGTTGTTTTGGTTCAGAAATCCTACAAAGGAAATATTCTCGAATTGGACGATAAAAAGCACACGGTCTTATTTTTCCACGGAGTTTCCAAGACCGAAGAGGATACGAAGTGGGGCCACGAGAGCCGCCACCATAGGCGGCGCGGCCTGTCCCTTGGCTGCGCCGGCCTATGGTGTGGGTCCCATGTGCCCCCTCCAACCCTACCCTTCCGCCTACTTATAGCCTTCGTCGCGAAAATCCCTGTACCGAGAGCCACGATACGGAAATACTTCCAGAGACGCCGCCGCCAATCCCATCTCGGGGGATTCAGGAGATCGCCTCCGGCACCCTGCCGGAGAGGGGAATCATCACCGGAGGGCTCTACATCACCATGCCCGCCTCCGGATTGATGCGTGAGTAGTTCATCCTTGGACTATGGGTCCATAGCAGTAGCTAGATGGTTGTCTTGTCCTCTTGTGCTATCATGTTTAGATCTTGTGAGCTGCCTAACATGATCAAGATCATCTATTTGTAATGCTACATGTTGTGTTTGGCGGGATCCGATGAATATAGAATATTATGTCAAGTTGATTATCAATCTATCATATATGTATTGTTTATGTTCTTGCATGCTCTCCGTTGCTAGTAGAGGCTCTGGCCAAGTTGATACTTGTAACTCCAAGAGGGGTATTTATGCTCGATAGTGGGTTCATGCCTCCATTGAATCTGGGACAGTGACAGAAAGTTCTAAGGTTGTGGATGTGATGTTAAAACATCAATACTTTGTCTAAGGATATTTGTGTTGATTACATTACGCACCATACTTAATGCAATTGTCTGTTGTTTGCAACTTAATACTGAAGGGGTGCGGATGCTAACCTGAAGGTGGACTATTTAGGCATAGATGCATGCTGGATGGCGGTATATGTTCTTTGTCGTAATGCCCTGATTAAATCTCATAGTGATCATCATGATATGTATTGAATCTTTATTTGTCAATTGCCCGCTTGTAATTTGTTCACCCAGCATGTTATTTATCTTATTGGAGACACCACTAGTGAGCTGTGGACCCCGGTCCATTCTTTTACATCTGAATACAATCTACTGCAATCATTGTTCTCTACTGTTTTGCAAACAAACATCACTTTCCACACCATACGTTTAATCCTTTGTTTTCAGCAAGCCGGTGAGATTGACAACCTCACTGTTACGTTGGGGCAAAGTATCTTGATTGTGTTGTGCAGGTTCCACGTTGGCGCCGATTTCACTGGTGTTGCGCCGTACACTCCTCCACCAACAACCTTCACGTGTTCCTTGACTCCTATGGTTCGATAACCTTGGTTTCATACTGAGGGAAACTTGCTTCTATACGCATCACACCTTCCACTTGGGGTTCCCAACGGACGTGTGCTTCACGCGTGTCATAGGTCTAGCCGCCCTCTGGCACTTCTTCGACCCCCTCTAGACTTCGTCTTTGTTTCGGTAAAATATTTACTTCGGCTTTTGTTTCGTCCCGTGAATATTTTCTGTACAACTTTTCTGAAATACAAAAACAACAGAAAACAGAGAACTGGCGTTGTGGCATCTTGTTAATAGGTTAGTGCCGGAAATCATGTAAAAGTGCAACGAAGTAAGCAAAACATATATAAATTGGGGTAAAATAAGCATGGAGCATTAAAAATTATAGATATGTTTGAAACGTATCACGCCTCCCTCGATCTATCTGTCCCTCCGATGAGGATTTCTATTGGAATTTGTCCTGCACAATGATACGTCGCAAACGTATCTATAATTTCTTATGTTCCATGCTACTTTTATTACAATACTTGAATGTTTTATACATACTTTATAGCATTATTATACATTTCGGCTAACCTATTAACAAGATGCAAAAGTGCCAGTTTGTTTTTTGCTGTTTTTGGTTTCAGAAATCCTAAGGAAATATTCTCGGAATTGGACAAATCAACGCCCGGGTCCTATTTTGCACGAAGCTTCCGGAAGACCGAAAGGATAACGAAGTGGGGCGACGGGCGCCGCCACACCAGGGCCGCGTGGCTAGGGTGGGGCCCGCGCCGCCCTGGTGTGTGGGGCCCTCGTGCCGCCCTTTGACCTACCCTTCCGCCTACTTAAAGCCTCCGTCGCGAAGCCCCATGTACCGAGAGCCACGATACGGACATTAGAGGCCGCCACGCGAATCCCATCTCTGGGATTCAGAGACGCCTCCGGCACCCTGCCGAGAGGGGAATCATCACCGGAGGGGCTCTACATCATCATGCCCGCCTCCGGATTGATGCGTGAGTAGTTCATCGTTGGACTATGGGTCCATAGCAGAGCTAGATGGTTGTCTTCTCCGCTTGTGCTTTCATTGTATTAGATCTTGTGAGCTGCCTAACATGATCAAGATCATCTATTTGTAATGCTACATGTTGTGTTTGGTGAGATCCGATGAATATAGAATATTATGTTAAGTTGATTATCAATCTATCATATATGTGTTGTTTATGTTCTTGCATGCTCTCCGTTGCTAGTAGAGGCTCTGGCCAAGTTGATACTTGTAACTCCAAGAGGGAGTAATTATGCTCGATAGTGGGTTCATGCCTCCATTAAATCTGGGATCGTGACAGTAGGTTCTAAGGTTGTGGATGTGCTGTTGCTACTAGGGATAAAACATTGATGCTTTGTCTAAGGATATTTGTGTTGATTACATTACGCGCCATACTTAATGCAATTATCTGTTGTTCGCAACCTAATACCGGAAGGGGTTCGGATGATAACCTTGAAGGTGGATTATTTAGGCATAGATGCATGATGGATAGCGGTCTATGTACTTTGTCGTAATGCCCTGATTAAATCACATAGTAATCATCGTTGATATGTATTGAATCTTTATTTGTCAATTGTAATTTGTTCACCCAGCATGTTAGTTATCTTATTGGAGAGACACCACTAGTGAACTGTGGACCCCGGTCCATTCTTTTACATCTGAATACATTCTACTGCTTTTACTGTTCTTTGCAAACAACCACCATCTTCCACTCGATACGCTTAATCCTTTGTTTTCAGCAAGCCGGTGAGATTGACAACCTCACTGTTACGTTGGGGCAAAGTACTTTGATTGTGTTGTGCAGGTTCCACGTTGGCGCCGGTTTCACTGGTGTTGCGCCGCACTACATTCCTCCACCAACAACCTTCACGTGCTTCTTGGCTCCTACTGGTTCGATAACCTTGGTTTCTTTCTGAGGGAAAACTTGCTGCTGTGCATCATCCTTCCTCTTGGGGTTCCCAACGGACGTGTACATCTACGCGCATCAAGCCTTTTTCTGGCGCCGTTGCCGGGGAGATCAAGACACGCTGCAAGGGGAGTCTCCACTTCCAATCTCTTTACTTTGTTTTTGTCTTGATTTATTTTATTTACTACTTTGTTTGTTGCACTTAAACAAAACACAAAAAAATTAGTTGCTAGCTTTACTTTATTTACTATCTTGTTCTCTATATCAAAAACACAAAAAAATTAGTTACTTGTCTTTACTTTATTTGCCTAGTTTACTTTTTGTTTACTTCATTATGTTTCCTCCTAAGTACGCTCTAAAAGACATACCGGTAGGCCGAGGGTCTATAATTGGAAGAGATAATATAGAAGATTTTTTCACTCATGTTAGTACCGCTGAGGATTTTGAAGATAGACACTTGGCAGAGCTTGCTCCTACTTATGAAATTGCTGCTGCTTCTTTAGTACACATGTTGGAAACTAAATTTGTTAATCTTAATCCTATAATCCAACACATGTTTCTCACACTTGGTGATATGGAGGAAGGAGAAAAGAAAGATTTTGTTTTAGAAACCCTTCTTAAAGAATTTGGTGGTGTAGCAAGAGAGGCTAGAAAAGTCTTTGCTAAATATAAAATGCTTGGTTCTTACACCAACTTTGTTAGTACCCTTGAAAAGATGGACATTGATAGAATAAAGTACACTAATAATGTTAATGATGGTGGGGAGATTAAGACAACAATACCTTGTAAACTCCTAGGAATGCATGAAGCTCTAGAAAATAACTATGGTTGGCTTGTTCCCGAAAATTTGTTTGATGAGAATAGCAAGCCTAAGAATAATGAAAAAGGAGCCTCTAAAACTTACATAGATAAGATAACATGCATTGTGGAAAAAACTTCCCACGCCCTTGGAGATAATGTTGATTCTCCATCACTTGATGTTACTTGATTTGCACTTTTGCGCCTAGCTAAAGGCGTTAAAGAAAAGCACTTCTTGGGAGATAACCCATGTGTTTATTTTACTACAGAAATTTTTGTTTTGTTGAGTCTTGGAAGTTGTTTACTACTGTAGCAACCTCTCCTTATCATATTTTTGTGCCAAGTAAAGTTTCTATGTTAAAGTTGATGTTATATTTGGGATCGCTGCGCAGAAACAGCATTGCTGTCTGTCACGAATTCTGGCATAAGTCTCTGTAAAAATTCGAAAAAATCTGAAAAATTACGAGCGTGATCCTCAGATATGTACGCAACTTTCATTAGTTTTGAGTTTTTCCATTTGAGCAAGTTAAGTGCCCAGTCCAAGCATCTTTACGGACTGTTCTGTTTTTGACAGATTCTGCCTTTTATTTCGCATTGCCGCTTTTGCTATGTTGAATGAGTTTCTTTGTTCCATTAACTTTCAGAAGCTTTGTGCAATGTCCAGAAGTGTTAAGAATGATTGTGTCACCTCTGAATATATGAATTTTGGTTATGCACTAACCCTCTCATGAGTTTGCTTGAAGTTTGTGTGAAGGAAGTTTTCAAGGGTCAAGAGAAGAGGATGATATACTATGATCAAGAAGAGTGAAAGGTCTAAGCTTGGGGATGCCCGTGGTTCATCCCTGCATATTTTAAGAAGATTCAAGCATCTAAGCTTGGAGATGCCCAAGGCATCCCCTTCTTCATCGACAACATTATCAGGTCACTTCTAGTGAAACTATATTTTTATTCCGTCACATCCTTATGTTCTTTACTTGGAGCGTCGGTTTGTTTTTTTTTTTTGTTTTGTTTGAATAAAGTTGGATCTCATTCTTATATTGGAGATATTACGCTCCGCTTTTTCTTATGGAACACTTGTGTTCTTAATTGTGCTTTAATGTTCATGGCGAAAGCTTATTGCTTCGTTAAATTGCTATATGGTTGGAATTGGAAAATGATGCATATGGTTTGACAATTTGGCAATTGTTTGAGCTCTCTTAGATCATGTTTAAGCTCTTGCATCATGTAGTTTAATCTATTAATGAAGAACTGTTGTAGAGCTTGTTTAATTTGGTTTGCATGATTGATCTCTCTAAGTCTAGATATTTTCGGGTAAAGTGTTTGAACAACAAGGAAGGCAGTGTAGAGCCTTATAATGCTTGCAATATGTTCTTGTGTGAGTTTTGTTGTACCTGTTCATACTTGTGTTTGCTTCAAACAACCTTGCTAGCCCAAACCTTGTACCGAGAGGAAATGCTTCTCGTGCATCCAAACACCTTGAGCCAAACTCCATGTCATTTGTGTCCACCATATCTACCTACTATGTGGTATTTCCTGCCATTCCAAAGTAAATTACTTGAGTGCTACCTTTAAATTTCATTCCTCTACCTTTACAATATATAGCTCATGGGACAAATAGCTTAAAAACTATTGTGGTGATGAATATGTAGTTATGTGTCTTAATTTTTATAAGTTGCTTGTTGAGCGGTAACCATGTTTATGGGGACGCCATCAACTTTATCTTTGTTGGATATCATGTGAGATGCTATGCATGTTCGTCTTGTCTGAAGTAGTGGATTTCATGATCAAATGGTTTGAGTATGCATATGTTAGAGAAGAACATTGGGCCGCTAACTAAAGCCATGTATCATGGTGGAAGTTTCAGTTTGGACATACAACCTCAATCTCTTATGAGAATATTAACTATTGTTGAATGCTTAAGCATTAAAAGAGGAGTCCATTATCTGTTGTCTATGTTGTCCCGGTATGGATGTCTAAGTTGAAAATAATCAAAGCGAGAAATCCAATGCGTGCTTTCTCCTTAGACACTTGTACAGGCGGCATAGAGGTACCCCTTTGTGACACTTGGTTGAAACATATGTTATGCGATGAGAATCCGTGTTTTCCGAGATAGTAGGACAAGGTGCGAGCACTATTGGTACTCTATGCATGAGGCATGCAACTTGTAGGAAGTATTATGCATAGCACATATGAATTATTACTACCGTTGACAAAATTGTTTCTATGTTTTCAAAACAAAAGCTCTAGCACAAAAATAGTAATCAATGCTTCCCTCTGCGAAGGGCCAATCTTTTACTTTATTGTTGAGTCGGTTTACCCATTCCCTTCTATCTTAGAAGCAAACACTTGTGTTAACTGTGTGCATTGATTCTTACATGTTTACTTATTGCACTTGTTATATTACTCTATGTTGACAAATATCCATGAGATATACATGTTACAAGTTGAAAGCAATTGCTGAAACTTAATCATCCTTTGTGTTGCTTCAATGCATTCTACTTTGAATTTATTGCTTATGAGTTATCTCTTATGCAAGTCTTATTGATACTTGTCTTGAAAGTATTATTCATGAAAAGTTTTTCTATATGATTCATTTGCTTAGTCATTATCTTTGTTAGCAATCTTTTGTTCAGATCACTCCATTCATCTCATATGCTTTACAATAATGTTGATCAAGATTATGATGGCATGTCACTTGAGAAATTATTTGTATTATCGTTTACCTACTCGAGGGCGAGGAACTAAGCTTGGGGATGCTTGATACATCGCAAACGTATCTATAATTTCTTATGTTCCATGCTACTTTTATTACAATACTTGAATGTTTTATACATACTTTACAACATTATTTTACATTTTCCGGCACTAACCTATTAACAAGATGTCATGCCATGAGTCCTGTTTTTTGCTGTTTTTGGTTTTAGAAATCCTAGTAAGGAAATATTCTCAAATTGGACGAAATCAATGCCCCGTCCTATTTTTGAAGCTTCCAAGACCGAAAGGATAACGAAGTGGGGCGACGAGCGCCGCCACACGGGCCGCGCGGCCGGGTGGGGCCCGCGTCGCCCGGTGTGTGGGGCCCTCGTGCGCCCTTTGACCACCCTTCCGCCTACTTAAAGCCTCATCGCGAAACCCCTGTACGAGAGCCACGTACTAAAACACATCGGAGAGGCGCCGCGCTAATCCCATCTCGGGATTGGGACGCCTCCGGCACCGCCGAGAGGGGAATCATCACCGGAGGGCTCTACATCATCATGCCCGCCTCCGGATTGATGCGTGAGTAGTTCATCCTTGGACTATGGGTCCATAGCGGTAGCTAGATGGTTGTCTTCTCCGCTTGTGCTTTCATTGTATTAGATCTTGTGAGCTGCCTAACATGATCAAGATCATCTATTGTAATGCTACATGTTGTGTTTGGTGAGATCGATGAATATAGAATATTATGTTAAGTTGATTATCAATCTATCATATATGTTTGTTTATGTTCTTGCATGCTCTCCGTTGCTAGTAGAGGCTCAAGTTGATACTTGTAACTCCAAGAGGGAGTAATTATGCTCGATAGTGGGTTCATGCCTCCATTAAATCTGGGATCGTGACAGTAGGTTCTAAGGTTGTGGATGTGTTGTTGCTACTAGGGATAAAACATTGATGCTTTGTCTAAGGATATTTGTGTTGATTACATT
Source organism: Lolium multiflorum (assembly GCA_030979885.1). Taxonomy (NCBI): domain Eukaryota; kingdom Viridiplantae; phylum Streptophyta; class Magnoliopsida; order Poales; family Poaceae; genus Lolium; species Lolium multiflorum. The sequence continues at coordinate 162,994 of JAUUTY010000714.1, forward strand.
ACGCGCCATACTTAATGCAATTATATGTTGTTCGCAACTTAATACTGGAAGGGGTTCGGATGATAACCTGAAGGTGGATTATTTAGGCATAGATGCATGTTGGATAGCGGTCTATGTACTTTGTCGTAATGCAGATTAAATCACATAGTAATCATCGTTGATATGTATTGAATCTTTATTTGTCAATTGCTCACGTAATTTGTTCACCCAACATGTTAGTTATCTTATTGGAGAGACACCACTAGTGACCTGTGGACCCCGGTCCATTCTTTACATCTGAATACATTCTACTACTTTACTGTTCTTTGCAAACAAACGCCATCTTCCACTCGATACGCTTAATCCTTTGTTTTCAGTTTTGAGATTGACAACCTCACCACGTTGGGGCAAAGTATTTGATTGTGTTATGTGTTCCACATTGGCGCCGGTTTCACAGTGTTGCGCCGCACTACATTCCTCCACCAACAACCTTCACGTGCTTCTTGGCTCCTACTGTTCGATAACCTTGGTTTCTTTAGGAAAACTTGTCATGATCACTTCCTCTGGGGTTCCCAACGACGTGTACATCTACGCGCATCACACAACTATGGGATATTTTCTGCGTGGAATTTGTCCCGCATGATTTCTGAATTTGTTCACCAACTAGCTTAGAGCATCTCAGTTGGTCTCCTGGAAACCACGGGACCCCTTTTTTCACCCGGATGGATGAAAACGGCCCAGTCGCGCCACCGGAACCTCGTTTTCACCTGGATTTGGGCTTTCGTCCGTCCGGTGAGCCCAGGTCATCCCCGCCCCGGGACGCTCGGTGGACGAAACGAAAGCACGAGTTACTCAGAAACTTCAGCACATGGATGGCGACTGTCGTCGACAAAGGCCAATCGTCTTCTGCGCGTGGCGGGGTTCTTCGGCAATGCCCACCATGAGGGCTTGGGTTTTTAGAGAAAGCGACGACGGGGTTCGGGAGCGAGGCGGCGCGCGACGTACAGTGTTCGCGCGCGCGTGGAGGTCGCTCGATCTGCTGGCAATCCACTATATGAATATATGCATGGGCCGCCATAGGCGGAGTTGTTGGATCTAGTCTAGTTCTAATCCGCGGGTTGCGGTGTCTAGGCGTGTTGCCTCTAAAATTATGTTTCTGATTGTGTGTCCCTAAGGGGTGCCCCTGCCTGGCTTTATATATCAGCCAAGCTAGGGTTTACAAGAGTCCTAGTAGGATTCATATTGGAGTCTTCTTTCCTTGTAGTCCAAGTTGAGGCGCGTGCAGGTCCAGCTTGTTGAGTCCTTGTGCTGGTCCAGCTTCATAGTTTGCGGGTATGGCAATGTCGAGTACAGAAGGGTTATGCCCACGTCAGTAGCCCAGTGTACGGCCGAAGTGAAGCTTCGAGCGAGACTAAAGTTGTCTTTGCCGAATGTCTTGATCATCTGTTGAATCTTGTGCTTGATGTAGAGTCGAAGTTGCTTTCTGTCGGGTGCGCGAAGCGCTCCCGATGGGAGTAGCCCCCGAGTCTATGGGCGGGTGCTTGCAGCCACGCATAGACTCAAGTTGTACTACTCGAAGATCTTGATTGTTGATGTCGATGTCTTCAACTTTATTCTTCTTTGTTGACGAGGTTGCCGTATTTTTTATCGGGTGCGCGGCAAGCGCTCCCGATGGGAGTAGCCCCCGAGCCTGTAGATAAATATGAAATAGTTATGTACAGGGTGTAAAAAATGCTAAGTCAAACACCGTAAACTTTTTCAAGTTCCGAGAACTTGATGCCGATGACTCGATGATGCCATATAGAGGAGTTGATGATTCAGATGATGATCCTGAAGACATGATTGAGATGATGGCCCCGAGAAGACGATGATTGAGATGATGGCCCAGAAGAGCCGATGATTGGATGATGGCCCGGAGAGCCGATGATTGAGATGATGGCCCAGAAGACGATGATTGAGATGATGGCCCTGGAGCTGATGATTTGGATGATGGCCCGGGAGCCATGATTCGGATGATATCCAGAGGAGCCGATAATTTTACGGGTGCGTGTCCGCTCCCGATGGAAGTAGTTAACTGAATCAGGCGATGCAACCGTGAGTAGACTCAACGAGCAACCCGACGTTTACAGTTCTTCAGGTGCCGTTGACACATTGTTGTTTATCTCAAGGGGCAATCCTCAATGCACCTTTGAGCATCGTTGATGCCATTGTTTGTAAGTTTTTCGGTAGGTACATATATATGCACTTTTACCGTGTTAATGCCGTTGGCAAATTTTGAAGGAGCAAATCTTAATTGCCCGTTTAAGCGTATGTGTATTCGTTGGTCAGCAAATTGTTTGAGTGATCAGCTCGTGTTGCGGGTCTTGCTAAACCCGTTGTATGTGCAACTTTGCTTTCAACCGATGTATGTTCTGACAGCAGCTCCCGAATGTATCGGAAGCACTAGCTCTGCCGATGACTCCGTTGCTCTTTGATACTTCCATAAGTAAAGTACCGAACGTGGGTCGTTTTTGTACGTGTTTCATGATCCTTGCTATCTGCGGCACTCTTTGAGGCATCTATAGCAAAGAAAAAGAGCAAGGTCCCCGTTGCTTCATGATCCTTGCTATTTGCGGCACTCTTTGAGGCATCTATAGCAAAGGAAAAGAGCAAGGTCTTTGTTGCTTCATGATCCTTGCTATTTGCGGCACTCTTTGAGGCATCTATAGCAAAGGAAAAGAGCAAGGTCTTCATTGCTTCATGATCCTTTGCTATTTGCGGCACTCTTTGAGGCATCTATAGCAAAGGAAAAGAGCAATGTCCCCGTTGATTACCATCCATTGCAGCACTCGTATTTTCAGAAGCTTTTAGATGATAACTTCAGGTATAAGAAGTCTTCATTTCCTCTTGAATTCCAATACACCAGCGCTCCCGATGAGAGTAATAATTCCAGCACACCGGCGCTCCTGATGGGAGTAACCGCAATAGCTCGAAGATATTCCAGGAGCCCCCGAGTAATTCCAGCGCTCCCGATGGGATCGCATCGGGTCGATATTAAATAAGATGATATCCATTGAATATTCCAGATGATGAATCCACCAACCCGAGAGTGCATCGGGAGGAGATATATCCAGAGCCGAAGAAGATAAGTCCATCGAGTAATCATAGATGATGGAGAAAATAAATCCACTGATTCGGGGAAAATAAATCCACCGAGTAATCGAGAGTACTGGAGGTAACGATGTAATGGCGCCTCCCCAATCATCGGGTGTGGCGAAAGAAAGAGGAACACTTAGTTCTGCAGGCGCAGTCGAAATAGTTGCACGGCCAAAGATAGTCCGTGCGGCGGGCGCACGAAATAATTGCGCCATCCAAGATAATTCATGCGGCGGGCGCAGCCAAGAATCCCGCCATTCATAATATGTTGATGTTGATACGTCTCAAACGTATCTATAATTTCGATGTTCCATGCTTGTTTTATGACAATACCTACATGTTTTGTTCACACTTTATATCGTTTTGATGCGTTTTCGGAACTAACCTATTGACAAGATGCCGAAGTGCAGTTCTTGTCTTGCTTTTGGTTTCAGAAATCCTAGTAAAGAATATTCTCGGAATTGGACGAAATCAACGCCCAGCATCTTAGAATTCCACGAAGCTTCCAACACCCAAGAGGAACCAGAGGGGGCACGGGGGCCCCACACAATCAAGGCGGCACGGCCGAGAGGGCGCGCCGGCCTCGTGTGGGCCCCCGCATCCTACGACTCGCCTCTTCGCCTATTTAAGCCTCACGGACCTAAATCTTCGATACGGAAAAGCCACGGTACGAGAAAAGTTCCAGAGCCGTCGCCATCGCGAAGCCAAGATGCGGGGGACGAGTCTTTGTTCGCACGTCCGGGACGGGGAAGTGCCCCCGGAAGGCTTCTCCATCGACACCACCGCCATCTCCATCAACACTGTCTGCTCCCATGATGAGGAGGAGTAGTTCTCCATCGAGGCTAAGGGGCTGTACCGGTAGCTATGTGGTTAATCTCTCTCTCTGTACTCCAATATAATGATCTCGTGAATTGCTTTGCATAATTGAGATCCATATGATGAGCTTTGTATCGCTACTAGTCTATGTGCTACTCATGTGATGTTATTAAAGTAGTCTATTCCTCCCGCATGGTGTAAAGGTGACAGTGTGTGCATCGTGTGGTTCTTGTTGTAGATTATGATCATAATCTCTTGTAGGTTATGGAGTTAATTATCGCTATGATAGTATTGATGTGATCTATTCCCCCTTTCATAGTGTAATGGTGACAGTGTGTATGCTATGTTAGTACTCGGTTTATTTTGCAAAGATCTATTATGCTCTAAGGTTACTTAAATATGAATGCTGAATGTTGTGGCGCTTGTTAACTCCGGCTTGAGGGAGCTCTTGTAGCCCTACACAACAAATGGTGTTTGTCATCCAACAAAAGAGTGTATGTAGCACAAATGAGAGAAGTTATTATTTATTATGCGATCAATGTTGAGAGTGTCCACTAGTGAAAGTATGATCCCTAGGCCTTGTTTCCAATACTGCAAACACAGTTTACTTACTGTTCTACTGCATATTTACTTGCTGCCATATTTTATTCAGATTGCTATTACCACTCATATACATCCATACTACTTGTATTTCACTATCTCTTCGCCAAACTAGTGCACCTATACATCTGACAAGTGTATTAGGTGTGTTGGGGACACAAGAGTATCGTGATTGCGGGGTTGCTTGAGAGGGATATCTTTGACCTCTTCCTCCCGAGTTCGATAAACCTTGGGTGATCCACTTAAGGAAAACTTGTTGTTTCTACAAACCTCTGCTCTTGGAGGCCCAACATTGTCTACGGGAAAAGAAGCGTGAGTAGACATCAAGCTATTTTTCGGCGCCGTTGCCGGGAGGAAAGGTAAAGGAACTCACACTCCGGTCCCAGGTAACTAAGTTATTTTCTCATTTGCGTTGTAAGTGCTCGAAGCTATTTCCTTGAGATCCCGCAATTGCATCTTTTGGTTTCTTGTTTACACTAGTTAGGCATAATGGAAAGCAACAATGAGCTTCTTATTCTATTTCCTGAGTTAAGACATGGATTGTTTGCTGGGAAAATTAAAAAACCTATGGAATCTTATTTGCATGCTAGTAGCAATGATATTAGTATGAACGCTTTGAACACCATTGTTGCTAATGATATGGAAAATTCTAAGCTTGGGAAGCTGGTTTTGATGAGCATGACATTTTTAGTCCCCAAGCATTGAGGAGAAAATTTTCTTTGATGATACTTTGCCTCCTATTTATGATGATTATAATGATAGTGGTCTTTTGGTGCCGCCTACTATGGAGAGTAAATTTTATTATGATTATACTATGCCTCCTACACTTGATGAGAATAATAATGATAGCTACTTTGTTGAATTTGCTCCCACTACAACTAATAAAATTGATTATGCTTATGTGGAGAGTAATAATTTTATGCATGTAGCTCATGACAAGAATGTTTTATGTGATAGTTATATTGTTGAGTTTGTTCATGATGCTACTGAAAGTTATTATGAGAGAGGGAAACATGGTTATATGCATCTTAATAATATTAAGTTTCCTCTTTATATTGAGAATCTTGAAATTGCGCTTGTGTTGCTTTTCTATGCTTGCCACTTGTTCTTCATGAATTTATTTGTGTACAAGGGAAGTGGTTTAGGAACTTCTTGATGTTCTCTTTTAAATTGCGCTTGTGCGTTTTCCCTTGCTTGACCCAGTTCTATCAAATTGAAGCTACTTCCTGTTTTATGCATGGTGCCACTTTGTTCTTCATGTTGAATTGTATGTTCTGCTTTTGCTACAAGATTCCTATCATAGGAATTGTGCCATCTTAATATTTTAAAAAATGCTTCTTGGATTTCTCTTGCTTGAGTGTAGTTTCTTGCGAGTATCATTAAAATTGAGCCCATCTTAATGGCTATAAAGAAAGAACTTCTTGTAACCCATGTGTTTACTACTGTTTTGTTGAGTCTTGGAAGTTGCTACTACTGTAGCAAATCATGTTTTTGTGCCAAGTAAAGTCTTTATGGTAAAGTTGATGCTAGATTTGGATTGCTGCGCAGAAACAGATCTGTCTGTCACGAATTCGCACAGATCTCTCTGTAAAAAAATCGAAAAAATCTGAAAAGTTACATGCGTGATCCTCAGATATGTACGCAACTTTCATTAGTTTTGAGTTTTTCCATTTGAGCAAGTTAAGTGCCCCTGCAAAATTCGTCTTTACGGACTGTTTTGTTTTTGACAGATTCTGTCTTTTATTTCGCATTGCCGCTTTTGCTATGTTGAATGAGTTTCTTTGTTCCATTAACTTTCAGAAGCTTTGTGCAATGTCCAGTAGTGTTAAGAATGATTTTGTCACCTCTGAACATGTGAATTTTTATTATGCACTAACCCTCTAATGAGTTTGCTTGAAGTTTGGTGTGGAGGAAGTTTTCAAGGGTCAAGAGAAGAGGATGATATACTATGATCAAGAAGAGTGAAAGGTCTAAGCTTGGGGATGCCCCGGTGGTTCATCCCTGCATATTTTAAGAAGACTCAAGCATCTAAGTTTGGGGATGCCCAAGGCATCCCTTCTTCATCGACAACTTATCAGGTCACTTCTAGTGAAACTATATTTTTATTCCATCACATCTTATGTACTTTACTTGGAGCGTCTGTGTGCTTTTATTTTAGTTTTGTTATTTGCATTCTTTGAATAAATTCATGCTCACGTTTGGGAGAGAGACACGCTCCGCTTTTTCATATGAACACTAGTGTTCTTCATTTTTGCTTTTAATGTCCAAGGGCGAAAGTTGATCGCTTCACTTGTTGCTATTTTGTTGGAATCAGAAAATGCTTCATATGGTCTTGAATAATTTGATACTTGGAAATTGTTTTGATCTTTCATAGATCATGTTTAAGCTCTTGCATCATGAAGTTTAAATCTAGTAGTGGAGAACTAATGTAGAGCTTGTTGAAATTTGGTTTGCATGATTGGTCTCTCTAAGGTCTAGATATTTTCTGGTAAAAGTGTTTGAGCAACAAGGAAGACAGTGTAGAGTCTTAAAATGCTTGCAATATGTTCTTGTGTAAGTTTTGCTGTACCTGTTCATACTTGTGTTTGCTTCAAACAACCTTGCTAGCCCAAACCTTGTACTGAGAGGAAATGCTTCTCGTGCATCCAAACACCTTGAGCCAAAACCCATGCCATTTGTGTCCACCATATCTACCTACTATGTGGTATTTTCTGCCATTCCAAAGTAAATTACTTGAGTGCTACCTTTAAATTTTCATTCCTTTATCTTTGCAATATATAGCTCATGGGACAAATAGCTTAAAAACTATTGTGGTGATGAATATGTAGTTATGTGTCTTAGTTCTTACAAGTTGCTTGTTGAGCGGTAACCATGTTTCTGGGGACGCCATCAACTTTTTACCTTTGTTGGATATCATGTGAGATGCTATGCATGTTCGTCTTGTCTGAAGTAAGTGCGATTTCATGATCAAATGGTTTGAGTATGCATATTGTTAGAGAAGAACATTGGGCCGCTAACTAAAGCCATGTATCATGGTGGAAGTTTCAGTTTGGACATACAACCTCAATCTCTTATGAGAATATTATTTGTTGTTGAATGCTTAAGCATTAAAAGGAGGAGTCCATCTGTTGTCTATGTTGTCCCGGTATGGATGTCTAAGTTGAGAATAATCAAAAGCGAGAAATCCAATGCGTGCTTTCTCCTTAGACCTTTGTACAGGCGGCATAGAGGTGCCCCTTTGTGACACTTGGTTGAAACATATGTCATGCAATGATAATCCGTGTTATCCGAGCTGATTAGGACAAGGTGCGAGCACTATTAGTACTCTATGCATGAGACTTGCAACTTGTAGGAAGTATTATGCATAGCACATATGAATTATTACTACCGTTGACAAAATTGTTTCTATGTTTTCAAAATAAAAGCTCTAGCACAAAAATAGTAATCCATGCTTCCCTGCGAAGGGCCATTCTTTTACTTTATGTTGAGTCAGTCTACCTACTTCTTTCTATCTTAGAAGCAAACACTTGTGTAAACTGTGTGCATTGATTCTTACATGTTTACCTATTGCACTTGTTATATTACTTTGTGTTGACAATTATCCATGAGATATACATGTTGAAGTTGAAAGCAACCGCTGAAACTTATATATTCCTTTGTGTTGTTTCAAAGCTTTTTACTAAGAATTTATTGCTTATGAGTTAGCTCTTATGCAAGTCTTATTGATGCTTGTCTTGAAAGTACTATTCGTGAAAAGTCTTTGCTATATGATTCAGTTGCTTACTCATTGTCTTCATCATTGCTTCGAATCGCTGCATTCATCTCATATGTTTTACAATAATGTTGATCAAGATTATGTTGGTAGCATGTCACTTCAGAAACTATTTGTTGTTATCGTTTACCTACTCCAGGGCGAGTAGGAACTAAGCTTGGGAATGCTGATACGTCTCAAACGTATCTATAATTTCTGATGTTCAATGCTTGTTTTATGACAATACCTACATGTTTTGTTCACACTTTATATCGTTTTGATGCGTTTTCCGGAACTAACCTATTGACAAGATGCCGAAGTGCCGTTTTTTCTGCTGTTTTTGGTTTCAGAAATCCTAGTAAGGAAATATTCTCGGGATTGAAATCAACGCCCAACATCTTAAAATTCCACGAAGCTTCCGAACAGAGAACCGGAGGGGGCCACAGGGGCCCCACACAATAAGGCGGCGCGGCCAGAGGGGGGCGCCGGCCTACTGTGTGGGCCCCTCATAGCCCTTTCGACTCCGCCTCTTCGCCTATTTAAGCCTCCCTGACCTAAATCTTCGATACGGAAAAGCCACGGTACGAGAAAGTTCCAGAGCCGCCGCCATCGCGAAGCCAAGATCGGGGGACAGGAGTCTGTTCCGGCACGCCGGGACGGGGAAGTGCCCCGGAAGGCTTCTCCATCGACACCACCGCCATCTCCATCAACGCCGCTGCTCCCATGATGAGGAGGGAGTAGTTCTCCCTCGAGGCTAAGGGCTGTACCGGTAGCTATGTGGTTAATCTCTCTCTCTGTACTCCAATACAATGATCTCGTGAATTGCTTTGCATAATTGAGATCCATATGATGAGCTTTGTATCGCTACTAGTCTATGTGCTACTCATGTGATGTTATTAAAGTAGTCTATTCCTCCCGCATGGTGTAAAGGTGACAGTGTGTGCATCGTGTGGTTCTTGTCGTAGATTATGATCATAATCTCTTGTAGGTTATGGAGTTAATTATCGCTATGATAGTATTGATGTGATCTATTCCCCCTTTCATAGTGTAATGGTGACAGTGTGTATGCTATGTTAGTACTCGGTTTATTTTGCAAAGATCTATTATGCTCTAAGGTTACTTAAATATGAATGCTGAATGTTGTGGCGCTTGTTAACTCCGGCTTGAGGGAGCTCTTGTAGCCCTACACAACGAATGGTGTTTGTCATCCAACAAAAGAGTGTATGTAGCATAAATGAGAGAAGTTATTATTTATTATGCGATCAATGTTGAGAGTGTCCACTAGTGAAAGTATGATCCCTAGGCCTTGTTTCCAATACTGCAAACACCGTTTACTTACTGTTCTACTCCATGTTTACTTGCTGCCATATTTTATTCAGATTGCTATTACCACTCATATACATCCATACTACTTGTATTTCACTATCTCTTCGCCGAACTAGTGCACCTATACATCTGACAAGTGTATTAGGTGTGTTGGGGACACAAGAGACTTCTTGTATCGTGATTGCAGGGTTGCTTGAGAGGGATATCTTTGACCTCTTCCTCCCGAGTTCGATAAACCTTGGGTGATCCACTTAAGGGAAAACTTGCTGCTGTTCTACAAACCTCTGCTCTTGGAGGCCCAACATTGTCTACAGGAAAAGAAGCGTGAGTAGACATCAAGCTATTTTCTGGCGCCGTTGCCGGGGAGGAAAGGTAAAAGGCACTCACACTCCGGTCCCAGGTAACTAAGTTATTTTTTGTTGCTGTTGTAAGTGCTCGAAGCTATTTCCTTCAGATCCTGCAATTGCATCTTTTGGTTTCTTGTTTACACTAGTTAGGCATAATGGAAAGCAACAGTGAGCTTCTTATTCTATTTCCTGAGTTAAGACATGGATTGTTTGCTGGGAAAATTAAAAAACCTATGGAATCTTATTTGAATGCTAGTAGCAATGATATTAGTATGAACGCTTTGAACACCATTGTTGCTAATGATATGGAAAATTCTAAGCTTGGGGAAGCTGGTTTTGATGAGCATGACATTTTTAGTCCCCCAAGCATTGAGGAGAAAATTTTCTTTGATGATACTTTGCCTCCTATTTATGATGATTATAATGATAGTGGTCTTTTGGTGCCGCCTACTATGGAGAGTAAATTTTATTATGATTATACTATGCCTCCTACACTTGATGAGAATAATAATGATAGCTACTTTGTTGAATTTGCTCCCACTACAACTAATAAAATTGATTATGCTTATGTGGAGAGTAATAATTTTATGCATGTAGCTCATGACAAGAATGTTTTATGTGATAGTTATATTGTTGAGTTTGTTCATGATGCTACTGAAAGTTATTATGAGAGAGGGAAACATGGTTATATGCATCTTAATAATATTAAGTTTCCCCTCTTTATGTTGAGAATCTTGAAATTGCACTTGTGTTGCTTTTCTATGCTTGCCACTTTGTTCTTCATGAATTTATTTGTGTACAAGATTCCTTTTCATAGGAAGTGGTTTAGGCTTAAATATGTTTTGAATTTGCTTCTTGGTGTTCTCTTTTGCTTCAACTCTTATTTCTTGCGAGAGTATCATTAAAATTGATGAGCCCATCTTAATGGCTATAAAGAAAGAACTTCTTGGGAGATAACCCATGTGTTTATTTTGCTACTGTTTTGTTGAGTCTTGGAAGTTGCTACTACTGTTCCGGCACGCCGCCGGGACGGGAATTGCCCCGGAGTCATCTCCATCGACACCACCGCCATCTTCATCGCCGTTGCTGTCTCCCATGATGAGGAGGGAGTAGTTCTCCCCGAGGCTAAGGGCTCTACCGGTAGCTATGTGGTTCATCTCTCTCCCATGGTGTGATCTTTATGTGATCATGAGCTTTGTATCACTATTAATCTATGTGCTACTCTAGTGATGTTATTAAAGTAGTCTATTCCTCCTCCATGATGTAAAGAGGACAGTGTGTGCATCATGTAGTAATTGGCGTAGGCTATGATTGTAATCTCTTGTGGATTATGGAGTTAACTATTACTATGATAGTATTGATGTGATCTATTCCCCTTTCATAGCTATTGTTGACAGTGTGTATGCTATGTTAGTACTCGGTCTAAATTGCAACGGTATTATCTTGGATTATGATTTGATGAGGATATCCCTATGAGTGGTGTTTGTCAAGTACTTGATGAACTTTGAGTGGAGCTTTTGTAGCCACTATGTGATGATTAGTGATTCCAATAGGAGAGTAATTCAGAGTAGCACAAGTGAAGAGAAGTTATCTAATTATCCAATTATGTGATCATTGTTGAGAGTGTCCACTAGTGAAAGTATGATCTCTAGGCCTTGTTTCTAAGCATTGAAACACCGTTTCCAACAAGTTCTGCTACATGTTCGCTTGCTGCCATTTTTATTTCAGATTGCAATTACTACTTATAATCCTCCATATTACTTGTATTTCACTATCTCTTCACCGAACTAGTGCACCTATACATCCGACAAGTGTATTAGGTGTGTTGGGGACACAAGAGACTTCTTGTATCGTGATTGCAGGGTTGGTTGAGAGGGATATCTTTGACCTCTTCCTCCTGAGTTCGATAAACCTTGGGTGATCCACTTAAGGGAAAACTTGCTGTTGTTCTACAAACCTCTGCTCTTGGAGGCCCAACACGTCTACAGGAAAGAAGCGTGAGTAGACATCAGCGGGCGCAAAATAATCCCGCCATCCAAGATAATTCATGTCGGCGGGCGCAGCCGAAATAATCCCGCCATCCAAGATAATTCATGCCGGCGGGCGTAGCCGAAATAATCCCGCCATCCAAGATAATTCATGCCGGCGGGCGCAGCCGAAATAATCCCGCCATCCAAGATAGTCCATGCGGCGTCTGGCTGACGTGGCCGATGAAGAGGACGCGGTTGTCATGGCCGATCCGCGGTGGGTGAGCATCCGAATATATCGGGTCCGTAATGTCGGGTCCGCGGCAGGCGAGCCCCCGAGTAAGAAGAGTGCGCGATGGCGGGCGCGGTCGTCCGAGCAGAGTAGTCGAAGCTTTGTTCTGATCTGTTATATTATAGTGCACAAATTTGCGCGCAAATAATAGTATGGGAGAAAAAATATTTGCCAAAAAATAAATTTTACGTAATCGGAAATATAGCACCTGGTCCTTGTTTCGGAAGGCCGTGAAGTTTTCCACTCGTAATGCTCCCGAACCATAAAGAAACAGACGTAACTTTCCATCTTCGGCATTGCTCCTCGCAAGAATTGATCCGGTTCTTGTCTTCTAGTTCATATATTTTGAGCGCATACATGCTTTGATTCGGCTGCACGCAAGCCCGCAGTAGTGGTCATGCTGCACGTCTCTCCAATCGTCTTTGCACTTGTTATTTTGTTAGTATAGTCGGTAGTTTTGACGAGCAGACTAGCTGACCGCTTTGGGCAAATTCTTTTTCTTCTTCTTAAAACTTGAATCCCGTTAGCTGATTCATTCTTTCCTGTCTTCATCCGATCAATCTTGATGATTGCCTGAATAGTGCGCCGGCTGTACAGACGCTTTTTTCTATCGGAGCGAACACGGCGGCTATACCATGTGTAGATCGGATCTGATTTTTTTCTTCTAATCTTCAATTGATGAACTTGCTGGCGTAGATCTTTTATTCGGATGCAGTATAAACGTTGTCTTGACGATGAGTCCCGCCCAGATGACAAAATCCGATCGTCGCGCTTCCCACAGACGGCGCCAATTGACGAGGCGGTTCCTCGGCAATGCCCACCATGAGGGGCTTGGGTTTTTAGAGAAAGGCGACGACGGAAGTTCCGGGAGCGAGGCGGTACGCGACGTATCCAGGTTCGCGCCCGCGGTGGAGGGTCGCTACGTTCTGCTAACAATCCACTATATGAATATATGTATACAGGGGGCCGCCATAGGCAGAGTTGTTGGATCTAGTCTAGTTCTAATCCGCGGGTTGCAGTGTCTAGGCGTGTTGCCTCTAAAATTATGTTTCTGATTGTGTTTTTCTAAGGGGTGCCCCTTCTTGGCTTTATATATCAGCCAAGCTAGGGTTTACAAGAGTCCTAGTAGGATTCATATTGGAGTCTTCTTTCCTTGTAGTCCAAGTTGAGGCGCGTGCAGGTCTAGCTTGTTGAGTCCTTGTGCTGGTCCAGCTTCATAGTTTGCACCGGGTATGGCAATGTCGAGTACCCAAAGGGTTATGCCCACGTCAGCGCGCTTCAAAAGCCTGCCGCCGGTCAGTCTTTGCTGGACGTGTAGCTTCCACGCGGCGAGTTAATGCCGTCGCCTAGGATTCACGCGCGGCTCCTCTATTTATCGCGTAACCTACCGCGTTTGGCCGCATTTAGCACTGCCGTCTCCGTCCTCTCCTCTCCCCAATCCGCCTCTAGCGAGCAATGGCAGGCCATGGCGAAGGCGCGGCGAACAACGGCTTCGGCCGACGTTCCCTACACCAATGGGAGGCGGGACTTCTGCACATGGCGGGCTACCCGGCGCCGCCAGACTTCCGCGTGCCCGGAGGATGGCGCCTGAGCGCGAGGGGCGTCCTGAGCCCGCCGCTTCTGGTGGGAGGCGACGAGCTCGACGCCGCTATCGATGTTGTGCACCCTCAGCGAGGAGTAGCGCGCGGAGGAGCGGTACCTCCCCGACAATTACGACGCCTGGAACGAGTTCTTCCATCTTCGGCACGAACGGGAACTCGCAGCGTACGATAGTCCTCCCCTTCCTCCAGCGCGTAACAATGTCGCCGGCTGCCGCCGCTGGTGGGGTGCGCCGAGCCGCACGCTCGCCAATGTGCTCGCGCACATCGAGGCCGGCAACTCCCCCGTCCTGGGGATGCCGCCGTCGGCACCGGCGGCGGTTCGGCACCCGTTTTTTCAATTTTAATTTATGTTTCCATCTGGTCGAATTCAAATATATGTACAAACTCGCCTTTATATGTTAAATATCTTTAAATTTCGCTTATGTTTAAACGAATTTTGCCTTGTTTTATCTGAATTCGACGTTATTTGTCAAAACGTTCCATCCATCCTAGACTCGCTGCTGGGAAAATAGACCTCGTCAGACCAAAAATTACATCCATCTTCTTGATCCGCGCCATCCTCTTACTTGATCCGCGCCATCCTCTTACTTGATCCGTCCGCGGCGCGGGCCGTCGATCAACTTGGCTTCGCCGGAGAGCAGCTCACTTGCCAGTGCTTCTTTCGTTCGTCAAAGGTCGGCGAATCCTCCAGGCCGGCTGATTACATCACCTAGATCCTTCTTCTGTGGATGTGGCCGAGGCGGCGCTGCTCGCCAAGGCTACTAGCGGAGCTCCTGACACATACTCGCCGCAGGACGTTCGCCTTCTAGCCAGCGTGCGACCGGACAACGCTACCACCGCGTCCTATGCCCTCTTGAGCCACGGCCGGCCGCGCGCAACGGGACCACACGCTCCACCGCGTCGGATCCTCTAATGAGCAGCGGCTGCAACGTCCCACGGCCGGCGCACGCTGGACGCATCCTGCTCCTCCCTATTATCCTTTCAGTTTGGGGAGACGGCAGCAATAGCAGACGCAAAATAGCAGAGAATTTGAGGAGAAGCTTGGGTCTGCACGAATGTACCGCGGGGGACTGCAGGCAAATCTTATCCTTAGAGCATTCCAACAGACGCGCTATACAGGCCACGCGCTATATAAACCGCCGATTTTCGGCGCGTGAGCCGGAATCGGCAAACGGCGCGGCGCTGTAAATTTTTTGGGCGCATGGCTTTTTCACAATCCGAGCACCAGATGTGACACGTCGGCTACAGTGGGCGGCATCGCACGGCGGATGCGCGAATACCCAACGGCTTGAAAATTTCCCCGCTCCCGCGCCCTCCATTTCCCACCGCGCCGCCGCCGCGAAATCCTGTCGCCTCCGGTCGATTCCACCGCCGGCCCCGTTGTTGCTTGCCGCCGCGCCATATATAGATCCACCTCGCCCGTGCCTCCTGCCGGCAGTACCGGCCGCTCCGCCGCGCTGTATCGACCGGGCGTCGTCGCCACCGGCGGGCACAAACTGGCGCTTCTTCCCGCCTCGCCCGCGCCTTCTCCTCTACATAACCCGCGCCACCGTCGCCATGTCGTCGTCTTCGAGCTTCCTGTTGACATGGCGCAGCCAACATGCTCGCCAATTTGCTCGCAAGGTATGCGCCTCTGCCGGTCGGCTGCCATGATTTTGTCTATATCTTTTAGCTACTAGTTAGTTGTAGTTAAGTAATTTCATATGTATGTTTGTAGAGTTCATCATACGATTCATCGGATGACGAGTACGACCAAGAGGAAGAGGAGAACATATCCTTACTATTAGCATACCGCGCCGTTAAGAAGCCAAAAATTGGTGGATCGGTGTTCGGTAGACAGAAGTTGTGGAGAGAAAGGATTGAAGGACATGAGAAGTTGATGCAGTCGTATTTCAATGAGAATCCGATATTTCTCGAAAGCTATTTTCGATGGTGTTTTCGGATGAGCATCAACTTGTTCGAGCACATCGCAACGGAGGTGACCAGGTATGATCGGTTCTTTGAGAAAAGGAGAAATGCCGCCGGAGAACTTGGTCATAGCACATATCAAAAGGTGACCGCCGCCTTGCGTATGTTGGCATATGGTATACCGGCGGATCTAGTTGATGATCATTTGGCCATGGGAGAGAGCACTTCTATCTTGTGTGTGAAGCGCTTTGTCGTTGCAATTGTGAAAGTTTTCGGATCCACATACTTGAGAGCCCCCAATGCTCAAGACACGACAAGGCTTTTGGAGATCAACGCCAACCGGGGGTTTCCCGGTATGCTTGGTTCCATTGATTGTATGCATTGGAGTTGGAAGAATTGTCCATCGGCATGGCATGGACAATTCAAAGGGTACAAGAAGGATGCCACCATAGTCCTTGAAGCAGTCGCCGATCAAGAGACTTGGATATGGCATGCATTTTTTGGAATGTCCAGGTCTTGCAATGACATCAATGTTCTTCAACGATCACCACTAATGACAAGACTTGCAATGCGGGAAGGTCCATTGGTGGAGTTTGAAGCAAATGACCACAAGTACAACTATGGCTACTTCCTCGCCGACGACATATATCCAAGGTGGCAAACATTTGTGAAGCCGGTTATTCAACCACGAGGTAAGAAGCAAACCCAATTCCACAATGCACAAGTGGCGGCTAGGAAAGATGTAGAGAGAGATTTTGGGATTTTGCAAGCTCAATTTGCCATGTGAGAGGGCCGGCTAGATTTTGGGACCAAGAGTGCCTTTGGTATATCATGACCGCTTGTGTCATCATGCATAACATGATTATAGAGGATGATCGTGGGAAAGATGTGGATCATACCCACTACGAGTTGATGGGGGTTCCCGTGCAAGTGAGGAGGTCCGCACATAGGATTTTGCCGGTTCATTGAGCTCCAAAAAGATCTCATGGAAGAATGGTGGAATTGACATGGACAACAATAGTTGCATACGTGTTGTATTTGTTTGAAAATTATGTGTTGTATTGTCTCAAAACTATGTTGTATTATTGTATGTTGGTCCGTAAACTAGTTGTATTTGGTGTGAACAATTTCATGTACTTGTTGTATTTGTTGTGAATAATTTGTTGTATTTGTATGGTACATTTATTTGTGAATTTAGATGGTTGTTTGATCTTCTTTGATGCATACTTGTGTGTGTTTATTGTTTGCGCCGCGTTGCACGCTGCATAATGGAGCACCCGGCGGAGAAGCTTTTTTACCGCGCCAACACACGCTAAAAAATAGAGCATCCGGCGGAGCAAATTTCAGCGTAGCACGCGCTATACGTTTACAGCACGACGGAAGCGAGGTTTAGCGCGCCAAAATTTAGTGCGCCTGTTGAAGATGCTCTTAGTGTTTGTGAGCAAGGGATTTACTCCACGAGCTGATGATTTATTCATTTCCCCGTTTAAATATTTTTCTTATTGGAGAGATCGGCCTCGGTGGTGAACTTAGAACTGTAAGTTTCCGTGTTTTTCTTGCTTTGTGCTACCACTTTTGGCTCTGAATATTCTTTATTAGTACTTGTGGCTTAAAGGAAAGGGCTTGTATATTTGGAAGAAAAGAAAAGTGTGAATCGAGACCGCCCAAAACCTATCGAGAACTATGATACCATATACTTCTTGATACAATATAAAAACGTATGTTATGATGTATCTAATGATGTTTATTAAACATGATAGTTGTTGATACATTTTTCTAAAGACTTGGTCAAAGTTTACATTGTTTGACTTTTGAAAAAATTTGAAACACCAAGCTGCTAGGTAGCCATTTATTGCCGTATAGGCTTTTCCTAATAATTATGTAAATGCGGTTGAGGTCTCTTCCAAGCCCAGAAGGAAACTTACTGCTTGTTTCATGTTGTGGGATGTTGTGGTTTATTATCCATTTATCATACATTTATTTATTAATCCGTAAGACACAAAAGATCATGATGAATGCTTTGGCTTATTTACCTTTAGTCGTTTTCACTTTAGTCATAAGCTGTAAAGGTTTATGCCTCCATTCAATACTCTACTTCTTTGGCAAGTTGCGCCTGATTGATTATTGATGCTTGTTGGCCAGTGAATTGTAAATGAGGTAGGCTTTACTAAGCGCACCAACAACAACTAGAGCTAAGCAAAATAGGCACAAAATATATATAATGTAAGTGATAAGCAAGATATAAGTACTTCAACCACGAAGGCTATCACAATAAAGTAAACTCGGGTATAGAGATAACCAAGACACATACAGATGGACATGTATTCTCGGGTTCCCTCACACGAAGTGAGGTAAGTCACGTTGGAGAGATGCAGGTAACCACAAAGGTCTCCGGAACGCCACAAAGTATCAACTTCTTCTCCAAGACAATTCCATGAAGAAAATATGTCATTTTCTTATGGCTAGCTTTTCCTCCACTTCAGAAATGGCAAGCTCCACAAAAAAGATGCCTGAGACTCTTCACAATCTTCCACGAAGAGGTCACTTGAGCACCATCCGCCAAGCCAACTAGGGGGTCACGCTCCAAGAGTAACAAGCTCACTGTTTCGCACTCAGACAAATTGTAACGGAGAGTTTAACATTATGCAAGGATGCAAAGCAAGAACACCAAAGGTGTTCAGATCCTTCACACCTGAATTCCACCAAAGCAACATGTGCTAATTAAGGAGGAATTAGAGAGGAAGAACAATATTGGAGGTCAACCAAAGACTCCAAGATCTAGATCCCAAGGGTTCCCCTTACTTAAAGGAGAAATGTATTGGTGGAGGTTGTAGATCTAGATCTTCTCTTTCAAAGACCTCAAAAGATGCAAGAATCATAGGAGGAAAGGGAGAGGAAGCAAACTCAAGGAGTTCAAAAATGGTGGTCAAAAACATGCTTAGGAACCCTAGCTAAACAACGGAGAAGAAAACCCTATTATAGGAAAAGAACATATGCTCGTTTGGCCAAAAAACAAGCATTCCAGTCAAGATTGGTCAAAATTCTGGTAGCCAGTTTCCATGATGGAACGATTGGCGTACAAATCGGCGGTGTTGGTTTCCATGCCGAGATGTCCGACGTGACACCATCGAGAGCCAAAATGCCTTATTGTATAGTTCTTCGGCATATATTGGAATAAACCGGAAGCCAGGAGTGCCCGACGGTTCCGGTTTGCACTCCCGTTTCGCTGAGGCTAACAAAAACTATGATAACTTTTGTGTCCGGACTCTAACTTTTGCAAAGTTGGGGTTTTTGAAAAGCTAAGAACAAGATATATCTAATAGAGGCTATTAGACCCAAGAAAGAGCAAGCGGTACAATATAGAATAAGGAGAGGTATGAAACCTCCCTCAAAGTAGAAACGGTAAAACCTCCAAACTCGAAAACGCAAAAGAAGATGCATACAAATTTCATTTTTTATGAATTGTTGAATAGATAGCAACAAGCTCAAGAACCTCACACGGAGAAACGCCAAGAAGCAACAAGAATAAGGGGATGCAAATTATGCAAAGGATTGAAATCCCTAAGATGGTGTTATCAAGTTACCTAACCAAAATCCCCTCTTGATAGTGCATCTATCTATCCTATAACCTGCTCTCCCAACAACCACTATTTGAGACCGGTTAAAAGATAACCTAGCAAGACCATACATTTGCCTTGCGCATCCCGCTTGAGCTTGATAATGATGCTTCATGCTTCATTCAATACGGAATGCTTCACTTGATCATTGTTGCTTCGTGGAGACTCATAGTTTGCTCCTCCATTCACCATTTTGGGATAGCTTCATCAAGGCACATCTTCATGTGTCCATTATCACCAAATGGACGACAATCTTCAACCATGGTATTCTTGATATGCTCATCTTGAGCTTGCCCTTCTCAGCCTTGACGACGACCACCACTTGATGCTATCCTCGCATGGGCTATATGAGATATTGCTTTTTATGCATATAAAGAACACTTCATTTGATTGCATGCTCTAAATCTTGGTCAACCATAGCTCAACTCATGAGTCTATCATGACGTCGACTTAGAGTCATATCTTGAATTCTACTCTTGAAATCAAAATCTCAAGATCTTGATCATCCATTTCTTAACACATAAGCTAGAGCATGACTAAATTTAGTTCCACATAAGAACCCCATCTTCATTTCTTCTTCTTGATCATATCATTTTTTTCTTCAGATCGATGACTTTGATGCCAAGACTCAAGGTTATCTTTATCTTCATGGCATCCAAACTTGAATCCAACACATGGACTACAAGAATTACCTATAGGGTATCCCTTCATATAAACTCAATAGAAACATTACTCCATAGGAATTATCATTAGTTACCAAAAAAACACACATAAGGACAATGTACCCTTACATTTAGTGGACCTCTCTGATTCGAAATCCTTAATCCGCCAATGTGTACAACGAGTAATGGTATCAATTGCTCCATAAATGGATAGACTTAAATTTCAATATTTTACCAAACAAATACAACCAAGAATATGGAAAATTAGCTAATTATTGCTCAAGTGCATATGTCATCTCAAAATTTAATTAGTATTTTATTGTTTGGGTTTCCTTATAAGCATATCATATTCGTGAGACACAGTATATTAAAATGGAAGCCATTAATAAAGCAATAGAGTACATATGAGTGTATGATTTATGTCGACTAGATGCCCATCCTTAGTGGCGGAGACATGTGTCACACCCCCCCAACACCATTGTCTGCCTCCGGTCCACCCTAGATCCCATTCTATCAAAAGGCTACACTGTAGAATCCAAGATCTGTGCCGCCTCCCCCTTACTCTTTGTCCCTCGCCTCAATGTAACTTAATGAGAACCCATAACTAAATAAGAGCTATTAGAATTTAAATCTAATTTTCTCCCTGTTTTGGCAATGTAATTAACTTTCATCTCTTCACTGAGGTGTTGTTTAATCATGCGGTCACAGAGTTGTTGTTCAATCATGCAACATTGCACAATGGTGGTGGTGCTACTGCTCTACGCGGCCACCAGCGAGTCAGGGAGTGGAGAATGCCGAAGCCAGAGCACCGATGCAGTAGGAACATGACCTCAAGGCAACATGACAGGAGCAAAACGAGGCGGGTTTGGCTGGCTGACATCATGCGGGCGCAGCGGGGGAGGGGGTGTGCAGTATGGAGGGTGCCTATTGCTGCATCGACCTTCACTTCAAAACTCTATCCATTAGCCTTTGCATCTCCTACGTTCACCCTTGTTGCAAAAGCCAGTCATCGCTGCTACAAGGGTGATTGGAACTGCAACGAGCTTCTTCGGCAACAACAGTCGCAACTCTGATGACCGGTTGTCGTGGCTACGTCTGGCGGCCTAGCCCCGCCATCAAGGCATGTGGGCTGTGTTCCTAGGAAGGGGAGGGGGCATGTGATTTATTTCACATTTTTTCAGCAACAAGCGTTCTTGTGAGAGAAATGTGGTGAGTCACACAAGGGAATTAGATGGTCACAAATGTTTAATTGAAGTGTAATTGAACGATGTGGAAGACGAAGGATTGATGTTTCTGATCCTCTGAGGCGCTCAACGCGCCCCTGTTTGCAACTAGTATTGCCTATTTGTCGCCTTATCGTCCAATTATCCGTGTCGCCCCCGATAACGCGTGAAGCACACGTCCGTTGGTAACCCCAAGAGGAAGGTGTGATGCGTACGGCGGCAAGTTTTCCCTCAGTAAGAAACCAAGGTTATCGAACCAGTAGGAGATGAAGGCCACGTGAAGGTTGTTGGTGGAGGAGTGTAGTGCGGCGCAACACCATGATTCCGGCGCCAACGTGGAACATGCACAACACAATCACAATACTTTGCCCCAACTTAACGAGGTTGTCAATCTCACCGGCTTGCTGAAAACAAAGGATTAAACGTATGGTGTGGAGAATGATGTTTGTTTGCGAAGAACAACAGAGAACAAGATTGCAGTAGATTGTATTTCAGATGTAAAAGAATGGACCGGGGTCCACAGTTCACTAGTGGTGTCTCTCCAATAAGATAAATAACATGTTGGGTGAACAAATTACAGGTGGGCAATTGACAAATAAAGATTCATATACATATCATGATGATCACTATGAGATTTAATCAGGGCATTACGACAAAGAACATAGACCGCCATCCAGCATGCATCTATGTCTAAAAAGTCCACTTTCAGGTTAGCATCCGCACCTCCAGTATTAAGTTGCAAACAACAGACAATTGCATTAAGTGTGGTGCGTAATGTAATCAACACAAATATCCTTAGACAAAGCATTGATGTTTTATCCCTAGTGGCAACAGCACATCCACAACCTTAGAACTTTCTGTCACTGTCCCAGATTCAATGGAGGCATGAACCCACTATCGAGCATAAATACTCCCTCTTGGAGTTACAAGTATCAACTTGGCCAGAGCCTCTACTAGCAACGGAGAGCATGCAAGAACATAAACAACACATATATGATAGATCAATAATCAACTTGACATAGTACTCCATATTCATCGGATCCCACCAAACACAACATGTATCATTACAAATAGATGATCTTGATCATGTTAGGCAGCTCACAAGATCTAAACATGATAGCACAAGAGGAGAAGACAACCAACTAGCTACTGCTATGGACTCATAGTCCAAGGATGAACTACTCACGCATCAGTCCGGAGGCGGGCATGGTGATGTAGAGCCCTCCGGTGATGATTCCCCTCTACGGCAGGGTGCCGGAGGCGATCTCCTGAATCCCCCGAGATGGGATTGGCGGCGGCGGCGTCTCTAGAACTTTTTCCGTATCGTGGCTCTCGGTACTAGGGTTTTCACGACGGAGAGTTTAAGTAGGTGGAAGGGCAGAGTCGGAGGGGGCTCGAGGGGCCCACCCCATAGGGTGGTGCGGGTCCCTCCATGGCCGCGCCGCCCTATGTGGCGGCTCCTCGTGGCCCCACTTCGTATCCTCTTCGGTCTTCTGGAAACTCCGTGGAAAAATAAGACCGTGGGCTTTTGTTTCGTCAATTAGAGAATATTTCTGTGTAGGATTTCTGAAACCAAAAACAGCAGAAAAAAGGAACTGGCGTTTCGGCATCTTGTTAATAGGTTAGTGCCGGAAAATGCATCAAAACATCATAAAGTGTGAACAAAACATGTAGGTATTGTCATAAAACTAGCATGGAACATAAGAAATTATAGATACGTTGGAGACGTATCAAGCATCCCCAAGCTTAGTTCCTACTCGCCCTCGAGTAGGTAAACGATAAAAACAATAATTTCTGAAGTGACATGCTACCATCATAATCTTGATCAACATTATTGTAAAGCATATGAGATGAATGGAGTGATTCGAAGCAATAGATTGCTAACAAAGAGATAATGACTAAACAACTGAATCATATAGCAAAACTTTTCATGAATAGTACTTTCAAGACAAGTATCAAAAAGACTTGCATAAGAGCTAACTCATAAAGCAATAGATTCAAAGTAGAAGGTTTCGAAGCAACACAAAGGATGATTAAGTTTCAGCAAGTGTTTGCTTCTAGGATGGAAATAAGTAGGTAAACTGACTCAACATAAAGTAAAAGAAAGGCCCTTCGCAGAGGGAAGCATGGATTACTATTTTTGTGCTAGAGCTTTTTATTTTGAAAACATAGAAAAAAATTTGTCAATGGTAGTAATAATTCATATGTGTTATGCATAAAACTTCCTACAAGTTGCAAGCCTCATGCATCGAATACCAATAGTGCCCGCACCTTGTCCTAATTAGCTTGGATTTACATGGATTATCATTGCATAACATATGTTTCAACCAAGTGTCACAAAGGGGTACCTCTATGCCGCCTGTACAAAGGTCCAAGGAGATAAATCGCATTTGATTTCTCGTTTTTGATATATCTCAACTAAGGACATCCATACCGGGACAACATAGAAAACAGATAATGGACTCCTCTTTAATGCATAAGCATTCAACAACAGATAATATTCTCATAAGAGATTGATGATTAATGTCCAAACTGAAAACTTCCACCATGATACATGGCTTTGGTTAGCGGCCCAATGTTCTTCTCTAACAATATGCATACTCAAACCATTTGATCATGATAAATCACCCTTACTTCAGACAAGACGAACATGCATAGCAACTCACATGATATTCAACAAAGGTGTAAAAAGTTGATGGCGTCCCCGAAACATGGTTACCGCTCAACAAGCAACTTATAAGAACTAAGATACATATCAACATATTCTTCACCACAATAGTTTTTAAGCTATTTTCCCATGAGCTATATATTGCAAGGACAAAGGAATGAAATTTTAAAGGTAGCACTCAAGTAATTTACTTTGGAATGGCAGAAAAAATACCACATATAGGTAGTTATGGTGGACACAAATGACATGGGTTTTGGCTCAAGATGTTTGGATGCACGAGAAGCATTTCCTCTCAGTACAAGGCTTTGGCTAGCAAGGTTGTTTGAAGCAAACACAAGTATGAACAGATACAACAAAACTTACACAAGAACATATTGCAAGCATTATAAGACTCTACACTGTCTTTCTTGTTGTTCAAACACTTTTACAAGAAAATATCTAGACCTTAGAGAGATCAATCATGCAAATCAAATTTCAACAAGCTCTACAGTAGTTCTCCACAAATAGATTTAAACTACATGATGCAAGAGCTTAAAAATGATCTATGAGAGCTCAAAAAAATTGCCAAGTATCAAATTATTCAAAACCATATGAAGCATTTTCTGATTCCAACCAAATAGCAATTAACGAAGCTTTTCAGCCTTCGCCATGAACATTAAAGCATAACTAAGAACACAAGTGTTAAAATGAAAAAGCGAAGCATGTATATCTCCAATACAAGGATTGTGGGATCCGAATTTATTCAAACAAAAACAAAAACAAAAGCAAAAAGACGCTCCAAGTAAAGAACATAAGATGTGACGGAATAAAAATATAATTTCACTAGAATTGACCTTATAAGTTGTCGATGAAGAAGGGGATGCCTTGGGCATCCCCAAGCTTAGATGCTTGAGTCTTCTTGAAATATGCAGGGATGAACCACGGGGGCATCCCCAAGCTTAGACTTTTCACTCTTCTTGATCATATTGTATCATCCTCTTCTCTTGGCCCTTGAAAACTTCCTCCACACCAAACTTTAAGCAAACTCATTAGAGGGTTAGTGCATAATCAAAAATTCACATATTCAGAGGTGACATAATCATTCTTAACACTTCTGGACATTGCACAAAGCTACTGAAAGTTAATGGAACAAACAAATCCATTCAACATAGCAAAAGAGGCAATGCGAAATAAAAAGGCAGAATCTGTCAAAACAGAATAGTCCGTAAAGGCAATTTTTGAGGCATAACTTGCTCAGATGGAAAAATCAAAACTAATGAAAGTTGCGTACATATCTGAGGATCACGTACGTAAATTGGCAGATTTTTTGATTCTTCTAGAGAGAGAGACGCGAATTCGTGATAGACAGCAAATCCGTTTCTGCGCAGTAATCCAAATCTAGTATCAACCTTACTATAGAGACTTTACTTGGCACAAAAACATGATAATGAGAGGTTGATACATTAGTAACAACTTCCAAGACTCAACAATACAGTAGTAAAAATAAAACCATGGGTTATCTCCCAAGAAGTGCTTTTCTTTAACGCCTTTCAGCTAGGCGCAGAAAGTGCAAATCAAGTAACATCAAGAGAAGAAGCATCAACATCATAATTTGTTCTAATAATAGAATCAAAAGGCAACTTCATTCTCTTTCTAGGGAAGTGTTCCATACCTTTCTTGAGAGGGAATTGATACTTAATATTTCCTTCTTTCATATCAATAATGGCTCCAACAGTTCGAAGAAAGGGTCTTCCCAAAACAATAGGACAAGATGCATTGCATTCGATATCCAAGACAACAAAATCAACGGGGACAAGGTTATTGTTAACCGTAATGCGAACATTATCAATCCTCCCCAAAGGTTTCTTTATAGAATTATCAGCAAGATTAACATCCAAATAACAATTTTTCAATGGTGGCAAGTCAAGCATATCATAAACTTTCTTAGGCATAACAGAAATACTTGCACCAAGATCACATAAAGCATTACAATCAAAATCATTGAATTTAATCTTAATGATGGGCTCCCAACCATCTTCCAACTTCCTAGGAATAGAAGCTTCAAGTTTTAATTTCTCTTCTCTAGCTTTAATGAGAGCATTTGTAATATGTTTTGTAAAGGCTAAATTTATAGCACTAGCATTAGGACTTCTAGCAAGTTTTTGTAAGAACTTTATAACTTTAGTAATATGAAAACTATCAAAATCTAAACCATTATGATCTACAACATTCTGAAAATTTCAGCACTATTATCACAAACAGTTTTAGCAGTTTCAGGCAATTTTGCATGCTTTGGACTAGGAGTAGAAACATTGCCAACACCAATTATTTTACCATTGATAGTAGGAGGTTTAGCAACATGTGAAGAATCAACATTACTAGTGGTGGTAATAGTCCAAACTTTAGCTACATTATTCTCTTTAGCAAGTTTTTCTTTTTCTTCTCTATCCCACCTAGCATGCAATTCAGCCAACATTCTAATATTATCATTGATTCGAACTTGGATAGCATTTGTTTTAGCAAACTTAGTATCTTTAACTTCATCAGGCATAACTTTCAGTTTTAAAAGATCAACATCAAGAGCAAGACTATCAACCTTAGAAGCAAGAACATCAATTTTACCAAGCTTTTCCTCAACAGTTTTATTAAAAGCAGTTTGTGTACTAATAAATTCTTTAAGCATGACTTCAAGACCAGAGGGTACACTCTTATTATTGTTGTAAGAATTACCATAGGAATTACCATAACCACTACCATTATTAGAAGGATATGGCCTATAGTTGTTGTTACCATAATTATTCCTATAAGCATTGTTGTTGAAATTATTATTCTTAATGAAATTCACATCAACATGCTCTTCTTGAGCAACCAATGAAGCTAAAGGAACATTATTAGGATCGACATGAGATCTACCATTAACAAGCATAGACATAATAACATCAATCTTATCACTCAAAGAAGAGGTTTCTTCAACAGAATTTACCTTCTTACCTTGAGGAGTTCTTTCAGTATGCCATTCAGAGTAATTGATCATCATATCATCAAGAAGCTTTGTTGCAGCACCCAAAGTGATGGACATAAAAGTACCTCCAGCAGCTGAATCCAATAGTTTCCTCGAGGAAAAATTCAATCCTGCATAAAAGGTTTGGATGATCATCCAAGTAGTTAGTCCATGGGTAGGGCAATTCTTTACCAAAGATTTCATTCTCTCCCATGCTTGAGCAACATGTTCATTATCTAATTGCTTAAAATTCATAATGCTACTTCTCAAAGATATAATCTTAGCAGGAGGATAATATTTACTAATAAAAGCATCTTTACATTTAGTCCATGAATCAATACTATTCTTAGGCAAAGACAACAACCAATCTTTAGCTCTTCCTCTTAAGGAGAAAGGAAACAGTTTCAGTTTTATAATATCACCATCTATATCCTTGTACCTTTGCATTTCACAAAGTTCAACAAAATTATTAAGATGGGCAGCAACATCATCATTACTAACACCAGAAAATTGCTCTCTCATAACAAGATTCAGTAAAGCAGGTTTAATTTCATAAAATTCTGCTGTAGTAGCAGGTGGAGCAATAGGAGTACTTATAAAATAATTATTATTTGTGCTAGTGAAATCACACAACTTAGTATTTTCAGGATTATTCATCTTGACAGTAGTAAAAGTAAACTAAACAAACAGAATAGAATAAAGTAAAAACAAGTAACTAATTTTTTTGTGTTTTTGATATAGAGAAAACAAGACATAAAGTAAAGTAAAGCAACTAATTTTTGTGTGTTTTTGATATAAAGCAAACAAGACAGAAAATAAAGTAAACTAAAGCAAGATAATAAATAAAGTAAAGAGATTGGATGTGAGAGACTCCCCTTGCAGCGTGTCTTGATCTCCCCAACAACGGCGCCAGAAAAAGAGCTTGATAACGCGTGAAGCACACGTCCGTTGGGAACCCCAAGAGGAAGGTGTGATGCGTATAGCGGCAAGTTTTCCCTCAGTAAGAAACCAAGGTTATCGAACCGGTAGGAGCTGAAGGCCACGTGAAGGTTGTTGGTGGAGGAGTGCAGTGCGGCGCAACACCAGTGATTCCGACGCCAACGTGGAACCTGCACAACACAAACACAATACTTTTCCCCAACTTAACAGTGAGGTTGTTGATACGTCTCCGACGTATCGATAATTTCTTATGTTCCATGCTACTTTATTGATGATACCTACATGTTTTATACACATTATATGTCATATTTATGCGTTTTCCGGAACTAACCTATTGACGAGATGCCGAAGTGCCGTTCCTGTTTCTGCTGTTTTTGGTTTCAGAAATCCTAGTAACGAAATATTCTCGGAATGGACGAAATCAACGCCCAGTTCCTATTTTGCCCGGAAGCATCCAGACCCGAGAGCCGTCAGAGAGGGGCCACGTGGGGCCCACACATGGTGGCGGCGCGGCCAAGAGCCAGCGCGCCGCCCTAGTGTCTGGCCCCACCAGACCCCTCCGAGGCTGCCCTTTCGCCTATATAAGGTCCCTGACCTAAAAACCCCGAACGAATAAGCCACGGTGCGAGAAAAGTTCCAGCCGCCGCCATCGCGAATCAAGATCGGGGGACATGAGTCTCTTCGGCACGCCGCCGGGACGGGAAGTGCCCCGGAAGGCTTCTCCATCGACACCGCTGCCATCTCCACCGCCATCTTCATCACCGCTGCTCCCATGAAGAGGGAGTAGTTCTCCATCGAGGCTCGGGGCTGTACCGGTAGCTATGTGGATCATCTCTCTCCTATGTAGTTCAATACAATAATCTCATGAGCTGCCTTACATGATTGAGATTCATATGATGATGCTTGTAATCTAGATGTCATTATGCTAGTCAAGTGGGTTTTACTTATGTGATCTCCGGAGACTCCTTGTCCCACGTGTGTAAAGGTGACAGTGTGTGCACCGTGTGGGTCTCTTAGGCTATATTTCACAGAATACTTATTCACTGTTATGAATGGCGTAGTGAAGTGCTTATTCATATCTCTTTATGATTGCAATGTGTTTTGTATCACAATTTATCTATGTGATACTCTAGTGATGTTATTAAAGTAGTTTTATTCCTCCTGCACGGTGTAATGGTGACAGTGTGTGCATCCGTGTTAGTACTTGGCGTAGGCTATGATTATGATCTCTTGTAGATTATGAAGTTAACTATTGCTATGATGGTATTGATGTGATCTATTCCTCCTACATGGTGTGAAGGTGACAGTGTGCATGCTATGTTAGTACTTGGTTTAGTCGTGTCGATCTTTCATGCACTCTAAGGTTATTTAAATATGAACATTGAATTGTGGAGCTTGTTAACTCCGGCATTGAGGGTTCGTGTAATCCTACGCAATGTGTTCATCATCCAACAAGAGAGTGTAGAGTATGCATTTATGAACATTGAATTGTGGAGCTTGTTAACTCCGGCATTGAGGGTTCGTGTAATCCTACGCAATGTGTTCATCATCCAACAAGAGAGTGTAGAGTATGCATTTATCTATTCTGTTATGTGATCAAAGTTGAGAGTGTCCACTAGTGAAAGTCTAATCCCTAGGCCTTGTTCCTAAATACGCTATCGCTGCTTGTTTATTGTTTTACTGCGTTACTACTGCTTGTTTACTTCCTACAATATTACTACCATCAACTGCACGCCAGTAAGCTATTTTCTGGCGCCGTACTACTGCTCATATTCATTCATACCACTTGTATTTCACTATCTCTTCGCCGAACTAGTGCACCTATTAGGTGTGTTGGGGACACAAGAGACTTCTTGCTTTGTGATTACAGGGTTGCATGAGAGGGATATCTTTGACCTCTTCCTCCCTGAGTTCGATAAACCTTGGGTGATCCACTTAAGGGAAAACTTGCTGCTGTTCTACAAACCTCTGCTCTTGGAGGCCCAACACTGTCTACAAGAATAGAAGCACCCGTAGACATCAAGCTATTTTCTGGCGCCGTTGCCGGGGAGGAAAGGTAAAAGGTACTCACACTCCGGATCTCGGCTACTAAGCTATTTTCCGGCGCCGTTGTAAGTACTCGAAGCTATTTCCTTTAGACTCTGCAATTGCGACATTTGGTTTCTTGTTTACACTAGTTAGGCATAATGGACAACAATGACCTTCTTATTCTATTTCCTGATTTAAGACATGGATGGTTTGATGCGAAAATTAAAAAACCCATGGAACATATTAATATGAATGCTTTGAACACTATTGTTGCTAATGCTATGGAAAATTCTAAGCTTGGGGAAGCTGGCTTTGATGAGCATGATATTTTTAGTCCCCCAAGCATTGAGGAGAAAATTTACTTTGATGATACTATGCCTCCCATATTTGATGATGAGAATAATAATGATAGCTACTTTGTTGAATTTGCTCCCACTACAACTAATAAAATTGATTATGCCTATGTGGGGAGTAATAATTTTATGCATGAGACTCATGATAAGAATGCTTTATGTGATAGTTATATTGTTGAGTTTTCTCATGATGCTACTGAAAGTTATTATGAGAGAGGGAAATATGGTTATATGCATCCTAA
Source organism: Lolium multiflorum (assembly GCA_030979885.1). Lineage (NCBI taxonomy): Eukaryota > Viridiplantae > Streptophyta > Magnoliopsida > Poales > Poaceae > Lolium > Lolium multiflorum. The sequence continues at coordinate 193,428 of JAUUTY010000714.1, forward strand.
TAATATTAAGTTTCCCCTCTTTATGTTGAGAATCTTGAAATTGCGCTTGTGTTGCTTTTCTATGCTTACCACTTTGTTCTTCATGAATTTATTTGTGTACAAGATTCCTTTTCATAGGAAGTGGGTTAGGCTTAAATGTGTTTTGAATTTGCCTCTTGATGCTCTCTTTTGCTTCAAATACTATTTCTTGCGAGTGCATCATTAAAACTGCTGAGCCCATCTTAATGGCTATAAAGAAAGAACTTCTTGGGAGATAACCCATGTGTTTATTTTACTACAGAAATTTTTGTTTTGTTGAGTCTTGGAAGTTGTTTACTACTGTAGCAACCTCTCCTTATCATGTTTTTGTGCCAAGTAAAGTTTCTATGTTAAAGTTGATGTTATATTTGGGATCGCTGCGCAGAAACAGCATTGCTGTCTGTCACGAATTCTGGCACAAGTCTCTGTAGAAAATTCGAAAAAATCTGCCAATTTATGAGCGTGATCCTCAGATATGTACGCAACTTTCATTAGTTTTGAGTTTTTCCATTTGAGCAAGTCTGGTGCCATTTTAAAATTCGTCTTTACGAACTGTTCTGTTTTGACAGATTCTGCCTTTTATTTCGCATTGCCTCTTTTGCTATGTTGGATGAATTTCTTTGATCCATTAATGTCCAGTAGCTTTATGCAATGTCCAGAAGTGTAAAGAATGATTGTGTCACCTCTGAACATGTAAATTTTTATTTTGCACTAACCCTCTAATGAGTTTGCTTGAAGTTTGGTGTGAAGGAAGTTTTCAAGGGTCAAGAGAGGAGTATGATATACTATGATCAAGAGGAGTGGAAGCTCTAAGCTTGGGGATGCCCCGTGGTTCACCCCTGCATATTCTAATAAGACTCAAGCGTCTAAGCTTGGGGATGCCCAAGGCATCCCCTTCTTCATCGACAAATTATCGGGTTCCTTCTCTTGAAACTATATTTTTATTCGGTCACATCTTATGTACTTTACTTGGAGCGTCTGTATGTTTTTGTTTTTGTTTTTGTTTGAATAAATGATTGTTTTGGAGAGAGACACGCTCCGCTGGTTCGTATGAACACATGTGTTCTTAGCTTTTAATGTTCAAGGACGAAAGTTGATCGCTTCACTTGTTGTTATATGGTTGGAAACAGAAAATGCTACATGTAGTAATTCTATAATGTCTTGGATAATGTGATACTTGGCAATTGTTGTGCTCATGTTTAAGCTCTTGCATCATATACTTTGCACCCATTAATGAAGAAATACATAGAGCTTGCTAAAATTTGGTTTGCATATTTGGTCTCTCTAAAGTCTAGATAATTTCTAGTATTGAGTTTTGAACAACAAGGAAGACGGTGTAAAGTCTTATAATGTTTACAATATGTCTTTTATGTGAGTTTTGCTGCACCGGTTCATCCTTGTGTTTGTTTCAAATAACCTTGCTAGCCTAAGCCTTGTATCGAGAGGGAATACTTCTCATGCATCCAAAATCCTTGAGCCAACCACTATGCCATTTGTGTCCACCATACCTACCTACTACATGGTATTTCTCCGCCATTCCAAAGTAAATTGCTTGAGTGCTACCTTTAAACAATTCAAAATTTATCACCTCTGATTTGTGTCAATGTTTTATAGCTCATGAGGAAGTATGTGGTGTTTATCTTTCAATCTTGTTGGGCAACTTTCACCAATGGACTAGTGGCTTCATCCGCTTATCCAATAATTTTGCAAAAAGAGCTGGCAATGGGATTCCCAGTCCCGATTAATTAACAAAAATAGACACTCCTCCATGGTATGTGATTGTTGGACGGCACCCGAAGGATTCGGTTAGCCATGGCTTGAGAAAGCAAAGGTGGGGAGGAGTGTCATCATAATAAAACTAAAATAAAAAGGCACTCCTTCATGGTATGAGATTGTTGGCAGGCACCCGAGGATTCGGTTAGCCATGGTTTGTGAAAGAAAGGTTGGAAGGAGTGCCACCCAAAAATAAAATAAAATGGGAGCCGCTCTTTGAAGGTTTGTCTGGCAAGGGGGTTAGAGTACCCGCTACCATTCGTTGACAACAACAAACACCTCTCAAAACTTTACTTTTATACTCTCTTGATGTTTTCAAAATAAAAGCTCTAGCACAAATATAGCAATCAATGCTTTCCTCTTTGAAGGACCTTTCTTTTACTTTTATGTTGAGTCAGTTCACCTATCTCTCTCCACCTCAAGAAGCAAACACTTGTGTGAACTGTGCATTGATTCCTACATACTTGCATATTGCACTTATTATATTACTTTGCATTGACAACTATCCATGAGATATACATGTTACAAGTTGAAAGCAACCGCTAAAACTTAATCTTCCATTGTGTTGCTTCAATGCCTTTACTTTGAATTTATTGCTTTATGAGTTAACTTTTATGCAAGACTTATTGATGCTTGTCTTGAATGTACTATTCATGAAAAGTCTTTGCTTTATGATTCACTTGTTTACTCATGTCATTACCATTGTTTTGATCGCTGCATTCATTACATATGTTTACAAATAGTATGATCAAGGTTATGATGGCATGTCACTTCAGAAATTATCTTTGTTATCGTTTTACCTGCTCGGGACGAGCAGAACAAAGCTTGGGATGCTGATACGTCTCCGACGTATCGATAATTTCTTATGTTCCATGCTACTTTATTGATGATACCTACATGTTTTATACACATTATATGTCATATTTATGCGTTTTCGGAACTAACCTATTGACGAGATGCCGAAGTGCAGTTCTGTTTTCTGCTGTTTTTGGTTTCAGAAATCCTAGTAACGAAATATTCTCGGAATTGGACGAAATCAACGCCAGGTTCCTATTTTGCCCGGAAGCATCCAGAACACCCGAGAACCGTCAGAGAGGGGCCACGTGGGGCCCACACATGGTGGCGGCGCGGCCAAGGAGCCAGGCGCGCCGCCCTAGTGTCTGGCCCCACCAGACCCCCTCCGAGGCTGCCCTTTCGCTTATGTAAGGTCCCTGACCTAAAAACCCCGAACGAATAAGCCACGGTACGAGAAAAGTTCCAGAGCCGCCGCCATCGCGAATCCAAGATCTGGGACAGGAGTCTCTGTTCCGGCACGCCGCCGGGACGGGAAGTGCCCCGGAAGGCTTCTCCATCGACACCGCTGCCATCTCCACCGCCATCTTCATCACCGCTGCTGCTCCCATGAAGAGGGAGTAGTTCTCCATCGAGGCTCGGGGCTGTACCGGTAGCTATGTGGATCATCTCTCTCCTATGTAGTTCAATACAATAATCTCATGAGCTGCCTTACATGATTGAGATTCATATGATGATGCTTGTAATCTAGATGTCATTATGCTAGTCAAGTGGGTTTTACTTATGTGATCTCCGGAGACTCCTTGTCCCACGTGTGTAAAGGTGACAGTGTGTGCACCGTGTGGGTCTCTTAGGCTATATTTCACAGAATACTTATTCACTGTTATGAATTGCGTAGTGAAGTGCTTATTCATATCTCTTTATGATTGCAATGTGTTTTGTATCACAATTTATCTATGTGCTACTCTAGTGATGTTATTAAAGTAGTTTTATTCCTCCTGCACGGTGTAATGGTGACAGTGTGTGCATCCGTGTTAGTACTTGGCGTAGGCTATGATTATGATCTCTTGTAGATTATGAAGTTAACTATTGCTATGATGGTATTGATGTGATCTATTCCTCCTACATGGTGTGAAGGTGACAGTGTGCATGCTATGTTAGTACTTGGTTTAGTCGTGTCGATCTTTCATGCACTCTAAGGTTATTTAAATATGAACATTGAATTGTGGAGCTTGTTAACTCCGGCATTGAGGGTTCGTGTAATCCTACGCAATGTGTTCATCATCCAACAAGAGAGTGTAGAGTATGCATTTATCTATTCTGTTATGTGATCAAAGTTGAGAGTGTCCACTAGTGAAAGTCTAATCCCTAGGCCTTGTTCCTAAATACTGCTATCGCTGCTTGTTTTTTTTTCTGCGTTACTACTGCTTGTTTACTTCCTACAATATTACTACCATCAACTGCACGCGTAAGCTATTTTCTGGCGCCGTACTGCTCATATTCATTCATACCACTTGTATTTCACTATCTCTTCGCCGAACTAGTACACCTATTAGGTGTGTTGGGGACACAAGAGACTTCTTGCTTTGTGATTACAGGGTTGCATGAGAGGGATATCTTTGACCTCTTCCTCCTGAGTTCGATAAACCTTGGGTGATCCACTTAAGGGAAAACTTGCTGCTGTTCTACAAACCTATGCTCTTGGAGGCCCAACACTGTCTACAAGATTAGAAGCACCCGTAGACATCAGTTGTCAATCTCACCGGCTTGCTGAAAACAAAGGATTAAACGTATGGTGTGGGGAATGATGTTTGTTTGCGAAGAACAACAGAGAACAGAGATTGCAGTAGATTGTCTTTCAGATGTAAAAGAATGGACCGGGGTCCACAGTTCACTAGTGGTGTCTCTCCAATAAGATAAATAACATGCTGGGTGAACAAATTACAGGTGGGCAATTGAAAAATAAAGATTCATATACATATCATGATGATCACTATGAGATTTAATCAGGGCATTACGACAAAGAACATAGACCGCCATCCAGCATGCATCTATACCTAAAAAGTCCACTTTCAGGTTAGCATCCGCACCCCCTCCAGTATTAAGTTGCAAACAACAGACAATTGCATTAAGTGTGGTGCGTAATGTAATCAACACAAATATCCTTAGACAAAGCATTGATGTTTTATCCCTAGTGGCAACAGCACATCCACAACCTTAGAACTTTCTGTCACTGTCCCAGATTCAATGGAGGCATGAACCCACTATCGAGCATAAATACTCCCTCTTGGAGTTACAAGTATCAACTTGGCCAGAGCCTCTACTAGCAACGGAGAGCATGCAAGAACATAAACAACACATATATGATAGATCAATAATCAACTTGACATAGTATTCCATATTCATCGGATCCCACCAAACACAACATGTAGCATTACAAATAGATGATCTTGATCATGTTAGGCAGCTCACAAGATCTAAACATGATAGCACAAGAGGAGAAGACAACCAACTAGCTACTGCTATGGACCCATAGCCCAAGGATGAACTACTCATGCATCAGTCCGGAGGCGGGCATGGTGATGTAGAGCCCTCCGGTGATGATTCCCCTCTCCGGCAGGGTGCCGGAGGCGATCTCCTATCCCGAGATGGGATTGGCGGCGGCGGCGTCTCTGGAACTTTTTCCGTATCGTGGCTCTTGATACGTCCAAAACGTATCTACTTTCCCGAACACTTTTGCTATTGTTTTGCCTTTAATTTGTGTATTTTGGATACAACTAACACGAACTAACATTGTTTTCAGCAGAATTGGTCCGGTATCACGTTTTTGTGCAGAAATTCAACTTTCAGGAAAATCCTCGGAATTTATGTCGAAGGGCTTATTTTTCCAGAAGAATCACGGAGCGGAAGGGCAGGCAGGGAGGCGGGCCCCCGGACACTAGGCCGGCGCGGCCTGTAGGGGCTGCGCGCCGCCCTAGCGTGTGGCCGCCTCGGCCAGCCTCTGACGCCCCCTCTGGACTACTTAAGGGTTTCGATCTAAAAACGTGAGACGAGAACTCGAAGTCGCCAGAAACCATCCGGTACGCCGCCACCGTCGCGAAACTCCGTCTCGGGACCAGAAACTCCGTTCGGCACTCCGCCGGATGGGGAATTGGAGGGGATCATCGCCGCCATCACCACCGACGCCTCTCCATCGACCAGCCATGTTTCCCCATCCATGTGTGAGTAATTCCCCCGCTGTAGGCTGAAGGGGATGGTAGGGATTGGATGAGATTGGTCATGTAATAGTCATAAGATTGTTAGGGCATGGTGCCTAGTATCCGTAGATGTTACTTTTATGATATTGTTGCAACTTGTTATGCTTAATGCTTGTCACTAGGGCCCGAGTGCCATGATCTCAGATCTGAACATGTTATTGATTCATGAAGATATTCATTGTTTATTGATCTTACCTGCAAGTTGTATACACACGTTGCTGTCCGGAACCCGAGGCCCCAAAGTGACAGAAATTGGGACAAACGGAGGGGAAGGCGGTGATGTGAGGATCACATGCGTTCACGGAGTGTTAATGCTTTGCTCCGGTACTCTATTAAAAGGAGTACCTTAATTTCTAGTAGTTTCCCTAGAGGCCCGGCTGCCACCGGCTGGTAGGACAAAAGATGTTGTGCAAGTTTCTCATTGCGAGCACGTACGACTATATACGGAACACATGCCTATGGATTGATTAGTACTTGGTACCACTTTATTATTATCTGCAAATGCCTACCATGATTGTTATATGAATTCTCTCATCCATGCAATGCCCGTTCATCCATCCCTGTGCCTACAGTATTTTAATCATGTTGTTTACTATAATCACTACTGTTGTCTTTATTTCACTGCTGCTGTTATTTCACTACTCCTACTGCTATAAAACTGTTGCTACTGATAAACTCTTGCGAGCAAGTCTGTTTCCAGGTGCAGCTGAATTGACAACTCCACTGTTAAGGCTTACAAGTATTCTTTGTCTCCCTTGTGTCGAATCAATAAATTGGGTAATACTTCCCTCGAAGACTGTTGCGATCCCCTATACTTGTCGGTCATCAAGACTATTTTCTGGCGCCGTTGCCGGGGAGCATAACTTTATTTGCAAGTTCACTTGGATTGATATTGTTCGCTGCAAATCCTCCATCATGGGTAAACCTCGCGATGCTAAAGTCGCCATATTACCATCCACTACAAGAAAAGGTACAACTCTGAGTACCTCTGCTGCTCTTGATTCACCATCTGTGATAAGTCAACTTGTTTCACCACCACAAGCTTCACGTGTTGGTATTTCTGCTGAATCTGAAAATTCCTCTGATAATTTTGATGATGCTTCTACTGTGCTTGATAATACTGGTTCATTAGGTCCTTTTCTAGATGCTACAATTGCTAGGTCTAGACAAATTGAAAATACTGAAACTCCTAATGAAAATACTGTTACACCTGTTAATTCACCTGAGTCCGATGATCTTGATGAAGATTATGTGGAACTTGATGATGATTTTATTGATAAATGCAATGCTACTACTAGTACAAGTAACCTTAAAAAGCTTATTGCACAACATGCTGTTAGATATAAACTGTCTCCTGATCCTAAATTTGCCACATCTCCTATAAACATTAAGGATAAAGATTATGACTTTTCTCTTGATTTATCTCATATATCTATTGTTGAGAAAACACCTTTCTGTGGTACTGAAAAAGAAAGTGTTGTAGAGCACATGAATGAGCTTTCTACTTTAAGTAGCTTGTTTTCTGATGATGTTAAGATGCGTACTTATTTTGTTGCTAAGATTTTCCCTTTCTCGTTAAAGGATGATGCTAAGATTTGGTATAATAATTTGCCTCCTGATTCTATTGATAGTCCAAATTGTTTGCTTGATGTTTTCTTTCGGAAATACTTTCCCGCTAGTGCTCAACATATTGCTCTGCAGAGAATTTATAGTTTTGATCAAGAAGATGGAGAGAAATTGCCTGAAGCTTGGGCAAGATTTTGCTCTCTTATTAGAGCTCGGCCTGGACATGATTTGGAAAAGCATGATTTACTTGATATATTTTATAGTGGACTAACTATTGAGTCTAGGGCATACCTGGATAGTTGTGTTGATTGTGTTTTCAGGAAAAGAACTCCGGACGAAGCTGAAGAATTATTGGCTAGGATAAGCAAAAATCATGATGCTTGGTCTACACATGAACCAACCCCGACACCAATATTGAAGAAGAGGGGTATGATTGAATTAAATGATGAAGATATAAGGGAAGCCAAGAAATCTCTTATGGAGAAAGGTATTAAATCTGAAGATGTGAAGAATTTACCTCCTATAGAAGACCTATGTAAGATAATTCCCCCTTCATCCACAATTGAGGTACATTCTCTTCAACGCTTTGATAGAGGAGATATCCCTTATTCAAAACCTCCTGATCAATGTTTAGATAAATTTGATAATTATATTGTTAAGCAAAATAATTTTAATATGAGAGTAGAGAATCATCTAATGGAAAATTCTCAAGCTATTAGTAAATTGCATGATATTGTGGAGAGAACCTCCAATGATGTTAAGATGCTTGTTAAACATTTTAATATGATTCAAACTCAAATTGATCAACTTACTAAAGTGCAAAATGACTTGTTAAAAAATACTCATGAAGAAAAACATGCTTATGAAGTAACAACTAGAGGCGGTGTTTCTACTCAGGATCCTCTATATCCTGAAGGGCATCCCAAAAGAATTGAACAAGATTCTCAACGAACTAAAGAAACTAGTATTCCTTCTAAGAAAAACAAGAAGAAACATAAAACTGTTGTAGAATCCTCTAAACCTGTTAATGATCCTAATAGTATTTCTATTTCTGATGCTGAAACTGAAAGTGGTAATGAACATGATGAAGATAATGATAAGAACGATACTCCTGATAAAGAAGAGATTGAAAAAGAACCTGAAAAGCATGCTAAAAATAAAAAGTACACTAAAGAAGATTTTATTACAAAGAAACATGGTAATGAAAGAGAACCTTGGGTTCAAAAGCAAATGCCTTTTCTGCTAAGAAACTAAAATCAAAGGAGGAGGAACATTATAATAATTTTTTGATTGGATGAAACCTTTATTTTTGCAAATCCCTTTGACTGATGCTATTAAATTGCCTCCTTATTCAAAATACATGAAAGATATTGTCTCTAACAAAAGGAAAATTCCTAATGAGGAGATTTCCACTATGCTCGCTAATTACTCTTTCAATGGCAAGGTTCCAAAGAAGGTGGGAGACCCAGGTATACCGACTATTCCTTGTTCCATCAAGAATAATTATGTTAGAACTGCTCTATGTGATTTGGGAGCAGGAGTTAGTGTGATGCCTTTTTCTCTTTACAAGAGACTTAATTTAGATAAGTTGATACCAACTGATATATCTTTGCAAATGGCTGATAAATCTACTGATGTTCCTGTTGGTGTATGTGAAGATGTTCCTGTTCAAGTTACTCAAAATTGCTTAATATTAACTGATTTTGTTGTGTTGGAAATGCCTGAAGATGATAATATGTCTATTATTCTTGGAAGAACCTTTCTTAATACTGCAGGGGCTGTTATTGATTGCAATAAAGGAAAAGTTACTTTCAATGTCGAAGATAAGGAACATACTGTCTATTTTCCCAAGAGGATTGATAAAATATATGGAGTTAATACAATTTTTAATTTGAAAACTATCAAGGTGGGATCATTTGATTGTCCTATATATGAGCCTAAAGAAGAATATCAAACTCTTGTGATTGGATCTATATCAATTCAATATAAGGTAACATGATTGATTTGAGGTTTATTTCTTCTTATGTCATATAAAATTTATTTGGTAGCAAGACTTGATCAACCTTGTTAACAAGTATATTTTAAATGCATGAGAGAGCTAAACAACATTTCTTTCTTCCTCCACTTGTTTTACTTGCTGTAGCACTTTTTGTTTTGCAAGATGCTTTAGTTGTTTAAGATTTTGGAAATCATTTTCCTGCGCTGTAATAATTACTTTAACACCCATAAATGTGCATTTTTCGAAGTTCTCAAAAATTTACAAAAATTATACTGTTAGTCTTATTTTTCGAAGGGCTACCTGGGAGCACCTGGGGCTGACCAGTGGGGCACCCAGGGGCTGGACCCCATGGGCCGGCGCGGCCAGCAAGGAGGGCGCGCCACCCTGTGGTGTGGGCCCCTCCTTGCCCCACTCACTCGTCTCTTTCTCCCATCTCACTCACTCTCCCGAAAAAACTCGTACTCACTTTCTCTCACTCGTGTTTCTGCTCAAGAGCTCAAGATTTCTCGATCTCTTTGCTCAGCCCAGATTTCTGTCTGAAATTTGGCACATTTGCTCTCCGGTATGTGACTCCTTTGATTATCCAAATAGAATTTTGTTTGGTTGAGTATATGTTGAATATTTTGCTGCTGTAGGTAACATGTTTAGTGAGCTTGCATGCTTGTTGTAAGTTGTAAAAATTAGTTTTGATGCATGTTTAGTACTCTAGCAAGTTCCTATAGTAGTTTCTCTCAATTATATACCTTGAAATCAAATTTTATAATGATTGTTGAAAAATTTCAGAAAATGGAGTGGAATAGGCACCAACCAAATCAACAAGAATTGGAGGTGCAAGAAGTCATGAGAGTTCACCGCGAAGAGGGAGTATACCCCTCTTATTACCCATGCACTGATTTTATGCGGAATGCAGGAATCTTGCAAGATGTTCAGAAACTGATTTCCAATGCAGGGTTGGAAAGTTTCGTTGTTGGTGAACCTTACCAATATGCAAAACTAACCATGTCAGTGGTGCAGGATTTTGAATTCAATCGGTCCCAAACTAACCCCATGGTTCGATACAAAATTTATAATAAAACTGTCAACTTGCCCTTTGAAGATTTTTGTGCAGCAATTAGAGTGCCACAATGGGGATCATGCGAGAAGGTTAGGGGACTGCCGCGGGAGCTCTTGAGTCTATACACGATGATTTGTCAAGGGAGAAGCTTCTCCGATGATAGTGGTAAAATCAGTAGTATTCAACTCCCAGCTATTCGCTACTTTGCTTATTTCATCACAAAGTGCGTTCTTGCTAGAAGGAATGCAAGTAAGTTGTCTATCCAAGATATGGCTTTCTTAGCTGCTGCATTGCAACATGATAGGACTTATAATTTGGGTGCTTTGATAGCTTGTAGACTTGCTACTAACCGTGAGAAGGGAGGAATTTGTGGAGGTCTCATCGCCTCTCGTTTATTAGCTATGCATGGTGTAGAACCTCACCATCTTGATATTCAGCTCTCCATAGAGAAACTTGATGTTGTTTCCATGATTAAACATGAATTTGTTTCGGATACGTCTAATTTGAGCAACATGTCTTATAAGATAACATTCTATAAGAAAAATTGGAGAACAACTAAGAAAACTGAAAAGCTAGTACGATTGCCTGCACCTGTTTGTTTAACCTTGATTCCAGGAAAAGTTGGTCGGTCACAGAAAATGAGCTAAATGCATACATAGAAGGAGAAGGCCATCATGCAAGGGACGGCACGGAGGAGGCCGAGGAACACCTCGACTCGTCATCCGATGCAGCGAGCTCCTCACATCAACATTATGGTCATGTGGAGCCTCCACGCTATTCTTCTGCGCAGGGACCTTATTATGATCACGCCATGTACGATCCACCGGCGTGGAACCCTGACCCTCGCTGGGGTTGACCTCCACTTAGGCCAAAAGCCTAAGCTTGGGGGGAGGTATGCCGGCATCACTCATTCATTGCATATTACAATTGCTGGATACTTGTATATACTTGTTTAGCTTCTTAAAGTGGTTTCTAATGAGAGAGAGATGATATTTGGGGAAGTGTTGTCAAAAAACAGATTTTGGGCTGTTACCAAAAAAATTCGTGCGCACATCCAGAACGTTATTTTGAGTTGAAATTTTTTGTGCATGTTTCCCAGGTTGTTATCTAACTTTCATTAGTTGAACACTTTTCGAACTGAGCAATGGAAGATTTTTGTAAAAATCGATTTCTGTACTGCTGTCAGGTTTTGGCAGATTTCTGCCATCATGCTTTTCTGTGTTTCTTTAGTTTGCATTCTCTTGTTTTTGCTTTGTTTCTTTCCTAAAACACAAAAAGACCAAAAATATTTCTGTTGTTTCTCTTCACCATTTGTTTATTTGGTTCTTTGCTCCGATTTTACCTTATTTGCTATCGTTAGTTTGCTATGAGAAAACCCAAAAAGATTTTGCTTTGTTTGCTTGTTTCCTTTTGTTCTTGTTTCTAACCTGAAAACACCAAAAATATTTATTGTTCTTCTTTGGTTTTGTAAAGTTCATTAGGGAGTTCAGCGGTCTCCGGTGGTTGGAGCTTGGTTTCATTCCATATTATTATTCAAGCTGCACAAGTAAAAGGCAATAATGACGATCTACGACAATCTGATTGTGGTGAGAGGCTGGTATGAACTCTATTTGTTTTCATTTTTGTACATATACTCATCCATGTGAGCATGCTTAGTTGGTTCATGTGAGGTATATGTCATTTAATGAAATTCTAGTAGTTCATGATCTCTCATGATTAGTTCCAATCTATTAATAATGAGTAGCATGACATGAATATTTGCTTGCATTGCTTTATTCATAGATCGGTATGACATTGTGGTATCCTGTCACATCCCGAAATTTTCTAAATTTCGAAATGTAAAATAAAAATAAATTTAATGCTTGATTGTTTGAACTTGATTGAAAATTCACAAAGATTTAAAACTTTTTAAAGTTATTTACAAGTTAATTCCAAAATAGTGTATTCAAAGACTTTTGGTTTTAAAGTGTTTTCAAAATCACACATATAGGCCAAATGTATATAAAGATTATTTTATTTTCACAAAGAGATATTAAAAAGGTTTTTGCAAAATATAGAGTTTTCATAAAACTTGGTTTTCAAAAGATTTTCTAACAATGCTCTATTTTGTTCGGAGGTTTTGAAACTTATAAAATATTTTATTTGAGAAAACATTAAACCCTAAAAGGGCACTATAGCCACATAGACATGTATGTCAAATTTTGATTTTATAAAGTTTATATTTTTGTTCCAAATTTAATCTCATATTGAAGCATTTTTCATAACGAATCCAACGGTACCTCATTTGCATTTTTCCGATTATTTTTGAGCCTCCAAATATGTATTTCCAATTTCAATATAGAAAAAAAGGAGAGGGCGCGGCCAGGCCGACCAGCCCAGCTCGCGCGGCCCACCCAGGCACCCAGCGCCGCGACGCCCACGCCACAGCCCAGGCCAGCGCCCAGCACGCACGAGGCCAGCACCCGCCTAGGCCGCCCCCGGCCTAATGCCCGCCTTGCCCCGGCCCAACGCCCCCACCTGGCCAGCTCCCGTCCCCAGCCCACCACACACGCGCCGCCGCCTCCAATTCCCGACGCTGCCCTTTTTCCTTTACTTCTTTTAGGGTATCACTATCGTCTGGTCAAGTAAAATTCCTCAAGCCTGAAGCCTATATAATGACACCCAAAGGGGCAGCCCAAACACACCCAGCGCCGGCGCCTCCTCTCTCTCCCCGGAGCGCAGGCGCGTAAGCATGCTAGATCGCGCGCAACGCGCGCTCGCGCCGCGTAGTACTGGCACATATGTGCGAGTACAAGTACAAAACAATACACGAGCGGTACAGTCACGCACAACACACGGGTACAGTTAAACACACATGCGAGTACAGTACGATCACGCACATAGCGGTACATTCGTGCACACGAGCGGTACGATCACGCACAACACACGAGTACATTGAACACACGGCGAGTACAAGTACAGTCACGCACACGAGCAGGTACGATCGTGCACACGCAGTACAGATCACGCACAACGATTGACACGAGTACAAGTACGATCACGTAGACGAGCAGGTACAAAAGCGCATACGGGCGGGTACGATCGTGAACACAAGCAAGTACATGTACAGAAGTACAGTGGCGCACACGAGCAGGTACAGTCGCGCGTAAGTACAGGTACAGCCCCGCACACGGGCGAGTACAGTTAGCGAGTAAAGGGAAAAATTACACCAAATACACTAAAAACAGAAGTACTTATCAGTTTAAACACGAGTACAGTTAGATACACACCACAGGTACAATCATAATATTATTGGAAGTACGAAAAAAAGTATCTCCAAACCTATCAACATGGGATCTAGTTTTGAAGATCTCGACGCGAGGATCTCAAAAGTGAAAACGGTTCGCAATTTGGACTTACGGTTCTCAAGATATTTCATTTTGAAAAAACGAATCTAGAAGAAAAAGGGAAAAACTGACACAACCCAGTCTTCTCTCTCCTCCCCCATCCCCACCTTGCTTCCCCTTGCGACACGTGGCGAGCAGGGAGACCACTTCCAGGGATTTTCTGGCATCACAGCGCGCCACTTGTCGCGTGCGGAGCGAGTTATCTTCCCTTCGCGAAGGTTGGCCTTTTTTTAACGATTTCGCTTCTTTTAGTCCCACATCGTCTGGTCAAGTAAAATTCCTCAAGCCTGAAGCCTATATAATGACACCCAAAGGGGCAGCCCAAACACACCCAGCGCCTGGCGCCTCCTCTCTCTCCCCGGAGCGCACCAAACACGGCGCAAAACTGCTCTTTGCTAGCTCGCGACGCAACGCGTTATTTGGGAAGCACAATCGCGGCGCAGCATCCGCAACGGGGAAACGCCGTGACCCGACGCATCTCTCACCCGGTAATAATTTTATTTCCGCTCTTTTCACGTAGATTTTCGTAGGTAACTTCGCAATTTTATTTTCGTAGATCTACACCTCTGTTTAGAATAGTGGTTCTTCCGTTAAGTTTCTTATTAGATCCTCTACAACTTTTATATAGGAAGTTTTTCTATCCGAGCAACTTGTTCGGACAACTTTCCGTACACCATTAGAACTGTAACCACTTAGGTCTAGTTTTGTAAAATTCATATCTTAAGTTCTATCCGTCGGATTTCGACAAACCATATACCGTTGGAATCAGCAAATCACGTAGATCATGTTAGACATTTTGCGTGGCAGTTTCGTCCACTTTATTTTCTCCGTATCCCTTTGATCCGCAACATCATCTATAAAATAAATTCTACAAACTTTTTCCGAGAGATTCTTTTGGCGATACGCTTGTAATGGAATTCTCTACAACTTCCGTGTAGAAAGTTCTTCCATCCGGAAAACTTCTTCTAATGACTTTTCGTGAAAAGTGCAGTCCCATGACTGGCTTCAACATAGCTCCTTTAGCCAAATTAATCCTTATGATCATACCCATCTTTCAGGATCAGTTATAATTGTTTATCATGTTCATAGATAATGCATATCCTACTCTTAGTTGTCTAGTTCACCTTATTCAAATGACAATTGAGCTATTTGAGTAAATGGTGACCAATCTTAGCTATGGATTTTTCCTTGTGCAAGTGTTATGTTGAGTCACTATACTACATAGCAAATGTTTTGAACCCTTGATATCCATTAGCATCCTTGACCCACATTGTTCATATCGTTCTTACATTTTCAACCTCATGACCATTTAATCCTATTGGCTTATATTGAACTATTCAATTTACAAATGAGTTGATTGAGTAATTCAACATATCACAAATCCATACCTAAGCCTATGTGTAACTCATACTATCTTAGTAAGTGTTGTCACACTTTACTAAATAATGTTTTGAGCTGCATTTGAGACTCGTGTGATTTTATCACATGGATCATTTCAATTACCCAATCTTGAGTAGAAAACAACCATTGATCATAGGTTCTTATCAATCATTTTTCTTCTAAGCACTTGACTTAGATAATCATTTCATTTTTCAAGTATTTGACTCATCCATTCAATATGTCCAATTCATATCTTGCAAGCCAAACCTCATGCCACACCTTAGTACCATAGAGCGATTTCCGATTGTTGTCTTGTTTGATTATGATGTTGTTGTTGAATGGTGTGTTTATGTTGTGCTATATTCTATGTTATAGTTTGTACGGAGAGGCACGTATTTTGATTAAGAGAAGTGAACGCGCTTCGACTACCAAAAAGGCAAGTGACGCTCAATTCCTACTTATTTTTATTATGCATTAGTGTTTTCAAACTAGTATGCATGGTAGGATTTTGTTTTCAAAAGAAAAGTATTATGCTATGCTTAGCAAAACCTAGTAGTGTGTAGCTACTCCTGAACCTAATGATAGGATACTTTGTTTTTGCTCTGCAACATCAAATGCCAAATGTTGTTTCATTATTTCGATTGTGATGGTTTGAAAAGTGAAAATTAACAACCCTTAATGAATCACCTGGGTGGATTGTTTGAGTGGTGGGCGGCTGCTTAGGGCTCCGATCCCTGGGGATGGACCAGTGGACGGGTGGGTGCCTGAGAGTGCGCGGTTGAATAGGGGTTGCCACCCAGGATTAGAGAGATTATTATGTCGTCCTTGTTTTTAGATAGCTTCCAGTGCAACCACAATACATTATGGGCTCTGTCTTAGCTAAGTACTTAGTGGGAAACCTCGCCTAGGGTACCGCCAGCGGGTGGAGTTTCAGGGTACGGGCGGATCCGGTAGGTAGAGGGGCTGCTAAAGAAAGGCTTCGTAGTGACCTCGTCCTGGCCTTAATGAAGATGAAGAATTTTGGCAAAAAGGCTTGGTTGTTAATTGTGGGTAAAGAGCGCAACCTCTCGAGAGTTTAAAAACCTAAGATCTTAGCCGTGTCCCCGGTTATGGACAATTTGAGCTTCTAGGCAAATGTACGGAAGAATCTCATCATCTTTTCTGAATGTATTTAAAACTGGAATTAACCTTTGAAAACTCATGGGAGATGTAACCATGTGATTCTAAAACCCATGGAGGATTTAACCATGGTGTGATTTCATAATGTCATTCAAAGATTTTCAAATGTTTTGTTTTAAATAAAATGTAGGATAAAATTGGTTTTATGCAAATTTACCTAAACTCCACTTGCCAAATATCATGTAGATAGTCATGCCCAAAACTGCCACCATATAAGTGTCATTTGCCAGTACATCATTGTACTGACCTCCATTCGTGGGGCTGCATATTCAAACGTGCAGGATTTTCTGAGGAGAAGTACGTGGTAGGATCTCGAGTCTACATTCCAACATGACTGCCTGTGGCACATGAAGATGATGAAGGCTCATTGATGATTTACTTTCCGCTGTGTATGTTCTGAATATTGTTGAGCTAGTCCATGTGACTATGCAATTTGTAAGGTTTTACTTTACCCTCTGGATCAAAGATGTAGTAATTTGATACTATTGCAATGATTACTATATTTTGTAATGTGTGTGCTATCAGTGATCCCGGGAATAGCACTATACACATGTATCTTGCCTTTATTAAAAGGTAGGGTGCTACAGAATGGTATCAGAGCATAGTGTTGCCTGTAGGATCGAGACCCTAGGTTTGGATTAGAAATAGGAAGACCCTAGGATGAAAGTTTTGTCTAATCCTATTTCAATTAAAAATATGTTTGGATTTTAAACCTCTTGTATTCTCATCTACTTCATCTTCAAAATTGTTTTCCTCTTTCTTTAGATGACCTAACTTATGAAACCATCAAGGAAGTAAAGATGATGACCCTGTGCCTGAAGTGAGTGACTAATGCTTCGTGCGATATTCTTCGACTCCGAAATAAGTGTTTCATGGAAGACCAATGAAGAACTTGAAGGAAGACTTCGATGCAGACTGCACAACACACGAAGATACACCGAAGGAGTAGAATAGAAACATGATGCATCCAATGTAGAAATAGACCAGACCACCATTAGCTCTCTTTTTATTGAAACAACGCTAGCATTAGAAAGTATTGATCTTACCAAATTGAGGTATGACCATACTAGTTTGTTTGTGTTTGAAACATATTGCTTGATGCTTGTTAGATGTTGTTTGTAAGATGTTTTGCCTTGATATGATGTGTTTGGGTAGGAAACCTCCTTTAGAATCTTTCTATCTATTCTCATCTATACCCAACCCAAAAAATGTTTTCTCGGCAAATCACCATGAAGACAACAATTGTGAAACCAACCCTGATGTTTCCTATCAAGATGAAGAAGCATAGGATGTGAGATACACAAAACCCTAGCTAGGGATCGACAGAAATGTTTTCAAAACAATTCAATAATGGGGACTGAAATATTGATTCAATTCTCCATGGAAGTTTTTGTCAAACTTGTGAGGTTGACCAAGAGTTAGAATATGAGATATACCAAACTGAAAACAAGAAAATGATTGGGTGCGACATGGATTGGCCCCCATGACGACTACTCATATTGTTCGCTCTTGTTATGAGGAATGGCGAATCTAGAGAGACATACCTACGAAAGAGATGACGCCGATAAGCCTGAACCTTAGGGTGGAGAATTATTATACCCTTATAGTAGGCAAGTGCTGCCAAGCGTAGGACTACGTTTAGTTTGAAGATCTAGCCACTAGATGAAGAGTGGTGGAAAGTTGTCGGATTAGAAGCCCTACTATGAAGGAAACCTATTCGACTCACCTTGGAGAGATATGTTGTTCACTATATGTGAATAAACAATCACCTATTAGATGTTAGCTCAGAAGCCCCAAGCCATGGATGTTGTCCAAATATGACATGTTGCCAAGTCATATCCCCGGATGTGCCAGGTCATATTCAAGATGAGCTTAGCCTAAATCCAAGACCTAAGACTACCTAACAAAAGTTTCTTTTAAGGGTGGTAGAAGCCATACCCTTGGATTATGGATTTACATCAGAGGCCGCATGAGATGGTATTTGGATAATGTATCATAAGGAGTTCCCCATGATCGAGTATACTCAAGTACATGATAATACCCATGGGATGAGTACCCTCATAAGAATGGATACAGTGGATGATATGACCATATATGGTTTAGTGTCAAGTTTTCAAAGCCCAAGGTTAACTTCCGAAATTCCCTCGGAGATGTTCCAAAAAGAAGCAATAGTGAGTATGAACCTATTAGAAGACCTGAGCCCAAAACCTTTTCTTTCTAGCCTTTCTCAAATCTCGAGGACGAGATTTCTTTTAAGGGTGGTAGTCTGTCACATCCCAAAATTTTCTAAATTTCGAAATATAAAATAAAAATAAATTTAATGCTTGATTGTTTGAACTTGATTGAAAATTCACAAAGATTTAAAACTTTTTAAAGTTATTTACAAGTTAATTCCAAAATAGTGTATTCAAAGACTTTTGGTTTTAAAGTGTTTTCAAAATCACACATATAGGCCAAATGTATATAAAGATTATTTTATTTTCACAAAGAGATATTAAAAAGGTTTTTGCAAAAATATAGAGTTTTCATAAAACTTGGTATTCAAAAGATTTTCCAAAAATGCTCTATTTTTTCGGAGGTTTTGAAACTTATAAAATATTTTATTTGAGAAAACATTAAACCCTAAAAGGGCACTATAGCCACATAGACATGTATGTCAAATTTTGATTTTATAAAGTTTATATTTTTGTTCCAAATTTAATCTCATATTGAAGCATTTTTCATAACGAATCCAACGGTACCTCATTTGCATTTTTCCGATTATTTTTGAGCCTCCAAATATGTATTTCCAATTTCAATATAGAAAAAAAGGAGAGGGCGCGGCCAGGCCGACCAGCCCAGCTCGCGCGGCCCACCCAGGCACCCAGCGCCGCGACGCCCACGCCACAGCCCAGGCCAGCGCCCAGCACGCACGAGGCCAGCACCCGCCTAGGCCGCCCCCGGCCTAATGCCCGCCTTGCCCCGGCCCAACGCCCCCACCTGGCCAGCTCCCGTCCCCAGCCCACCACACACGCGCCGCCGCCTCCAATTCCCGACGCTGCCCTTTTTCCTTTACTTCTTTTAGTCCCACATCGTCTGGTCAAGTAAAATTCCTCAAGCCTGAAGCCTATATAATGACACCCAAAGGGGCAGCCCAAACACACCCAGCGCCTGGCGCCTCCTCTCTCTCCCCGGAGCGCACCAAACACGGCGCAAAACTGCTCTTTGCTAGCTCGCGACGCAACGCGTTATTTGGGAAGCACAATCGTGGCGCAGCATCCGCAACGGGGAAACGCCGTGACCCGACGCATCTCTCACCCGGTAATAATTTTATTTCCGCTCTTTTCACGTAGATTTTCGTACGTAACTTCGCAATTTTAGTTCCGTAGATCTACATCTCTGTTTAAAATAGTGGTTCTTCCGTTAAGTTTCTTATTAGATCCTCTACAACTTTTATATAGGAAGTTTTTCTATCCGAGCAACTTGTTCGGACAACTTTCCGTACACCATTAGAACTGTAACCACTTAGGTCTAGTTTTGTAAAATTCATATCTTAAGTTCTATCCGTCGGATTTCGACAAACCATATACCGTTGGAATCAGCAAATCTCGTAGATCATGTTAGACATTTTGCGTGGCAGTTTCGTCCACTTTATTTTCGCGGTATCCCTTTGATCCGCAACATCATCTATAAAATAAATTCTACAAACTTTTTCCGAGAGATTCTTTTGGCGATACGCTTGTAATGGAATTCTCTACAACTTCCGTGTAGAAAGTTCTTCCATCCGGAAAACTTCTTCTAATGACTTTTCGTGAAAAGTGCAGTCCTATGACTGGCTTCAACATAGTTCCTTTAGCCAAATTAATCCTTATGATCATACCCATCTTTCAGGATCAGTTATAATTGTTTATCATGTTCATAGATAATGCATATCCTACTCTTAGTTGTCTAGTTCACCTTATTCAAATGACAATTGAGCTATTTGAGTAAATGGTGACCAATCTTAGCTATGGATTTTTCCTTGTGCAAGTGTTATGTTGAGTCACTATACTACATAGCAAATGTTTTGAACCCTTGATATCCATTAGCATCCTTGACCCACATTGTTCATATCGTTCTTACATTTTCAACCTCATGACCATTTAATCCTATTGGCTTATATTGAACTATTCAATTTACAAATGAGTTGATTGAGTAATTCAACATATCACAAATCCATACCTAAGCCTATGTGTAACTCATACTATCTTAGTAAGTGTTGTCACACTTTACTAAATAATGTTTTGAGCTGCATTTGAGACTCGTGTGATTTTATCACATGGATCATTTCAATTACCCAATCTTGAGTAGAAAACAACCATTGATCATAGGTTCTTATCAATCATTTTTCTTTTAAGCACTTGACTTAGATAATCATTTCATTTTTCAAGTATTTGACTCATCCATTCAATATGTCCAATTCATATCTTGCAAGCCAAACCTCATGCCACACCTTAGTACCATAGAGCGATTTCCGATTGTTGTCTTGTTTGATTATGATGTTGTTGT
Organism: Lolium multiflorum; assembly: GCA_030979885.1. Taxonomy (NCBI): domain Eukaryota; kingdom Viridiplantae; phylum Streptophyta; class Magnoliopsida; order Poales; family Poaceae; genus Lolium; species Lolium multiflorum. Next base: position 214,359 of record JAUUTY010000714.1, read on the forward strand.
TGAATGGTGTGTTTATGTTGTGCTATATTCTATGTTATAGTTTGTACGGAGAGGCACGTATTTTGATTAAGAGAAGTGAACGCGCTTCGACTACCAAAAAGGCAAGTGACGCTCAATTCCTACTTATTTTTATTATGCATTAGTGTTTTCAAACTAGTATGCATGGTAGGATTTTGTTTTCAAAAGAAAAGTATTATGCTATGCTTAGCAAAACCTAGTAGTGTGTAGCTACTCCTGAACCTAATGATAGGATACTTTGTTTTTGCTCTGCAACATCAAATGCCAAATGTTGTTTCATTATTTCGATTGTGATGGTTTGAAAAGTGAAAATTAACAACCCTTAATGAATCACCTGGGTGGATTGTTTGAGTGGTGGGCGGCTGCTTAGGGCTCCGATCCCTGGGGATGGACCAGTGGACGGGTGGGTGCCTGAGAGTGCGCGGTTGAATAGGGGTTGCCACCCAGGATTAGAGAGATTATTATGTCGTCCTTGTTTTTAGATAGCTTCCAGTGCAACCACAATACATTATGGGCTCTGTCTTAGCTAAGTACTTAGTGGGAAACCTCGCCTAGGGTACCGCCAGAGGGTGGAGTTTCAGGGTACGGGCGGATCCGGTAGGTAGAGGGGCTGCTAAAGAAAGGCTTCGTAGTGACCTCGTCCTGGCCTTAATGAAGATGAAGAATTTTGGCAAAAAGGCTTGGTTGTTAATTGTGGGTAAAGAGCGCAACCTCTCGAGAGTTTAAAAACCTAAGATCTTAGCCGTGTCCCCGGTTATGGACAATTTGAGCCTCTAGGCAGGGAATGTACGGAAGAATCTCATCATCTTTTCTGAATGTATTTAAAACTGGAATTAACCTTTGAAAACTCATGGGAGATGTAACCATGTGATTCTAAAACCCATGGAGGATTTAACCATGGTGTGATTTCATAATGTCATTCAAAGATTTTCAAATGTTTTGGTTTTAAATAAAATGTAGGATAAAATTGGTTTTATGCAAATTTACCTAAACTCCACTTGCCAAATATCATGTAGATAGTCATGCCCAAAACTGCCACCATATAAGTGTCATTTGCCAGTACATCATTGTATTGACCTCCATTCGTGGGGCTGCATATTCAAACGTGCAGGATTTTCCGAGGAGAAGTACGTGGTAGGATCTCGAGTCTACATTCCAACATGACTGCCTGTGGCACATGAAGATGATGAAGGCTCATTGATGATTTACTTTCCGCTGTGTATGTTCTGAATATTGTTGAGCTAGTCCATGTGACTATGCAATTTGTAAGGTTTTACTTTACCCTCTGGATCAAAGATGTAGTAATTTGATACTATTGCAATGATTACTATATTTTGTAATGTGTGTGCTATCAGTGATCCCGGGAATAGCACTATACACATGTATCTTGCCTTTATTAAAAGGTAGGGTGCTACAATCCTCCTCTGAATAATTCACTTGAATCGACTTGGCACATGCTCACGCATGCATATGACTAAACAAAAGTCAATTAAGCCTCGATGATTTACTTTGCTTCAGAGTTCTTGTATCACTTTTATGCCTCCGTTAATTTTATTTTGTCGCAAGCATGATTATGACAGTTATTGCTCTCTTGATTGTCGCTTCCCAGTCTATTGCTAGCCTTCACTTGTACTGAGCGGGAACGCTGCTCGTGCTTCCAAATACCTGAAAACCAAGTTGTTCCAAAGTGTCCACCATAAATACCTATGCATGGCATTTCAAACCATTCCAAGTAAATTCTCATGTGCTACCTTTAAACCTTCAAACTACTTCTCAATTTGTGTTAATGTTTTATAGCTCATGAGGAAGTATATGGTGTTTTATCTTTCAACCTTGTCATTTACTTCTGACAGACTTTCACAAATGGACTAGTGGAACATCCGCTTATCCAATAATTTTGCAAAAAGAGCTGGCAACGGGGTTCCCAGCCCCAATTAATTAACCTTCATTAATAATTCTCTTCACGTGTTTTGCTCTAATTCATCAGTAAGCAACTTAACCTACAAATAGACACTTCCCCATGGTATGTGAATGTTGGAAGGCACCCGAGGATCCGGTTAGCCATGGCTTGTGTAAGCAAAGGTTGGGGGAGTGTCATCCATAATGAAACTAAAATGCATGTGTAAACAAAAGAGAAGAGGGATGATCTACCTTGCTAGTAGAGATGACGTCCTTCATGGGAGCCGCTCTTGAGATTATGGTTGGCGAGGTGGTTAGTGTACCCACTATCATTCGTTGACAACAACAAACACCTCTCAAAATAATTTTACTTCTGTCTTTGAAAAAAATGAAAAGCTCTAGCACATGTTAATCCCTGCTTCCCTCTGCGAAGGGTCAATCTTTTACTTTTATGTTGAGTCACCATCCTTTCTTTGAGCACCTTCTTGAGAGCATAACTGTCATTCTTAGTATAATATGCTTGTCCCAAAATATGATCAGCTGTGGTATAACTTTGATGCTTTTATCTTTGAAAATCTTTACTTCTAGTCTTTCTATGAACTTCAGAGGTGCCTGGGCATTTATGTTTTGCTGTACAAATACAGGCAAGCGAGATACCACTTTATCATATCTTTCTATGAACATTGCAATCCTGCTTATGGAAGTGCTTCATGATGCTTGTTATTAGTTTGTTGGTATCTCTTTCATGATTGACGCAGCTATTAGATGACTTTATTTGCACGTATCTTATTATGAATTGCCTAAGCACTTGCCATATCATGTGAATATTTACATCATATGAGCAAATGTGTTCGTAAAAGTTCTTTTATCGCACTCAGTTGTTAACTGAATTGCTTGAGGACAAGCAATAAGCTAAGCTTGGGGGAGTTGATACGTCCAAAACGTATCTACTTTCCCGAACACTTTTGCTATTGTTTTGCCTCTAATTTGTGTATTTTGGATACAACTAACACAAACTAACGCTGTTTAGCAGAATTGCTCTGTGTCTCGTTTTTGTGCAGAAATTCAACTTTTAGGAAAATCCTCGAAATTTATGTCGAAGGGGTTATTTTTCCGAAGAATCACGAACCGAAGGGCGGGCAGGAGGCCCAGGCCCCAGACACTAGGCCGGCGCGGCTGTAGGGCGCGCCGCCCTAGCGTGTGGCCGCCTCGGCCAGCCTCGACGCCCCCTTTGGACTACTTAAGTTTCGATCTAAAAACGCGAGACGAGAAGTCGAAGTCGCCAAACCATCCGTAGGCCGCCACCGTCGCGAAACTCCGTCTCGGGACCGAAACTTCGGCACTCCGGGGACGGGAATTGGAGGGGATCATCGCCGCCACCACCGACGCCTCTCCATCGACCAACCATGTTTCCCCCATCCATGTGTGAGTAATTCCCCGCTGTAGGCTGAAGGGGATGGTAGGGATTGGATGAGATTTGTCATGTAATAGTCATAAGATTGTTAGGGCATGGTGCCTAGTATCCGTAGATGTTACTTTTATGATATTGTTGCAACTTGTTATGCTCAATGCTTGTCACTAGGGCCCGAGTGCCATGATCTCAGATCTGAACATGTTATTGATTCATGAAGATATTCATTGTTTATTGATCTTACCTGCAAGTTGTATACACACGTTGATGTCCGGAACCCGAGGCCCCAAAGTGAAATTGGGACAACCGGAGGGAAGGTGATGTGAGGATCACATGTGTTCACGGAGTGTTAATGCTTTGCTCCGGTACTCTATTAAAAGGAGTACCTTAATTTCTAGTAGTTTCCCTAGAGGCCCGGCTGCCACCGGGTAGGACAAAAGATGTTGTGCAAGTTTCTCATTGCGAGCACGTACGACTATATACGGAACACATGCCTATGGATTGATTAGTACTTGGATACCGCTTTATTATTATCTGCAAATGGCCTACCATGATTGTTATATGAATTCTCTCATCCATGCAACGCCGTTCATCCATCCCGTGTCTACAGTATTTTAATCCTGCCGTTTACTATAATCACTACTGTTTTTATTTCACCTGTTATTTCACTACTCCTACGCTATAAAACGGTTGCTACGATAAACTCTTGCGAGCAAGTCTGTTTCAGGTGCCTGAATTGACAACTCCGTTGTTAAGGCTTACAAGTATTCTTTGTCTCCCCTTGTGTCGAATCAATAAATTGGGTAATACTTCCCTCGAAGACTGTTGCGATCCCCTATACTTGTGGGTCATCAGCTCTCGGTACTAGGGTTTTCGCGACGGAGAGTTTAAGTAGGCGGAAGGGCGAGTCGGAGGGGGCTCGAGGGGCCCACCCCATAGGGTGGCGCGGGCCTCCTTGGCCGCGCCGCCCTAGTGGCGGCTCCTCGTGGCCCCACTTCGTATCCTCTTCGGTCTTGGAAACTCCGTGGAAAAATAAGACCGTGGGCTTTTGTTTCGTCCAATTCCGAGAATATTTCCTGTGTAGGATTTCTGAAACCAAAAACAGCGAAAAACAGCGCTTCGGCATCTTGTTAATAGGTTAGTGCGGAAAATGCATCAAAACATCATAAAGTGTGAACAAAACATGTAGGTATTGTCATAAAACTAGCATGGAACATAAGAAATTATAGATACGTTGGAGACGTATCAAGCATCCCCAAGCTTAGTTCCTACTCGCCCTCGAGTAGGTAAACGATAAAAACAATAATTTCTGAAGTGACATGCTACCATCATAATCTTGATCAACATTATTGTAAAGCATATGAGATGAATGGAGTGATTCGAAGCAATAGATTGCTAACAAAGAGATAATGACTAAACAACTGAATCATATAGCAAAACTTTTCATGAATAGTACTTTCAAGACAAGTATCAAAAAGACTTGCATAAGAGCTAACTCATAAAGCAATAGATTCAAAGTAGAAGGTTTTGAAGCAACACAAAGGATGATTAAGTTTCAGCAATTGCTTTCAACTTGTAACATGTATATCTCATGGATAATTGTCAACATAAAGTAATATAACAAGTGCAATAAGTAATCATGTAAGAATCAATGAACACACTTGACACAAGTGTTTGCTTCTAGGATGGAAAGAAGTAGGTAAACTGACTCAACATAAAGTAAAAGAAAGGCCCTTCGCAGATGGAAGCATGGATTACTATTTTTGTGCTAGAGCCTTTTATTTTGAAAACATAGAAACAATTTTGTCAACGGTAGTAATAATTCATATGTGTTATGCATAAAACTTCCTACAAGTTGCAAGCCTCATGCATCGAATACCAATAGTGCCCGCACCTTGTCCTAATTAGCTTGGATTTACATGGATTATCATTGCATACCATATGTTTCAACCAAGTGTCACAAAGGGGTACCTCTATGCCGCTTGTACAAAGGTCCAAGGAGATAAATCACATTTGATTTCTCGTTTTTGATAGATCTCAACTAAGGACATCCATACCGGGACAACATAGAAAACAGATAATGGACTCCTCTTTAATGCATAAGCATTCAACAACAAATAATATTCTCATAAGAGATTGAGGATTAATGTCCAAACTGAAAACTTCCACCATGATACATGGCTTTGGTTAGCGGCCCAATGTTCTTCTCTAACAATATGCATACTCAAACCATTTGATCATGATAAATCACCCTTACTTCAGACAAGACGAACATGCATAGCAACTCACATGATATTCAACAAAGGTGTAAAAAGTTGATGGCGTCCCCAGAAACATGGTTACCGCTCAACAAGCAACTTATAAGAACTAAGATACATAGCAACATATTCATCACCACAATAGTTTTTAAGCTATTTTCCCATGAGCTATATATTGCAAGGACAAAGGAATGAAATTTTAAAGGTAGCACTCAAGTAATTTACTTTGGAATGGCAGAAAAATACCACATATAGGTAGTTATGGTGGACACAAATGGCATGGGTTTTGGCTCAAGATGTTTGGATGCACGAGAAGCATTTCCTCTCGGTACAAGGCTTTGGCTAGCAAGGTTGTTTGAAGCAAACAAAAGTATGAACAGGTACAACAAAACTTACACAAGAACATATTGCAAGCATTATAAGACTCTACACTGTCTTCCTTGTTGTTCAAACACTTTTACAAGAAAATATCTAGACCTTAGAGAGATCAATCATGCAAACCAAATTTCAACAAGCTCTACAGTAGTTCTCCACTAATAGATTTAAACTACATGATGCAAGAGCTTAAACATGATCTATGAGAGCTCAAAACAATTGCCAAGTATCAACTTATTCAAAACCATATGAAGCATTTTCTGATTCCAACCAAATAGCAATTAACGAAGCGGTTTTCAGCCTTTGCCATGAACATTAAAGCATAACTAAGAACACAAGTGTTCAAATGAAAAAGCGGAGCATGTATATCTCCAATACAAGGATTGTGGGATCCGAATTTATTCAAACAAAAACAAAAACAAAAGCAAAAGACGCTCCAAGTAAAGAACATAAGATGTGACGGAATAAAAATATAGTTTCACTAGAATTGACCTTATAAGTTGTCGATGAAGAAGGGGATGCCTTGGGCATCCCCAAGCTTAGATGCTTGAGTCTTCTTGAAATATGCAGGGATGAACCACGGGGCATCCCCAAGCTTAGACTTTTCACTCTTCTTGATCATATTGTATCATCCTCTTCTCTTGACCCTTGAAAACTTCCTCCACACCAAACTTTAAGCAAACTCATTAGAGGGTTAGTGCATAATCAAAAATTCACATATTCAGAGGTGACATAATCATTCTTAACACTTCTGGACATTGCACAAAGCTACTGAAAGTTAATGGAACAAAGAAATCCATTCAACATAGCAAAAGAGGCAATGCGAAATAAAAAGGCAGAATCTATCAAAACGAACAGTCCGTAAAGACGAATTTTTCGAGGCACTTAACTTGCTCGATGGAAAAATCAAAACTAATATAAGTTGCGTACATATCTGAGGATCACGTACGTAAATTGGCAGATTTTTTGATTCTTCTAGAGAGAAGGACGCGTGATGACAGCAAATCCGTTCGCGGTAATCCAAATCTAGTATCAACCTTACTATAGAGACTTTACTTGGCACAAAAACATGATAAGGAGAGGTTGCTACAATAGTAACAACTTCCAAGACTCAACAATACAGTAGTAAAATAAAACCATGGGTTATCTCCCAAGAAGTGCTTTTCTTTAACGCCTTTCAGCTAGGCGCAGAAAGTGCAAATCAAGTAACATCAAGAGAAGAAGCATCAACATCATAATTTGTTCTAATAATAGAATCAAAAAGCAACTTCATTCTCTTTCTAGGGAAGTGTTCCATACCTTTCTTGAGAGGGAATTGATACTTAATATTTCCTTCTTTCATATTAATAATGGCTCCAACAGTTCGAAGAAAGGGTCTTCCCAAAACAATAGGACAAGATGCATTGCATTCGATATCCAAGACAACAACATCAACGGGGACAAGATTATTGTTAACCTTAATGCGAACATTATCAATCCTCCCCAAAGGTTTCTTTATAGAATTATCAGCAAGATTAACATCCAGATAACAATTTTTCAATGGTGGCAAGTCAATCATATCATAAACTTTCTTGGGCATAACAGAAATACTTGCACCAAGATCACATAAAGCATTACAATCAAAATCATTGAATTTCATCTTAATGATGGGCTCCCAACCATCTTCCAACTTCCTAGGAATAGAAGCTTCAAGTTTTAATTTCTCTTCTCTAGCTTTAATGAGAGCATTTGTAATATGTTTTGTAAAGGCTAAATTTATAGCACTAGCATTAGGACTTCTAGCAAGTTTTTGTAAGAACTTTATAACTTCAGTAATATGACAACTATCAAAATCTAAACCATTATGATCTACGGCATTCTGAAAAATTTCAGCACTATTATCACAAACAGTTTCAGCAGTTTCAGGCAATTTTGCACGCTTTGTACTAGGAGTAGAAACATTGCCAACACCAATTATTTTACCATTGATAGTAGGAGGTTTAGCAACATGTGAAGAATCAACATTACTAGTGGTGGTAATAGTCCAAACTTTAGCTACATTATTCTCTTTAGCAAGTTTTTCTTTTTCTTCTCTATCCCACCTAGCATGCAATTCAGCCAACATTCTAATATTATCATTGATTCGAACTTGCATAGCATTTGTTTTAGCAAACTTAGTATCTTTAACTTCATCAGGCATAACTTTCAGTTTTAAAAGATCAACATCAAGAGCAAGACTATCAACCTTAGAAGCAAGAACATCAATTTTACCAAGCTTTTCCTCAACATTTATTAAAAGCAGTTTGTGTACTAATAAATTCTTTAAGCATGACTTCAAGACCAGGGGTACACTCTTATTATTGTTGTAAGAATTACCATAGGCATTACCATAACCACTACCATTATTAGAAGGATATGGCCTATAGTTGTTGTTGCCATAATTATTCCTATAAGCATTGTTGTTGAAATTATTATTCTTAATGAAATTCACATCAACATGCTCTTCTTGAGCAACCAATGAAGCTAAAGGAACATTAGTAGGATCGACATGAGATCTACCATTAACAAGCATAGACATAATAACATCAATGTTATCACTCAAAGAAGAGGTTTCTTCAACAGAATTTACCTTCTTACCTTGAGGAGTTCTTTCGGTATGCCATTCAGAGTAATTGATCATCATATCATCAAGAAGCTTTGTTGCAGCACCCAAAGTGATGGACATAAAAGTACCTCAGCTGAATCCAATAGGTTCCTCGAGGAAAAATTCAATCCTGCATAAAAGGTTTGGATGATCATCCAAGTAGTTAGTACATGGGTAGGGCAATTCTTTACCAAAGATTTCATTCTCTCCCATGCTTGAGCAACATGTTCATTATCTAATTGCTTAAAATTCATAATGCTACTTCTCAAAGATATAATCTTAGCAGGAGGATAATATTTACTAATAAAAGCATCTTTACATTTAGTCCATGAATCAATACTATTCTTAGGCAAAGATAGCAACCAATCTTTAACTCTTCCTCTTAAGGAGAAAGGAAACAATTTCAGTTTTATAATATCACCATCTATATCCTTATACCTTTGCATTTCACAAAGTTCAACAAAATTATTAAGATGGACAGCAGCATCATCATTACTAACACCAGAAAATTGCTCTCTCATAACAAGATTCAGTAAAGCAGGTTTAATTTCATAAAATCTGTAGTAGCAGCAGTGGAGCAATAGGAGTACTTATAAAATCATTATTTTTTGTGCTAGTGAAATCACACAACTTAGTGTTTTCAGGAGTATTCATCTTGACAGTAGTAAAAGTAAACTAAACAAACAGAATAGAATAAAGTAAAAACAAGTAACTAATTTTTGTGTGTTTTTGATATAGAGAAAACAAGACAGAAAGTAAAGTAAAGCAACTAATTTTTTGTGTTTTTGATATAAAGCAAACAAGACAGAAAATAAAGTAAAGTAAAGCAAGACAATAAACAAAGTAAAGAGATTGGATGTGAGAGACTCCCCTTGCAGCGTGTCTTGATCTCCCCGGCAACGGCGAAAAGAGCTTGATAACGCGTGAAGCACACGTCCGTTGGGAACCCCAAGAGGAAGGTGTGATGCGCAGCAAGTTTTCCCTCAGTAAGAAACCAAGGTTATCGAACCAGGTAGGAGATGAAGGCCACGTGAAGGTTGTTGGTGGAGGAGTGTAGTGCGGCGCAACATCGTGATTCCGGCGCCAACGTGGAACTGCACAACACAATCATGACTTTGCCCCAACTTAACGGTGAGGTTGTCAATCTCACCCCTTTGAAAACAAAGGATTAAACGTATGGTGTGGAGAATGATGTTTGTTTGCGAATAACAACAGAGAATAGAGATTGCATAGATTGTATTTCAGATGTAAAAGAATGGACCGGGGTTCACAGTTCACTAGTGGTGTCTCTCCAATAAGATAAATAACATGTTTGGGTGAACAAATTACAGGTGGGCAATTGACAAATAAAGATTCATATACATATCATGATGATCACTATGAGATTTAATCAGGGCATTACGACAAAGAACATAGACCGCCATCCAGCATGCATCTATGCCTAAAAAGTCCATTTTTAGGTTAGCATCCGCACCCCCTCCAGTATTAAGTTGCAAACAACAGACAATTGCATTAAGTGTGGTGCGTAATGTAACCAACACAAATATCCTTAGACAAAGCATTGATGTTTTATCCCTAGTGGCAACAACACATCCACAACCTTAGAACTTTCTGTCACTGTCCCAGATTCAATGGAGGCATGAACCCACTATCGAGCATAAATACTCCCTCTTGGAGTTACAAGTATCAACTTGGCCAGAGCCTCTACTAGCAACGGAGAGCATGCAAGAAAATAAACAACACATATATGATAGATCAATAATCAACTTGACATAGTATTCCATATTCATCGGATCCCACAAACACAACATGTAGCATTACAAATAGATGATCTTGATCATGTTAGGCAGCTCACAAGATCTAAACATGATAGCACAAGAGGAGAAGACAACCAACTAGCTACTCTATGGACCCATAGTCCAAGGATGAACTACTCACGCATCGATCCGGAGGCGGGCATGGTGATGTAGAGCCCTCCGTGATGATTCCCCTCTCCGGCAGGGTGCCGGAGGCGATCTCCTGAATCCCCGAGATGGGATTGGCGGCGGCGGCGTCTCTGGAACTTTTTCCGTATCGTGGCTCTCGGTACTAGGGTTTTCGCGACGGAGAGTTTAAGTAGGCGGAAGGGCGAGTCGGAGGGGCTCGAGGGCCCACCCCATAGGGTGGCGCGGGCCCCTCCTTGGCCGCGCCGCCCTATGGTGGCGGCTCCTCGTGGCCCCACTTCGTATCCTCTTCGGTCTTCTGGAAACTCCGTGGAAAAATAAGACCGTGGGTTTTGTTTCGTCCAATTCCGAGAATATTTCTTGTAGGATTTACAAACAAAAACAGCAGAAAACAGAACGGCGCTTCGGCATCTTGTTAATAGGTTAGTGCCGGAAAATGCATCAAAACATCATAAAGTGTGAACAAAACATGTAGGTATTGTCATAAAACTAGCATGGAACATAAGAAATTGTAGATACGTTGGAGACGTATCACCCCCCTAGAATTTTAGTTGATCATAACATTTCCAAACTTGATGAACCTACAATATAAGAACACAACATATCGTCCCCGCCTTCACCGGCTGGCTAGACTACGGTAAACACATATGGCTCACTTGATCTGGTAAATCATGTATCTTGATGGGGCTATGTTATGAGAGATAGCAATTGTGATTTGACTGAACGGGGTGCATTCGACTAACTGTATTGAGGACCCTTTTATTCACGAGCTTTGGGCATGCGGGGATTAGAGATGGCTTGGAAGCTGCATCAAAACGTCAACTGTCATATGTTATTTGGCAAACGGATTGCAGTTCTGAGTCACAATAGATAATTTAATCAAAATAGTTGAACCCTGGCAAAATGATGCTAGAAGATATGCGTGGTAATACGCCTAATGAAATGGAATATACTTTGTTAGTCTTTTTTTCACCTATATTGAAGTTATTAATGCAACAATAAGAAGTATGCAACTATGTCACAATGCATAGATGTGAAAAAAATTAAAAATGAGTAAAGTTTATATCCAACATCAGAGAATACGATGACCAAAACAACGAACTTTGCTAGAACTAAAGGGCCGGCCACAACCGAGCTGAATCGGGTTATTCATGTCTTCTAGAGGCAAATCCATGTGGTCTACCTCATCTCCCTGCAACCTTCTTCTTTTCTTATTCCCCCCTTTTTTTTTTGCAGGAACAAGGATATCTTGTGTGAGAGAGGGATATGGAGGGAGACGGAGAGAGAGAGAGAGAGACAACACACAGAGACTCATCCCAGCAGCCTGCGCTTCGCACGATGGATGTGCCATGGCGAGAGAGGAGAAGGCCCACAGAGAAGAGAGGGTGTAGGAGAAAGACGTTGGTAGATGTGGTGGTGGGGAGACGAGGAGGAAGAGGATTGGAGGAGGAGTGAAGCGAGGAGATTGGAGGAGGCGCAACAATAGAGGCCATTGGTGGCTGGTAGCTAGGGTTTCACCGCGGGAGCTGCATTTTATACGGTACGATAAAAGAAATAAACGGTTGAATGGACTCTCTAGATTCAACATCTGGCAAGATCCAGCGGACGCGAGGCTCAAATCGCTGTGAGAGCTCCATGAGGCTACATCAACTACTCCCTGGATGACGCGTTATTTGTTGTTCCGTCCAAACACCGGGACATGTGACGTTTGCAAAAAGATCAGTGCAAACTTCAATATTGGTCATTTTGTGTGCTGAAGTTTTTAGTTCAAGGTCAGTTTCGTAAATTTGGCCGAAGCAAAGCCTTTTATTTTTATTTTGGAGATCGCGGATCATAAAAAGGCCCGTGGATTCTAAAAATAGCCCATGTGCTGTTGTCACCATCCCGTTTTCCTGGACCGAGCTGTGGGAAAAAAAGCTGTGGGCTGTGGGCTGTGGGCTGTGGGCTGTGGCCTGTGTGTCTATGCCGTGTCCCGTGCACGAGCCGAATCATGGGAAGTCCGAACGAAGAAGATGAAGGAAGCCTGGCCGGCCGCCTGACCTGGCAGGGTCCTTCATGTCAGCGGCTAATCCGTCCTAACCCGGACAGTTGAGCTCCAACCCCCTTCCTCGCCGGCTCGCGCGCGATCCGGCCGCGCTCCGACCTCGCCGCCGGCGCCGGGGATGTCCTCCTCCGTCTCCGTCGCGGCGGAGTGGGACCTCCTCTCCGACCGCTTCTACCGCCGCATCACCATCTACTCGCCCCTCCCCTGGTCCTCCCCGCCCACCACCACCGCCTCCTCCTCCTCCTCCCCGCCCACCACCACCGGCCGCCTCGACCTCTCCACCCACATCGTCGCCGCCGCGCCCTTCGGGGGCCCGATCGCCGCCGTGCGCGACGACTCCAAGATCGTGCAGCTCCACTCCGAGCCCTCGCGCCGCCGCCTCCTCCTCTTCTCCTCCTCCGGCCACCCGCTCGCCTCCTCCCCCTGGACGCCGCACCTGCCCCGCCTCCACTCGCTCGCCTTCTCCAGCTCCCTCAACCTCCTCGCCCTCCTATCCGACGGCTCCCTCCTCCGCTTCCGCCTCCCCGATCTGAAACCAATCCCCAACCCCAACCCCACCCCCCTGCTCCCGCCCGCCTCCGGCGGCGTCGCCGACGCCGTCTTCTGGGGAGGCGGCGTGGCCATCCTCACAGAGGACAACCGGGTCGTGGTCACCGCCGACGTCGAGGCCGACGACCCGCACCCGCGGGAGCTCGCCGACCCGGGCGTCGCCGAGGACGAGCAGGTGCTCTGCATGGCCGTGGTGGAGCCGCAGTTCGTCATGTCCGGGAGCCCCGAGGTTCTGCTCGCAGTCGGCGATCGGGTAATGTCAGTCGACGAGGATGGCGTGCAGCTTCTAGGAGAGGCCCTGGAGATCGGACCCGTGCAGAAAATGGCCGTCTCACCCAACGGGAAGCTGCTTGCGGCGTTCGCGCATGATGGCCGCCTGCTTGTAATCCCCACGGATTTCTCCAGGATCATCTTCGAGTACGAGTGTGATGTAAGTATCTCTGGTCTAGTCTGGAAAATCTGTCTCTGGTTCTAGGCATACATTGGTGCTTTTGACCATTGTCTAGGCATCGATTAGCAGTAGCACTCTTTTGCACAAATATTCACTAGTATTATCATCTTCTAAATATTGTAGTCTGCATTACCACCGGATCAAATAGCTTGGTGCGGGTTGGACAGCGTGCTCCTTTACTGGCCTGAAGTGCTCTTGATGGTTGGCCCCAATGGAGATCCCGTGCAGTACAATTATGATGAACCCATAATGCTCATCCCTGAGTGTGATGGCGTAAGAATCCTCTCTAATTCAAGTATGGAATTTCTGCACCGAGTTCCAGATTGTACCACATCAATTTTTGGCATTGGAAGCATGTCTCCAGCAGCATTACTGTATGATGCTAGAGACCACTACGACAAGCAAAGTGCTAAGGTACCCCGTTTAATTCCCTTTCTTATGTAGTAGATAACCTGTGCCATTAATGGTATAGCACATCTGTCTTTTACTGCTGCCATTCCACTTGTTGCTAGCTTAGTGCTTATGCGTACTGTAGTCGCTTTGAGATGATGTGAACAGTCCTTGATTCACACCTTGATAACTACTCCCTCCGTTCCATAGTAGTTGTCGATGATTCAGTACAACTACGTGAGAGATAGTAAATAGCGGATATAATTATTTCTTCTTGCTTGGCTGTACTAAGATACTAGGATCCTTCAAAGGGTTAGCGACTAGGACTCCAAGTAAACCCAAATACTTACTAAATCTGACCCAAGCTCTCTCCTAGTTCCCATAATTAGTATCCTCTAGTGTTTTACCCTTTTTGGACTATCCTCCTGTCTTACTCTTCCAAGACTGGATGCATACCACAATACTGTCCTGAACTTTAACAAATGCTACCACACAAAGGTAAAAACTGGCAAGTCTAGTCTAGGTATAGTTAGAAACTTCGACAGAGTCTGCCTTTTTTTTATAAAGACATCGGCAACAACCAAATAAGAATGTATCCGTCCACATGCTTATAATGTTCAGTATGACTCAGATTAAGCATTATACTAATAAAACTCCGTATGAACTAACTATAGTGCTAAGTAACATATGACAAGTCTCAGCGGTGTAGAATAATAAGCATCTAACAACTTATAATGGGCAAGATTAAAGTACAGTACATGATGTGTACTAAGTCTACATATGTGTGAGAGTAGTGTGTATCCAACCATGTCGAGGTGCTGCTCCCAGTCCCATGCGTGCCACTATCACGTGTTACCTGAAAACCAAATAGAACACAAGACAAAAGTGACAAAGCATACTCGACAAGTATAATTATGAGACATACAAACAATAAGCAGTATTTGACAATAAACTCAGGTCAGCTCTTGCAAAACTACACCACTTTAAATTGCTGGAACACATGCATGCGGACCTGTATTGTTGGATGAACATGTGTGTGCATGTCCTGGCTGACCTGGATTCTTGAACAAACACATGCATGATAGGCTTGATGGACTCCTGCCGCTGCACGAACTGTATGCACTTGCTTTAGTTACTGTACATACTATGCTAGGTCATTGTGCTGCTGGCATTGTCCCTTGTACGTACAAATTAGGTGAGCTAGATCATGGTCCAGTGCTGAGTTCTGGAATGTATGTGCACAGGTTGAGAAAGTGTCACCTGTGTACTAACATGGTGATAAGTTGTGGACTCTTTGGAGCGGGTACCCAGTGCTGAAAGCTCCCACACATTTTGGGGTCTGTGGAAGGGTATTTCTAGGCAGCCTTTCCCTTGCCTTTTATTGTGTAAGGAGGCTGATTCGAATCCAGGACACAAGTGGAGATACTCTACCACTGCGCCAGGCCTGCCCTTCTGGTTTAGGCTGTATCCAGCTCAATTTTGTTGATGAGTCCTCATACTATCCTGATTGCATAGCAGTATTAGTTAAGCCCACTCCATGTAATCTTGTTGAAACAGTAAGAATGTATTCAGAAGATTATATGGGTCTCTTGCAGCGGATGGGGACAAGCTCCATCGGCAAGCAGATCGGTTATTCGCCTCCACATTACTATTTACTCTCCAACCGTAGCTCTAAAGACCATCTTCTGCATTCGGCCCCTCTCATACCCCCGCAAGTTAAGCCATTAATTAATTTACAAAGATAAGAGTTACATGGTCCATGTGTGGTTTACTCAGTGCAATACTCTCTTGCAAACTAATTCATTTTGCTACACAAAGTATTACTGTGTCAATTAGGGTTCTGAATGATGTGCATTCTTTTTGTTGTGGTGCCTACCTCACTACTACCTCCATTCCAATGTTGGTGTTGTTTCAAATAGTTGGTTTGGTTGGAATACTTGTCATTTGTTTTTGGAGGCAACATTTTCCATCAAGTACTCCTGTTTATTGCTTATTGAGTTATTGGTGATGGTGATGCTAGAGAGATGACTATTCGGTTAATAGTGGAGAATTATACCAAAACTAAAACTTAAATTTCGTCCTTTTTTGTATGTGTTAGGAGCTATAGCTACAAGTAAATTTTGACTAGAGGGAGTACCATGCAACATATACTACTTATATTTAACAATACCACCCCTCATTTTTATGTGCAATATTACAGATGCATGGCAAGATCCGCATCTTGGGCTCTTTGCTTATTTCACACTTTATTGACATTTTGTAGTTGGCATTATTTAGAGTGCACTTTATAGCATTCACCATGTGCAACTTTTGAATTACATCAGCACTGTTTGATGTCTAAATTTTAATAATTTCAGAAATTGTTCTTACGTCATCTCATAAATAGGCCCCCTTTCCCGTGAAAACCAAAGATGGGGCATTAACAATGATCTACACTTGCAGGCTTACGATAACTATCAGCTAATATCGTCTTCCTTGCCTGAGGCGATTGAGGCTTGTATTGATGCTGCTGGATATGAGTTTGATGTTTCACGCCAACATGCATTACTTAATGCCGCTACTTATGGCTTACCTTTCTGCAGGTTTTATTTTTTGCATGTCTTTGGGATGCTGGTTTTTTACATCATTTTTTTTCCGTTATTGCAAGAAATCACATGCTTATCTTTCAACCTTATTGTCGTGGAACCAGTACATATTAGTTATCAGTTTATTACCTACTGTGTGTGCCCTGCAAAACGAAAAATCCTGCTCAAATTTAAATGCCTTGCAAAATGTAAAGTTGGGAGTCTATAATAAGGTTGTATATCAATATTTTTTTTATGGGAATGAGGTCCATTGGTTGTTTTGCACTCAATTTTTACTTTTTCATGTCTAATATAAGCCCTTAAGCCGTAGTGCATTTAAAAAAAGATATTCCCCTGTGAAACGCTCAGATGGATTGTTCCCTAGTTTCCAGCCAGTGCCTCGATAGTATGCGTGACATCATTTCCTCCAGAAAATTCTTCTTTACCCTGCTGCATACAGATGAACACAGCCAACTAAATATGTGCACGATGTTGGATTGCTTAGAGTGCTGATCATTGACCAAACTGATCAACAGAGCTAATATGATCTGCCATAATAACAGCATACTGAAGGTAAATTGTAGATTGTATGAGTTTTTATGCACCAACCAATAGAACCAAAAGTCAGAACTGATGGAGAAGGTTGGGCAATCCACATATACTCCACCAACACACCTCTTACGTGTGGATCGATAAGGCCTAAACATGGACAAAAAGAGGGCAAACATTTTCTTTTACCTAAGTTAACAAAGTCTCACGGGAAGCATAGGGACATTCGCCGAAGAGATCAACAGCGACCGGGGGAGCCCGGACAGTCGAGGTGGCAGAGCGGTGGGAAGGCAGAGGAGACAGTGGCCAGGTGGAGGAGCTGTGAGGCAGCGCTGGTTGCGGCAGGTGTTTGGCTCAATCTTGCGGCAGCTCATGGATCCCTTCAAGATAGCAGGAGAAGAAACCCTCAGCCCAGTGCAGCTGGAATCTTGACGATGCCACCGTGAGCTTGGAAGCGCGGGCTCTGGGTTGAGCAGCTTCCGATCATGGCGTTGTGGAAGGAGTGCCCGATTCCACCGGTGGAGGTGTCCCGATCTGGTGATGTAGGTCCCTTGCGGCGGCAGAACTTTCTGGTGAATGGTGTTATCATTGCTAAAACTTCTGGAATAACTTGACTAATATCGATAACATTTCCAGTTCTAAACCATGGACAAGGTGCTGGGCTAGGAGTTCTTAGACACACTGATGCTCAATGATTTTTCTTTTCTACTTCCCATTATTCTAGTCCAAGAACTCATGTGTTTGATTTGAGCCAAGTTCCTTGCCTTTTCACTACAATTAAAGCTTTAAGGTTTTTTAGGAGGCTGCCCAAAAGTTTTCTTAGTTTCTCCAAATTGTCTAACCAAAAGCATCTTTGGAAAATTAGGCCAAATATGTTGCTTATTGTATGACTTCCTTTGATAACACTTGCGGACAACACCACATGCTATGCCTTATGTTTTAACTTGGGCAATAGTATGACCCACTGCTGCTACTGTCACATTTTGAAGATTGTAATGTTATTGTTTGCTATTTTTGTTATACAATACTTAGAACATTTTATTAAAATACGGCATATGATCATTACTTTATTTCTAACACTTTTGGGTACCAGCATTTCTTTGTATAGAATAATTTATTGCTGATATTTGAAATTGGTATTGATACCCAGTTGGCTTTGGCAGTCAATTTCCACAAGGACGCATTCAAGAAATGTGCAAAATGTTGCGAGTTCTAAATGCTGTTCGTGACCCGGAGATTGGAATGCCACTTACCATTCAGCAGTACAAGGTTTGTATTGCTTTCAGATTCTGTATTGAACATTTCCTTTATCTTTGCTAGCTTTTTATCGTATGTTTTTTTTTCTGTTCCGTAGCTGCTTACTGCAACTGTGCTCGTTGGACGTCTAATTAATGCTAATCAGCATCTTTTGGCACTTCGCATCTCTGAGTACCTTAGCCTGAATCCGGTAACTACCTTCTTCCTCTCCTTCCCTTTTTTCCTGTCGTAAGTTTGTTTGATATGCGTAAATACTGTGTTAACCGTTACATAATCTTGTTCTTAATAACTCACCATATGCACAATGAAGTTCCCTTCACCTTTCTATTTTAATTTTTTTGGACGAAGATAATACCAAACACTGAACTTATTCTTTTATTACTTGTTGGAGTTTTAATAGTCATTAGTAGAACATCATGGTTTTGATCTATAGGCTGGTCTGAACTAGCTATTTTGCAAAGTAAGTGGTAATCGTGGGTGGTCTTAATCGTACCAGTGGGAATACTTGCCACCTGTTTGTGAAAGAGGATAGCATGTTATGAAACCCTTGCACTAAGTACAATAATTTTTTTGGTTAAGTAATACCAGTTTTATTTGTGCCTTAAATATTTTATAGGAGGTTGCGATCATGCATTGGGCATGTGAGAAGATAGCAGCCTCAACTGCAATTCCAGATATAGTCCTTCTTGAAGGTTTGCTTGACAAGGTTTGTGTTTTCTTATAGTCAGAGTGTCAGACTCGATGCTTGATGATATTACATGTCAATTCTTATTTAAGTGTATTTTTGCCTCTGCTTTACATTTCCTTCCTATTGCAGCTCAGGTTATGTAAAGGTATATCATATGCTGCAGTGGCAGCTCATGCAGATAACAGTGGCCGGCGAAAGTTGGCTGCCATGCTCGTTGACCATGAGTCCCAATCCTCGAAGCAGGCAAGTTTTCTTTTGGCTTGTGAGCAAGATGGAAATCTTTTTTGGGGGGCTTGTGAGTAACGTGGATAGATGTAACTTAGCCTTTCAGTACTTTCTTGGGCTTTGCACAATTTAGGGAACAGCTTTGATGGTTCATGTAACATGTCTTCATTATCTTCATATTTTGCACCATCCTTCCTCTCTTCCCAAATATGATAATATAGCTTTTGTAATGTTTCTAAAATCATTGTTCAGCTCAACATTAACATCTTAGCTTGAATGAGTAATGTTTCAAGAGCCATATACTCCCTCCGTCCAAAAATAAGTGTCTCAACTTTTTCTAAATACGAATGTGTCTAGAACTAAAGTGTGTCTAGATACATCTGTATGTAGACAAAACTAAAACACTTATTTTTGGACGGAGGTAGTAGGTGGTACAGGGATAAGAATCTTATGATTTATTACACATCATGTTTTTCAATATATATGAATCAGATTAAGAACATGAACATGGCAGCTTCCTAGAAGCATACAGGGAAAAAAAAAGAATGTCCAAAGAACATAGGGAACAAAGTAAACTCTACCCTATAATTTTAGGCTGTCAGGGCTCAAGGCTTCAGGTATGCTAAATGTGATATTGTGTATAGCCAAATAACATGGTTGCTTAGACTAACTTTTGAACAGAAGTAGAGGATGTGGCTTGGATATAATAACTGCATCGAGAGTTTTGCTGATAAAATGTGTACATTTTTGGTGCAATCAATCTCCATTTTAGATGATAGTTTCATTTTGTGGGCTGCCCTACGGCTGCAGCTAGTCCTGTACCTTGCAAGCTGCTAATATGCTGTAAGAATGTGTATGAAATAGGAGAGATTTGTAAGTAACTGAGCATTACATGCCATCCTCTGAATTGTTTCTTTACTTTTGCAGATTCCTCTGTTGCTAAGCATCGATGAACAAGACAAGGCATTACAGAAGTCAATTGAGAGCGGTGATACTGATCTTGTGTACCTTGTGCTTTTCCATATCTGGCAGAAGGTAGCTGTAGAAAAGGTAAATTAAATCTCCCTCACTCTGAGAATGGTACGCCGAAATAAGGCACTGCTGCTGGGAATCAATAGGAGCCAACTATGAGCATGATGTAGTTATGTTGATCTTCTTACTAGTTTTTAAGAAATGGAACGAAAGTGGCTTCCACTCATAAAGTTCTTGGTGATTTTCGTTGACGTAATTTCTATTTTACAGAACGCTCCGTTGGATTTTTTTGGTATAATCAACGCAAGGCCCTTGGCTAGAGATTTGTTTATGACCTATGCAAGGTGATGCATTTATCCTGTTTCTGGTTCTTCTGTTAAATGTGTAGCTTTCTTGACCATTCAATGTCTATTATGCACACAGACACTCTAAGCATGAAGCTTTGAAGGACTTCTTTTTATCAACAGGGAGACTCCAAGTAGGTTGCATGTGTTAACGTGTTGATTACTGTCTATTGTTCTAATGTGTCATACATACTATCTTCCACATTAGTTCAGCTGATTAACTTTTAACTAAGCTCAGTGAATATTTTGCTTTCCATAACTAAGCAATCAGCTCATCTATATACTACCTCCGATCGGAATTAATCGACGCGGGACCAAGGATTAAGAGTCGCTCGACTAGTCAAGACTAGTCGCTCGACTAGTCAAGACTAGTCGCTCGACTAGTCTATGAGTTGGTACTTGTTCCAACCAAAAACATGGACTAGTCATGAATAGTTGTGACTAGTCCACATTGGTACCCTAGCGGACTCGGCTCGACTCATGGACTCGTAATCCTTGCACTGGACACTACCAGGCTCTGTGCACTTCATGCATGAGTCCGTGTCAATGTATTCCGAACGGAGGGAGTAGTTAGTACGATATGCTGGAAAGGATGCACGGTCAATTTAACATGCTTCAGTCAGCAGTATCATGACTTGTATTTACATTGTAAATCTTCCCTTAACTACTGAGCAATTGCAGGATGCTGCGTTTCTTTTGTTGAAAGAGTCGAGAGAATTGGAGAGGAATCCAGTGGCAAGCAAGGGTTCTATCCATGTTCCACAAGTGAGGCTCATTGACCAGGCCTACAGGCTTTTTGCTGAGACCAAGGAACATCTTTTTGAATCCAAATCTGCTGAAGAGCATGCCAAATTGCTAAGGTATACGATGATTTGTCAGAATATCTTGTGATTTGAGGACGCTAGCACATCATTATTAGGACAAAGTTTTGGCAATTTGGTCATTAGCATCATGCGATATCCAGAAATGAGCCCTAGACTCTGCTTGGCGCCCAGTTTGTGTGAAAAGATTCATCAAATGAATCAAAGCTTTGGGACAGCAAGGAGAACAAGGCATAACCGCATAACTAAATCGCCTATTTTACCTTTAGAGGTACTTACATATCACGTATCCAGTCATCATTGTTAGGACAAAGTTTTGGCAATTTGGTCATTAGCATCATGCGATATCCAGAAATGAGCCCTAGACTCTGCTTGGCGCCCAGTTTGTGTGAAAAGATTCATCAAATGAATTAAAGCTTTGGGACAGCAAGGAAAACAAGGCATAACCGCATAACTAAATCGCCTATTTTACCTTTAGAGGTACTTACATATCACGTATCCAGTCAAGCATCATGAAACCACTATTTGCTTCCCAGCTTGTAGGATAGGTTCACACTTCACACGTCTTTTAGCTCACAAACCTCCATCTGCTTCCTGTTTCCATGATGTTACCAATTAACTCTGGTTCCACTTTGACCATTTCTGATTCTTTTTCCTTAACTCTCAGAGTGCAACATAACCTAGAAGTTTCCACAAAGCAAGCAATATTTCTGGGCTCTAGTGTCAGTGATACAATAAAAACTTGTATTGCAATGGGAAATGAGCGAGCTGCAGTGAAAGTAAAATCAGAGTTCAAGGTATTGAAAATGTCTTTAACCATTTTTCTTTCGCTGATGATTATTCTAATGCTGACTTTGTAATGCCCATGATGCTGCTTAGGTTCCTGATAAAAGGTGGTACTGGCTGAAAGCGTGTGCTTTAGCAACAGTTGGTAATTGGGATGCTTTGGAAGCTTTCTCAAAAGAGAAGAAACCACCTGGAGGTAGGTTTATCTATCTGATTTTGGATCTTCATGAGGAAAATTGTACTGAAAAAATATCAAGTTCTTGTTTCTTTCATGTAAAATATACTTTTCATTATAAAAATATTGGTTCCCTGTAATAATGCTTCATGGTCATATTATATCCTGGAATATGTTATTATTGTTCTTATATTTCTTTTCAGGCTTTAAACCTTTCGTGGAAGCATGTATTGATGCTGGCCAAAAACTTGAAGCTGTCAAATATATCCTGAAATTAACAAATAGTGCTGAAAAATCTGAGGTATGATTATGTATAACCAAAATCAACAGGTCTTCTAAGAAATGAGGGAGCATATTAGTAAGCTTCATGCATATCAGAGAAGCGCTTGTCCTTTTCAATTAGAGCACATTCCACTTTATACCTCATGTTTGTACATTTGCGATAGGTTTTACCCCATTTAATTTTTTTTGGCACATTTTACCCTCTAGTTGTTACATTGTGTCAAGTTTTACTGCGTTTACCACCTTTTCTGATTATGACTGGATGGGTCCACATGTCAGGTCCATGGCTCGTGACTGAATGCCAAACGGGAAGTGTAAAATTCCTCGGGCAAGACCACGAAACTAATGCATCAGACCCACTCGCGCTCGTGCTCGCCGTCGCTCTAGCCCAAGCATGCAAGCATGATAGGAGAGACGAGTTTGGGGCAATTTAGACATGCCTAGAGATTTTAGCGCTTTCCATTTGGCATCCATTCACAAGCCAGGTGGACCTCACATAGTCAACATGTGGGGTCAGCCAGTTGAAATCGAGGAAACATGTTAAATGGGTAAAATGTGACACAACGTGACAACTAGAGGATAAAATGTCGAAGAAAATCTTAAATTGGGTAAAACCTGTACATATGTCCAAACAGTGTAAAAATTGGAATTCACTCTTTCAGTTACTTCTGATTCATTTAGCTTGGCAGATCAAGGTTTTAGTTACTGGTAAAGAGGATTTTGTTTTTGAACTGAAACATTTGGAAGATATAGCTTGTTGAGGACGCAAATAGATAAGGTGAAACATGGGTAAAACATATACTCCATATCAACCCTGGTTTTTACATGATTGACTGCTAAGAACTCTTTGGTAGTTTGTATATTTATAGCAATAGCACATCCGTTTTAATATAGCATTGCATCAGCATAACATATACGAGACGACAGTTGGCAGAACATTTGAACAGTTCAGGTTTAAAGTTTGTACAAGAAGAAAATCGAAGGAGACACTGCGCATAGTCACTTCTATGTTTTTCTCCTATGTGAACGCACACCTAATGATCTTGCTATCATTCTCCAGGCATATGAACGTCTCGGTATGCACGAAGAGGCTAAAGCAGCAGCATTACAGGCTGATAACAATGGCGATGAGCTATTTAGCCGTCTAAAGTTTACTCTGGGACAGAATGCTCTTATCGATACATTACGGGATCGATTTTCATCTCAAGGAACATACTGAGATATGTGCAAGCTCATGTCACCGTGCCTTCTTTTTGTGTTTGACTTTCATTGTGTATCAACCCCCACTCTGTGAATATCCCATCTGTAGAAATTGAGGATCACCACATCGATGGAAAATGTGTAGATGATGGTGGACATGTTGGAAGTTTTGAATAAAAATGAGGAATATAGAGATCCTGATTTTTTTGTGAGAGGAGATCCTGATGGTTTTTTTCGTCAATTTTGTATGTATACACTACAGTTTTGCTGGAAGCTTAACTATATTTTTCAAAAGATAGTATATTTTTTTTGCAAAAAGGCAAAAGCTTTGAAGGTTATATGTACAAGTTCCCGGAAGGACCACACCCCGCCACACAACTCGACCCAAGAAAAAAAGCCTAATCGGAGGAGCTGGCGAACACCCTGGGCTCCCGCGTCCGCCCTTAACCTCGCATTGGCCGCAATGTCGTTGAACAGGAACGCCACCGAGGGGCGCGCGTTGTCGAAGACAGCTGTGTTCTGGTGTTTCTAAATCCACCACGCCGTAAGCATGATTATCTTATCGACGAAGTGCCTTTGCGCAACTGGCGAGGGGTGGTCCGTACCACCAGTGACCACCACTCCACGAAGTCGTCCTCGACTGTGGGAGGGTGTTTCCAAATCCACCACGCCGTAAGCATGATTATCGACGAAGTGCCTTTGCGCAACTGGCGAGGGGTGGTCCGTACCACCAGTGACCACCACTCCACGAAGTCGTCCTCGACTGTGGGAGGACCAGAGGTGGACTGGATCCACGAGAGGACATCAAACCAAATCGTCAGAGCAGGTGCAACATGGTCTCCATCGATTGGTCACAGGGCGGGCATCTAGGCGCGTGTGGTAAGCCTCGCCGTGCCAGCCTCTCACCCGTCCAACACATGTCGAGGCAGGCCAACCAGATGAAGAACTTCACCCTCGGCGACGCCTAGGATTTTCAATTCAGCCTCCAAGATCTCGAGGTGATGCCCCCCTAGAAGAGGGTGCCATAGCAGGATCTAGAGGAGTATTGACCATCCGTCGTCCAACGCTAAAGCAACCTATATTGGTATGTCGACAGCTGTATGTCTCTGAGTCTACCCCATAGCTGCACGTACTGCCAAAGTGCAAAAGCACTGGGTGCGCCAACAATGTCAAGGACCCAAGCGCGATCCACAAGCGCTTCGTGGACCGTACGCGCCTTCCTGCGGCGATTAGGCACCCGCGCCTAGACCTCCGGCGCCATCTCCTTGATGGACCTGCCGTCCAGCCATCTATCTTCCCAGAAGAGGGCTGCTTCCCCATTGCCGACCACCATAGAGGTGGAGGCCGAAAAGGCATCTAGCTCCACCTTCGAGAACTGCATATCGAGCCCGCGCCACGGTCGCATGGGGTCGGTATGCATCCTCCAGATCCAACGCACCCTCAGACTGATCGCAGTGCGCGCTAACCCGGGGATCCCAAGGCCCCCCAACCGCAGCGACCGACACACCCTAGACCAGTTCACGTGACAGTGGCCTCCATTGGCATCAGCCCTGCCAGCCCAGAGAAACCCGCGCAGGATCTTGTTAGTTTTCTTGTCGAGGCCTAGCACCATCAGCTGGTGCAAAGGGATAGCTGCGAGCACCGCACGGATCAGCGCCAGGTAGGGAGTTTGTCAGCCAAGCGGTCCACCAAGGGCTAGAAGGACGCAGCCGTCAGCCTGCACAAAGAAACCGGATGCCCAGGTACTTAACCGGAAACTGTGCCAGCTGGCACTCCATGAGCCCAGCGGCGCCAGCGGCCTCCTCGTCCGAGCATGCAATGGGTGAAACCGAGCACTTGGCGAAGTTGGTGCGTAGCCCCGATGCGTGCCCAAAGAGCTCCAGGATGACGCAGACTGCACGCAACTCTGTCTCATCTGTGTGGCAGAAGATCACCACATCGTCCGCATACAACGAAACTGACGTCGCCAGATCTTGCCGAGCCAAACGTCTCAGTATTCCCAACTCCACGTCCTTGGCTAGCAGCATGTTGACCGAGTCCATCACCAGGACAAACAACGACGGTGACAAGGGATCCCCCTGTCTCAGGCCCCTCCTATGCCAGATGGGGGGGGGGGGGGGCTGGCTCGCCATTGAGCATCACCCTAGTGCTTGCCGTGGAAAGCAAGATGGAAACAAACTCGTAGAACCTCGGGCCGAAACCGATCTTCCCGAGGACCTCCATTAGGAACCCCCACGATACGGAATCAAACGCGCGAGCTATGTCCAGCTTGAGCATCACCCGTGGCTCCTTCCCCCGTACTACAAGAAAAGTTGCCATGTCCGACGAAGTTGAAGTCGCGCCGTGGTTCTTTGGTGTACCATGGCCGACGATTTTGGTCCCTCGTGGTGCATGTCAAAACTTTTTTCGTTTTTGAGGCCACCTAGCCCGAGCGGCCAAAACGTGGCGTATGGTGGCCGGGACGTGGTGCATCTCGAAATCTCGGGTTCGCCGGCCGAGTCAACGCAAATCCGCACCGCCGAGGGATGTAGGGCCAGATGGCAGCCTCTCTGGCATTGTTTTTTCTAGATCGCGCCATCTCGTTCAACGTTCTCCGATCGAGCCGTTTACGATGCGGGATCATGGGTCCCGCATGTCATCCTCTATGAACCAAAATTCTTTCTATTCTTGGATTTTTTTGACCCCTTTCTGGCTACTTCCTTTTTCTTTTGATCCCTTGCTTGCCTTGGAAACGTTGAGACCGCTCTTGCTAAATGGGACCCGCATGTCATCCTCTATGTGCAATCAACTTTCTTTTCTTGGAGTTTTTTTGGCACCTCAAATTTGGTCACTTGCCTTTTCTTTCGATCCCTGCCGCCTCTCAAACGGTGATACATGCTGCTAGGGACCCGCATGTCATCCTCTATGTACTATAAAACTTTCTTTTCTTGAATTATTTTTGGCACCTCATATTTGGTCACTTACCTTTTCTTTCGATCCCCTGCCGCCTCTCAAACGGTGATACAGCTGCTTGCTAAATGGGACCCGCATGTCATCCTCTATGTACTATAAAACTTTCTTTTCTTGGATTTTTTTGGCACCTCATATTTGGTCACTTGACTTTTTCTTTCGATCCCTGCTGCCTCTCAAACGGTGATACCGCTGCTGCTAAATGGGACCCATGTCATCCTCTATGTACTATAAAACTTTCTTTTCTTGGATTTTTTGGCACCTCATATTTGGTCACTTGACTTTTTCTTTCACCTGCTGCCTCTCAAACAGTGATACCGCTGCTGCTAAATGGGACCCGCATGTCATCCTCTATGTACTATAAAACTTTCTTTTCTTGGATTTTTTTGGCACCTCATATTTGGTCACTTGACTTTTTCTTTCGATCCCCTGCTGCCTCTCAAACGGTGATACAGCTGCTGCTAAATGGGACCCGCATGTCATCCACTATGTACTTAAAACTTTCTTTTCTTGGATTTTTTTGGCACCTCATATTTGGTAACTTGACTTTTTCTTTCGATCCTGCTGCCTCTCAAACGGTGATACGCTGTTGCTAAATGGGACCATGTCATCCTCTATGTACTATAAAACTTTCATTTTTTGGATTATTTTTGGCACCTCATATTTGGTCATTGACTTTTCTTTCGATCCTGCCGCCTCTCAAACGGTGAGACCGCTGCACTAAATGGGACCCGCATGTCATCCTCTATGAGCAATCAACTTTCTTTTCTTGGAGTTTTTTGGCACCTCATATTTGGTAACTTGACTTTTTCTTTCGATCTCATGCCACGTTTGAAACGTTGAGGTACCTGCTGGCTCATGGACCCGCATGTCATCCTGTGTGCTATAAAAGTTTCCTTTGTTGGATTTTTTCACCCTCTGATTTTTGCCTTGCCTTTTTCTTTTGATCCCTGCCCCCTTTGAAACGTTGAGTAAGTTGTTGGTTCAAGGGACCCGCATGTCATCCTCTATGTCCATCAACTTTCTTTTCTTGGATTTTTTTCACCCCTAATTACTAGCTACTTTCTTTTTCTTTTGATCTCAAGCCGCATTACAAACATTGAGACCGCTGCTGCAAAATGGGACCCACATGTCATCCTCTATGTACAATAAATCTTGGATTATTTTTGGCTCCGATATTTGGTCACTTGCCTTTTCTTTCGATCTCATGCGCCTTTGAAACGTTGAGTAAGCTCGGCTCATGGGTCCCGCATGTCATCCTCTGAACAATAAAAGTTTCCTTTCTTGGAGTTATTTTTACCCTAATTTCGGCTATTTGCCTTTTTCTTTTGATCCCTGCCCGTTGAAACGATGAGGACGCTGTTGGCAGGTCGGTCCCACATGTCATCCTCTATGAACAATAAAAGTTTCCTTTGGTGTATTTATTTTTGACCCCTAATTAATTTCGGCTATTTCCTTTATTTTCTTTTGATCCTGCTCTTGCAGAATTGTTGAAATCTTCACCTCATTTTCTTTTGGTCTGCGCCTTGGAAACGTTGGGACCTTGCTACAAAATGGGACCATGTCATCCTCTATGTACAATAAAGTTTCTTTTCTTGGATTATTTTTGGCTCCCTGATATTATGTCACTTGCCTTTTTCTTTCGATCTCATGCCGACTTTGAAACGTTGAGGATGCTTTGCCTCATGGGTCCGCATGTCATCCTCTCGAAACGATAAATGTTTTCTTTTCTTGTATTTTTTACCAACTGATTTTTGGCTTTTTTTATTCGATCCTGCCGCCTTTGAAACGTTGACTCATCTGCTGGCTCATGGGTCCCCGATGTCGGCCTCCCGTACAAGAAACATGTGATATTTTATTTTGCAGACAATAAACGTTGTATTTCGCTCCGAGCTATTGCAAACGGATAAATTAAATCTTTATATCTACATAAACAAACTTATATGTTGAATCTCCTTGTTTTTGTTTCTGAAGCATAGGACTCTGTTTTGAGTGGGCTGAAATTGTACGAGTCAAAGAGGCCCGGCGTATAGTTCGAAGCCAGATGTCCAGATACAGCCCAATTAAAATCTTTCTTTTCTTGGATTTTTTCACACGATTTCTGGCTACTTCATTTTTTCTTTCGGTCTGTCGCCTTGGAAGCGTTGAGACTTGCTACAAAATGGGACCCACATGTCATCCTCTATGTACAATAAAGTTTCTTTTCTTGGATTATTTTTGGCTCCTGATATTATGTCACTTGACTTTTTCTTTCAATCTCATGTTGACTTTGAAACGTTGAGGAAGTCTGTTGGCTCATGGGTCCCGCATGTCATCCTCTATGAACAATAAAAGTTTTCTTTGTTGATTTTTTTCCCCTAATTTCTGGCTATTTGTCTTTTCTTTTGATCCCCTGCCCCCTTTGAAACGATGACGACGCAGCTGGCAGTCGGTCCCACATGTCATCCTCTATGAACAATAAAAGTTTTCTTTGATGGATTTATTTTTACCCTAATTAATTTCCCGGCTATTTCCTTTTTTATTTGATCCCCGCCTCCTTTAGTTGAGGATGCTGCTGCCTCATGGGTCCCGCATGTCATCCCCTCTGAAAGGTAAATGTTTCTTTTCTTGAATTTGTTTACCAACTGATTTTTGGCTTATTTTTTTCTTCCGATCTCCACGCCACCTTTTAAAACGTTGGCCGGCTGGCTTGCTGGCTCATGGGTCCCCAATGTCAACCTCCCATACACGCAAATCCTCTTTCTGCAAAGGTTGTATTTCTAGATAGATAAGGTGGATTCGAATCTGCCATGGTTCAGGCAACTCAGGTAAGCCTTCTTGCACTAATTAATGGAAGTAGTGTATCGCAAGGTCAAGACATGTGGCTCGATGTAATGAATCTATATGAATCATGTTGTGGGTTCAATCTGATAGTTCTCTAACAGGTCAGCCAAAATAGAAATTAAGTTTTTTTTTCTAAAAGGGAAATGCAAATTAAGATGAACACAAACATTAGTTATCATAATAGCTGATCATACATACATACTTGCTAAGAGCAAAAGCTTGCTGTTACCACCCATACAATTAATTAGCAGTTCGGATAAGATAACCTTATATAAGTATAACTACAAATGCATTTGCTAAGGGCTCATGGGACAACAGAACTAAACAACCGCGAACTTTATGACCAGCATGTCACAGCGGCATCGAAAGATCTTGACCTTCAACTTTGATCCAATGCGAAGTTTGACACCGTCAAGAACTTTTTCCACCTGGAAGTAACAGCCAAGCGGCCATCGTGGGATGACAGTACAGTCACCTCCCCACGGTGAGACCTTCCTCTCCATGACGAGGATATCTTGCCCCTTGACGACGTGAGATCCTTGGAGATACTTTTAGGCAATTTCTGATTCAAAGATACCACCAAAAATTAGTCAATGGCACCAATGCACCATTGAACCATGTGAGACTTTGAGCAGAGAATACAAGATAAGAGCAGTTATGCTGTCATATACTCACGAACATAGCCTTCGGATGCGTCCTGGTCACCACACGGTGGCCACAGCAATGAGGTGAGACCTCGGTGATCTGGCTGGGGCAGGTGCATGAGCCTGGTGGTACACGAGCTGGTGCTGATGCGGGGGCGCTAGCTGGCAGGTGCAATAAACGGTGCCTCTAGAGGAACCGGTGCTGATGCAGGAGGCTTGTTGGGCAGGTGCGGTAAACGGTGCGGCTAGAGGAACCGGTGCGATGCGAGCCTGCTAGGCATGTGTAGTATATGGGGCCTCTACAGGAACCAATGTTGATGTAGGGGACTGCTGGGTAGATGCAGTAAACGGAGCTGGTACAGGAACCGGTGCTGATGCAGGAGAGTGGGAAGCCGGTGCCGGTGCTGGTGTGGTTGCCCTTTGTGACATCCGCTCTTGTTCCGTCAGGGATCTGCAGCTTTGATCATGTTAAACTCAGCAAGCTAGAACAGAGGGAATGGTTTAGAACAACTGCTCAGAATGCAATTATCAAAAGATATGAGTAGAAAAAGTTACATGTTATATATTTGGAAGTCTCCAACTCTGTAAGCGATTCACCGTATATCTGCCGTTTGATTCCCGATCCTCGGCGTCGCCCTTCTTGACCGTAGTCAAAAACAAACTTTCTCAATCATGTCCATACAAATATGTGATGGCCTGCGTCTTGTGGACATACACCTCATAGACCGTGTAGGTGTTCATCAATTTGCCATTGCCATGCATAGTGAAAGATCCTTCATGCAGACACATCTGGTTAATCATTGGACGAAGTTCACAAGGTACAGTCTGCATGTGAAAATTGATACAAATGTAAGAAGCAGGAAGACTAAAAACAAGACTTTACTATATGCCAATTCATGCTAAACCACTGAGAATACATACATGTAACTCTGTGAAGGACTTACTAGAAAGGTAGATAGAGCCATAGGAGGTGTTATATGCGGGGTATGTACATGGGCCCGCCATATTCCCGCAAACTCGGCATCGGGATGGTGAAGGAAACATGGGAGGTACTACTGGTGCGTAGCGCTGAACGTAAGTGGAAGAATTAGGTTGTGTAAAGTGCATAGTTCAGAGCAATGCAAATGTTGACAAGCGAGTGCATAACACTATGTTACAAAGTGAAACAGTGAAAAATTAGTGTATGATGAATATAAGCATGCTAATTTGGTGTTTCGAATTCCAAAAAGCATTAGAAAGAGCCGGTGATAATATCAGACATAAATCATGGCATGTATATGTGGCTTAAGAAAATATGCAGACCCTTGGATGGTTACGGCCCGGCTGATCCTTGGACTTGAGCTTATATAAGCTGGGGCTGACAGTAACTTGGTGGCAGCCTCTGCAGATGCCTCATCAGCAGTTGCAATCCTTTTGACCAATGAAGGCTTAGCAGTTTCAGTCTGCATATAAAAATTGAAGAGCAACAGACATCAGCAGTGATATATAAAATGAATCTATGAGACACTGATGCATATAGTGTTGGATGTAAGTGGAAGAATAGGTGTGTGTGTTTATGAACTATTGGTAAGCATTAGACAAAGCCGGCAATAAACAGACAAAAATCAAATCATGTATGAGGATTAAGAAAATATGCCTGCTTACTGAAAAGGGTACCACCCAGCTGGCCCGTGGCCTTGTGCTTGAGGAGGTTTTCAGAAGATGGTGGCAGCACCATCGTCTTCACAGCAGCCCTCATCAGGATCATTTTTTTATCCATTTGAGTAGAGGAACAGAAGTTTCATCCTGCATATGAATAGCAACAGAGCTCTCATCATTGATATTTAATAAATCTAGGAGATAGACTGATGCAAATAGTGCGGGTGTAAGTGGAAGAATAGGGTTGTGCATAGAGAATAGTTGACAAAAATGCAAATGATTACAAAAGAAGCCAATGGAAATCAACAGTTTATATATTGGATGAGACAGACTGAAAAGTGAAAAATTAGTGTATGATGATTGTAAGCAAACGCAGTGTCTCTGAACTTTTGGTAAGCATTAGACAAAGCCAACAGTAATTAAACAGATAATAATGAAATCATGTATGTGGATTAAAAAAATATACCAGATTCATTAAAAGGTCACCACCCAGGGCCCATGGCCTCGTGCTTGTAGAGGTTTTCGGAAGATGGTGCCGGCACCATCGTCCTCACAGCAACCTCATTAGCCTCATTTTGCATCCACTTGAGTAAAGGCGCGGCAGTTTCAGCCTGCATAAGAATGGGAACAGATCTCAGCAGTGATATTGAATACTCTGAGACAGACTGATGCATATAGTGCTAGATGTAAGTGGAAGGGTATGGCCGTGTATGGACAACAGTTCACAACAATGCAAAAAGGGTGTGTTCGGTTCTGAAACAGCGTGGAATGGAATGGAATGGTTCCATTTCAGAGGAATGGAATGGTTACATTTTTGTAA
>JAUUTY010000715.1:0-246071 GCA_030979885.1 Lolium multiflorum
ACATGAGGTGGACGGCAGTGACGGGCATCTTTAGACGGGGTGACACAACAAACTGTAAAAAATCAAAAGTCAAGAAACATGACCAAATTGACATTTGTAACCACAAACAGCAACAAATCTTGTGGCATCCAACCCGTATTTTTTCGCCGTCGAAAGGTCACTGCCTGCTCCATTTGCTTCTCCTTAAATAGCGTACACAGTAATCTTAGTTAGGACTGGTAAAAATGGATCTGCACAAGAAAGGATGATATTTTCATTGTTCCTTTTTAGAAAGAGAGAGAACCTGATGGTCTCCAATCAAGCTTGCGGCAGCGGCTCTCTTCGGCTCGACGATGAAAGCAAAATTCATGCCATCCATTGCAGGTGCAAATTAATATGAAGGAAGTTATTTCAGAGAGGTAAGCCTGTAACTGTCAAATAAATGAAGCAAATAAGAAAACCTATAAACCCTGTAAAAGAGTGAGATGACATTCAGCAATCTTAGCGACGCACAGAGTTGAAAATACCTTTAAAACAGAAGTATAGATTAACCCTGTGTGCCATAATCATGTTACGCCAATAAACCAGGGAAGAAGATTGCATATTTCGGTGAAAGGGTGAGGATACAATTTGCTATCTGGATATAACAAGAGGAGTCCATGTATATATGTCTATGTATTAGATGAGGCAAATAAATCTGCAAATAAGATGTAAATTAACATCAGCTGAAAGTTTACTTGTTGTTCAAAAAGAGAAAGCGAAGTGAATCATCAATTGGTTCACATCATAAAAATATAAAGAATATGTGTCACTTGTTCTACTTCAAACCATTCCTACCATGAAGAGCATGCTGTTGGTTTTGGCATTTTATCAAACACCATACCAGCAAACAAAATTTCTACCTGGAACCTTCTGCCATTTCATCGAACAGATTGTGCGAGTAGTACCAAATAAAAAGGTAATGGAAAATTACTTGTTTGGGGTCATGGGATCTACCTTTGCAGATGATGGGATCCCAGGAGTTTGTGGTAGACGCAGGCTGCTCTCCCCCAACCTGTTGTGATGTGGAGGCCTCAATCTCAAGGAATTGTAGAAAAGGAGGGAGAGGGAGTATAGGAGGAGCAGGGTGGAGCGACGGGTGGTTGCCGTCGTCATCTCCCTGAGGTACGCCCTCTCCCGACGGCCCCTCATGTGCTCCTCTCAGCGCCCGAAGACCTCCCGTCGAGCGGAGGCCATGGTCCTTCACGACGCCTTGGGGCCGCGGCCGGTTTCTTCTCCAGTTCCAGAGGAGGGAGGGGCGGCGGGAAGAGGAGAGCACGAGCAAGGCGAGGAGGAGCACGGGAGGAGGCGAGGTGGAGGCGGATCCCGCGCAGAGGAGGAGGCCGGGTGGCGGCGGTGACACAGAGGAGGAGGAAGGGGTGGAGGAGACGGGCAATGGGGAGCTGCGAGACGCCGGGCCGGGGCGGGCTTCCCCTGACCCGTGGATAAAATGCGGGTCTGCGGGAGGGCCTCGCTGCCCTGGACCAACGGCCGGCCGAGATCGCGCCACATCAGCTCGATCTAACGGCCCAAAATCCAAAGCGCTGTGAGACCCCCTATGAACAATTATATAACCGGCAACACTTTCTATCATTTAGCTTAGAAGTGAGACACTAAATCCTGATTTAAGTTCTTCAGAAATGAACACTACACGTGCAAGCTAGAAGTTCTCGAATTATCAGTTTTTTAGGATAAATAAAATGTATGTGTGCAACCTCAGTTTAGATGACTGGGCATGGATGGAATGGTCTAAGATCAAAAAAATGTAGAGGCATCCCCCTTAATTGCTAGGATATATCGGCCATGAGCTGACACATTCAATCATCTCGGTTGCTGAACAAATAATAGAGCATATCGGTGTGAACCAACCAGAACAACAAAATCATACTAAAGAAGGTGACAATAAATATGAAATTAAGCCTAAATGATGATGCATCTTGGCCATATTTAGTGCTAAGAGGTTTGCACAAGGTTGCCACATTTCGCCACGAGTGTCTCATATTGTACAAACTCATCTCTGCAGCCTGAAAATGGCCAGCATCAGCGAACATGATTCCTATGAGATCCGTGGCCAAAAATAGAAAGGGCAGGAATTAAATGCATAAGATACCTAGTATAATAGGTCGTTGAAGTAATTCCGATGAATAATTCTACGCTAAGTGCTGGCAAACAGGAGAATATTTTCCCTGATCTTTGTAAGAGGAATGTAGATGTCACCTGAAACTGAAACTATTCAAATGCTGAAATCATTCGGTTGCATGAGAAACGCGAGAGAAAAATAGTGAAAGGATGATGACGATGACGGGCAGCTCACCGGAGAAAAACCCGCTGAGGAAGGATAAAACCACGTCAACTTCAGACACTACCAGAATATTCAGTAATCTAAAAATGCAAAATAATTATCCACTTAAACCTGGCCACTGGTAGAATATGACATCATACTGCAGCCTGGAGATCTTTTTACGCTTGAGGGCAGGTTCAACTGGTTCATCCTCTTCTCCCACCCTTGCAGCGTTACTGTCAGCAGGTAATCTTCACGATGCCAGGTCCCTGTTTCACATTAACATCAGTGTGCATTTCACGAAACTGGAGTCAAAATGAGATCGTTGTTCTGCTGGAGGTGCCTGTGCCAAATCTACATCAAATTCATGAGAAGGTCACGATGGTAGGTGGTGTTCTACTATTTCCTATGGATATATGTATGCACATATTGTTCACAGTAAGATAATAGATTCAGACCAGTGCACATATATGTATGCATATGTGTGCCTGAAAAAAATAGAGCTTAATTTATACATGATGAAGAAAAACATCTATGCAACGAGTACACAAATAACCCGAGAAACAAAAAGTCAAGTCAAATAAATCAGGATTGATACCCTGATCATGTGTGTAATTTACCTATCTGAACCAAATGCCAAAATGGAGAATTAAAACAAAACTTATTCCAGATCACAAACCAAGAAATAACATCGAATACATTTTTCTTTCATTACCCTGATCATTCTACTATGCATTAGAACAAGTTATAGTACAGTAGATCAGATCAGAGAGACATAGTAAAGAGAATCTATTTAGCAGCAATACCATAAGTTCAGAGCATTACCTGTAGCATACAAAGGAGAATCTATTCATGTACAAAAAAAAGCCTGGATCTGCATTAACAAGAAAAATAAAATTCAGAACACTACCCAAAGTTCCTCCAAATTCTCACATTCAGAAATATATGGATGCATTTATCAGTCAACAAAGCAAAACTGTAATTTATCAATTTGCATTAACAAGAAAAATAAAATTCAGAACACTACCCAAAGTTCCTCCAAATTCTCACATTCAGAAATATACGGATGCATTTATCTGTCAACCAAGCAAAACTGTAATTTATCAATTTGCACTCATAGATACTGAAACATGTTCTCGAATTATCTGTTTTTTAGGATAAATAAAATGTATGTGTGCAACCTCAGTTTAGATGACTGGGCATGGATGGAATGGTCTAAGATCAAAAAAATGTAGAGGCAAATTCTAAAAGGGTGAACCATTTCTAAATAGAGTATTGGAAAAGATATGTTGACAATACATGCTAACAAGAAGATTGAAAAACGCGAGAATAGAAAAGAAATGATATAACTAAGCACATGCAGAGCAAAACATCAAAGAACAGAGTAAGGTGAAGAAACTGGAGGAACCACATAGCTAAGTAATTACAGTATATGTTAGTAATTCTGTAAAAATAGATGAATACTTTAAAATTCATCCGAATTAGGACATATTAACAGTGTGTATCAACAGAAGTATAAGAAAACAGGGAAGCATTAAACCTAGCATGACCTAAAAATTGTTTACAATGTGCAGCAGGTGACTCAGCTAGAAAACAGATGAGAAAAGAAGTAGGTACACACATGTGAAATAGGACAAAATTGCAGATCAGAGCAATGTGGTTCAACAATTAGATGGATACAATATCAGAGTGAATAGATCTAACCTGTTGATCAACAACAACGAAGTCAAGCGAGTAGAGAGTTCTTTTATCTGGGCTCCTAAACTCGCAGATCCTGGCGAATCGTACCATAATCTTTCATCGGTAGGAATTCCGAGAAAGATCCTTCAGA
Organism: Lolium multiflorum; assembly: GCA_030979885.1. NCBI lineage: Eukaryota > Viridiplantae > Streptophyta > Magnoliopsida > Poales > Poaceae > Lolium > Lolium multiflorum. The sequence goes on from JAUUTY010000715.1 coordinate 4,131, forward strand.
GACGTGCAGTCCATGGGAACATATTCAACAAGCAAGATAATGAGCAGAGCACACATGCTATAGTAATGGGGACATATTCTCATACTGGCTGTGCAAATCACATAAGCATATCAAATCGTTCACAGTAATAGCGAACAACTGTTTTTGATTCAGTCTTAGGTGAACCTAATTCTTCATAATAAAAATAAAGCTAATCATACAACCTGGGCAAGTCACATATTCTCATACTACATGGGCAAATCACATATTCTCATACTACATCGGCAAATCATAGTATAGCGAAAACAGTTTTGGATTCAGTCCCAGCCGGTGCAGTGTTGCTACAGTTCTTGCGCGATGCGATGGGATCTGCCGGTGGTGGAGTGGCTGCAGTGAGCGGACATGCTCACGCGTCCAAGGAAGCTATCGACGACGGGCGGGAGTTAAAAGCCCAAGAGAAAAAATGCGGCAGAAGGCGCACATGGAAACAAAAGGGGATCTTACCGGTGGGGATTTTTTCTGCCACGGCAACCCCGCGGTTGAAAAGTTGATACGGGCGGCCGGGTACCTCAATGAAATGGCAACATGATCCCGTAGAAGGCCCAATAATCATGAGAACCTAAGCCACTTAATTAAGCATAGTAGAGCCAAGATAAACCTGATGGTTGCATCTGATATGAAATACAAATAAGGTAAGATTGCAAGGACATCTGGCTTATTGCTAGCTACTATAATTCCTAGCACATAAAAGGTTTGCACTTGAATTATTGAAAAACACCATATATATTATCTTGCAACCAGCTATATTACTAAGCTAAATTTGGAATCAGAATATGTGTTTTTGTTGCTCATTGCCTTTTTTAGAGCTTATGAGAACAACTATATATGACAGTTCTTATGCTTCATTGGGGAGAAATAGAAAAACGTGGACAAAGTGCTTGTCCACCTCACATGAGGTGGACGGCAGTGACGGGCATCTTTAGACGGGGTGACACAACAAACTGTAAAAAATCAAAAGTCAAGAAACATGACCAAATTGACATTTGTAACCACAAACAGCAACAAATCTTGTGGCATCCAACCCGTATTTTTTCGCCGTCGAAAGGTCACTGCCTGCTCCATTTGCTTCTCCTTAAATAGCGTACACAGTAATCTTAGTTAGGACTGGTAAAAATGGATCTGCACAAGAAAGGATGATATTTTCATTGTTCCTTTTTAGAAAGAGAGAGAACCTGATGGTCTCCAATCAAGCTTGCGGCAGCGGCTCTCTTCGGCTCGACGATGAAAGCAAAATTCATGCCATCCATTGCAGGTGCAAATTAATATGAAGGAAGTTATTTCAGAGAGGTAAGCCTGTAACTGTCAAATAAATGAAGCAAATAAGAAAACCTATAAACCCTGTAAAAGAGTGAGATGACATTCAGCAATCTTAGCGACGCACAGAGTTGAAAATACCTTTAAAACAGAAGTATAGATTAACCCTGTGTGCCATAATCATGTTACGCCAATAAACCAGGGAAGAAGATTGCATATTTCGGTGAAAGGGTGAGGATACAATTTGCTATCTGGATATAACAAGAGGAGTCCATGTATATATGTCTATGTATTAGATGAGGCAAATAAATCTGCAAATAAGATGTAAATTAACATCAGCTGAAAGTTTACTTGTTGTTCAAAAAGAGAAAGCGAAGTGAATCATCAATTGGTTCACATCATAAAAATATAAAGAATATGTGTCACTTGTTCTACTTCAAACCATTCCTACCATGAAGAGCATGCTGTTGGTTTTGGCATTTTATCAAACACCATACCAGCAAACAAAATTTCTACCTGGAACCTTCTGCCATTTCATCGAACAGATTGTGCGAGTAGTACCAAATAAAAAGGTAATGGAAAATTACTTGTTTGGGGTCATGGGATCTACCTTTGCAGATGATGGGATCCCAGGAGTTTGTGGTAGACGCAGGCTGCTCTCCCCCAACCTGTTGTGATGTGGAGGCCTCAATCTCAAGGAATTGTAGAAAAGGAGGGAGAGGGAGTATAGGAGGAGCAGGGTGGAGCGACGGGTGGTTGCCGTCGTCATCTCCCTGAGGTACGCCCTCTCCCGACGGCCCCTCATGTGCTCCTCTCAGCGCCCGAAGACCTCCCGTCGAGCGGAGGCCATGGTCCTTCACGACGCCTTGGGGCCGCGGCCGGTTTCTTCTCCAGTTCCAGAGGAGGGAGGGGCGGCGGGAAGAGGAGAGCACGAGCAAGGCGAGGAGGAGCACGGGAGGAGGCGAGGTGGAGGCGGATCCCGCGCAGAGGAGGAGGCCGGGTGGCGGCGGTGACACAGAGGAGGAGGAAGGGGTGGAGGAGACGGGCAATGGGGAGCTGCGAGACGCCGGGCCGGGGCGGGCTTCCCCTGACCCGTGGATAAAATGCGGGTCTGCGGGAGGGCCTCGCTGCCCTGGACCAACGGCCGGCCGAGATCGCGCCACATCATGGGCAGGGCACGGGTATAGCCTCGTACCCGCGGGTATACCCATACCCTGCCCATCTATTGTCAAATTCATACGTGACACGTCTATTTTTGTTGACTTATGAGTTAGAATATGAGAATGTTATTTTTATATTATGTTAATTGTTATGTACTCGACTACATGTTATTGAGCTGAGATAATTAATTTTTTAATCGAATTTGTTATCGATAAATGTAAAATTGTGATTGACTTGTGTACAATTTAACCTACCCACCGGGTACCCAATGGGTACGGGTACCCGCCGGATATGGGTATGGGTAAATTTTATACCCATGGGTATGGGTATGGGTAGAAGTTTGTACCCATTGACTATACGAGTATGGGTATGGTATTGCTCTACCCTGCCCATACCCTGCCCATTGCCATCCTTAGTCCAACTCCAACCTAATAAAACTGAGACAGCTTGCCGCCTCGCTGCCCTGGACCAACGGCCGGCCGAGATCGCGCCACATCAGCTCGATCTAACGGCCCAAAATCCAAAGCGCTGTGAGACCCCCTATGAACAATTATATAACCGGCAACACTTTCTATCATTTAGCTTAGAAGTGAGACACTAAATCCTGATTTAAGTTCTTCAGAAATGAACACTACACGTGCAAGCTAGAAGTTCTCGAATTATCAGTTTTTTAGGATAAATAAAATGTATGTGTGCAACCTCAGTTTATATGACTGGGCATGGATGGGATGGTCTAAGATCAAAAAAATGTAGAGGCATCCCCCTTAATTGCTAGGATATATCGGCCATGAGCTGACACATTCAATCATCTCGGTTGCTGAACAAATAATAGAGCATATCGGTGTGAACCAACCAGAACAACAAAATCATACTAAAGAAGGTGACAATAAATATGAAATTAAGCCTAAATGATGATGCATCTTGGCCATATTTAGTGCTAAGAGGTTTGCACAAGGTTGCCACATTTCGCCACGAGTGTCTCATATTGTACAAACTCATCTCTGCAGCCTGAAAATGGCCAGCATCAGCGAACATGATTCCTATGAGATCCGTGGCCAAAAATAGAAAGGGCAGGAATTAAATGCATAAGATACCTAGTATAATAGGTCGTTGAAGTAATTCCGATGAATAATTCTACGCTAAGTGCTGGCAAACAGGAGAATATTTTCCCTGATCTTTGTAAGAGGAATGTAGATGTCACCTGAAACTGAAACTATTCAAATGCTGAAATCATTCGGTTGCATGAGAAACGCGAGAGAAAAATAGTGAAAGGATGATGACGATGACGGGCAGCTCACCGGAGAAAAACCCGCTGAGGAAGGATAAAACCACGTCAACTTCAGACACTACCAGAATATTCAGTAGACTGCAGCACAACAAGGTTTTCAGTATCCACTTAAACCTGATGCAGCCGGCTTGGCACGGCTGGTTGCCAAACTCTGCCGACAGGGTGCACACCACGCTTGAGGGCGGGTTCAACTGGTTCATCCTCTTCTCCCACCCCTGCAGCGTTACCGTCAGCAGGTAATCTTCACGATGCCAGGTCCCTGTTTCACATTAACATCAGTGTGCATTTCACGAAACTGGAGTCAAAATGAGATCGTTGTTCTGCTGGAGGTGCCTGTGCCAAATCTACATCAAATTCATGAGAAGGTCACGATGGTAGGTGGTGTTCTACTATTTCCTATGGATATATGTATGCACATATTGTTCACAGTAAGCTAATAGATTCAGACCAGCACATATATGTATGCATATGTGTGCCTGAAAAAAAATAGAGCTTAATTTATACATGATGAAGAAAAACATCTATGCAACGAGTACACAAATAACCCGAGAAACAAAAAGTCAAGTCAAATAAATCAGGATTGATACCCTGATCATGTGTGTAATTTACCTATCTGAACCAAATGCCAAAATGGAGAATTAAAACAAAACTTATTCCAGATCACAAACCAAGAAATAACATCGAATACATTTTTCTTTCATTACACTGATCATTCTACTATGCATTAGAACAAGTTATAGTACAGTAGATCAGATCAGAGAGACATAGTAAAGAGAATCTATTTAGCAGCAATACCATAAGTTCAGAGCATTACCTGTAGCATACAAAGGAGAATCTATTCATGTACAAAAAAAAGCCTGGATCTGCATTAACAAGAAAAATAAAATTCAGAACACTACCCAAAGTTCCTCCAAATTCTCACATTCAGAAATATACGGATGCATTTATCTGTCAACCAAGCAAAACTGTAATTTATCAATTTGCATTAACAAGAAAAATAAAATTCAGAACACTACCCAAAGTTCCTCCAAATTCTCACATTCAGAAATATACGGATGCATTGTCAACCAAGCAAAACTGTAATTTATCAATTTGCACTCATAGATACTGAAACATGTTCTCGAATTATATCAGTTTTTTAGGATAAATAAAATGTATGTGTGCAACCTCAGTTTAGATGACTGGGCATGGATGGAATGGTCTAAGATCAAAAAAATGTAGAGGCAAATTCTAAAAGGGTGAACCATTTCTAAATAGAGTATTGGAAAAGATATGTTGACAATACATGCTAACAAGAAGATTGAAAAACGCGAGAATAGAAAAGAAATGATATAACTAAGCACATGCAGAGCAAAACATCAAAGAACAGAGTAAGGTGAAGAAACTGGAGGAACCACATAGCTAAGTAATTACAGTATATGTTAGTAATTCTGTAAAAATAGATGAATACTTTAAAATTCATCCGAATTAGGACATATTAACAGTGTGTATCAACAGAAGTATAAGAAAACAGGGAAGCATTAAACCTAGCATGACCTAAAAATTGTTTACAATGTGCAGCAGGTGACTCAGCTAGAAAACAGATGAGAAAAGAAGTAGGTACACACATGTGAAATAGGACAAAATTGCAGATCAGAGCAATGTGGTTCAACAATTAGATGGATACAATATCAGAGTGAATAGATCTAACCTGTTGATCAACAACAACGAAGTCAAGCGAGTAGAGAGTTCTTTTATCTGGGCTCCTAAACTCGCAGATCCTGGCGAATCGTACCATAATCTTTCATCGGTAGGAATTCCGAGAAAGATCCTTCAGAGACGTGCAGTCCATGGGAACATATTCAACAAGCAAGATAATGAGCAGAGCACACATGCTATAGTAATGGGGACATATTCTCATATTGGCTGTGCAAATCACATAAGCATATCAAATCGTTCACAGTAATAGCGAACAACTGTTTTTGATTCAGTCTTAGGTGAACCTAATTCTTCATAATAAAAATAAAGCTAATCATACAACCTGGGCAAGTCACATATTCTCATACTACATGGGCAAATCACATATTCTCATACTACATCGGCAAATCATAGTATAGCGAAAACAGTTTTGGATTCAGTCCCAGCCGGTGCAGTGTTGCTACAGTTCTTGCGCGATGCGATGGGATCTGCCGGTGGTGGAGTGGCTGCAGTGAGCGGACATGCTCACGCGTCCAAGGAAGCTATCGACGACGGGCGGGAGTTAAAAGCCCAAGAGAAAAAATGCGGCAGAAGGCGCACATGGAAACAAAAGGGGATCTTACCGGTGGGGATTTTTTCTGCCACGGCAACCCCGCGGTTGAAAAGTTGATACGGGCGGCCGGGTACCTCAATGAAATGGCAACATGATCCCGTAGAAGGCCCAATAATCATGAGAACCTAAGCCACTTAATTAAGCATAGTAGAGCCAAGATAAACCTGATGGTTGCATCTGATATGAAATACAAATAAGGTAAGATTGCAAGGACATCTGGCTTATTGCTAGCTACTATAATTCCTAGCACATAAAAGGTTTGCACTTGAATTATTGAAAAACACCATATATATTATCTTGCAACCAGCTATATTACTAAGCTAAATTTGGAATCAGAATATGTGTTTTTGTTGCTCATTGCCTTTTTTAGAGCTTATGAGAACAACTATATATGACAGTTCTTATGCTTCATTGGGGAGAAATAGAAAAACGTGGACAAAGTGCTTGTCCACCTCACATGAGGTGGACGGCAGTGACGGGCATCTTTAGACGGGGTGACACAACAAACTGTAAAAAATCAAAAGTCAAGAAACATGACCAAATTGACATTTGTAACCACAAACAGCAACAAATCTTGTGGCATCCAACCCGTATTTTTTCGCCGTCGAAAGGTCACTGCCTGCTCCATTTGCTTCTCCTTAAATAGCGTACACAGTAATCTTAGTTAGGACTGGTAAAAATGGATCTGCACAAGAAAGGATGATATTTTCATTGTTCCTTTTTAGAAAGAGAGAGAACCTGATGGTCTCCAATCAAGATTGCGGCAGCGGCTCTCTTCGGCTCGACGATGAAAGCAAAATTCATGCCATCCATTGCAGGTGCAAATTAATATGAAGGAAGTTATTTCAGAGAGGTAAGCCTGTAACTGTCAAATAAATGAAGCAAATAAGAAAACCTATAAACCCTGTAAAAGAGTGAGATGACATTCAGCAATCTTAGCGACGCACAGAGTTGAAAATACCTTTAAAACAGAAGTATAGATTAACCCTGTGTGCCATAATCATGTTACGCCAATAAACCAGGGAAGAAGATTGCATATTTCGGTGAAAGGGTGAGGATACAATTTGCTATCTGGATATAACAAGAGGAGTCCATGTATATATGTCTATGTATTAGATGAGGCAAATAAATCTGCAAATAAGATGTAAATTAACATCAGCTGAAAGTTTACTTGTTGTTCAAAAAGAGAAAGCGAAGTGAATCATCAATTGGTTCACATCATAAAAATATAAAGAATATGTGTCACTTGTTCTACTTCAAACCATTCCTACCATGAAGAGCATGCTGTTGGTTTTGGCATTTTATCAAACACCATACCAGCAAACAAAATTTCTACCTGGAACCTTCTGCCATTTCATCGAACAGATTGTGCGAGTAGTACCAAATAAAAAGGTAATGGAAAATTACTTGTTTGGGGTCATGGGATCTACCTTTGCAGATGATGGGATCCCAGGAGTTTGTGGTAGACGCAGGCTGCTCTCCCCCAACCTGTTGTGATGTGGAGGCCTCAATCTCAAGGAATTGTAGAAAAGGAGGGAGAGGGAGTATAGGAGGAGCAGGGTGGAGCGACGGGTGGTTGCCGTCGTCATCTCCCTGAGGTACGCCCTCTCCCGACGGCCCCTCATGTGCTCCTCTCAGCGCCCGAAGACCTCCCGTCGAGCGGAGGCCATGGTCCTTCACGACGCCTTGGGGCCGCGGCCGGTTTCTTCTCCAGTTCCAGAGGAGGGAGGGGTGGCGGGAAGAGGAGAGCACGAGCAAGGCGAGGAGGAGCACGGGAGGAGGCGAGGTGGAGGCGGATCCCGCGCAGAGGAGGAGGCCGGGTGGCGGCGGTGACACAGAGGAGGAGGAAGGGGTGGAGGAGGAGCGGGCAATGGGGAGCTGCGGGAGCGCCGGGCGGGGCGGGCTTCCAGCCCGTGTGGATAAAATGCGGGTGCGGGAGGGGCTTCTCGCTGCCCTGGACTGTGGCCAGAGCCGAATCGCCACATCAGCTCGATCTAACGGCCCAAAATCGCGTTGTGAGACCCCCTATGGGGGGCATCATATACACCTTTAGATGATGAAGATATGAGGAAGCCAAGAAATCTCTTAAAGAGAAGGGTATTAAATCCGAAGATGTAAAGAATTTACCTCCCATAGAAGATTTATGCAAGATAACTCCCCTTCATCCGCGTTGAGTACACACTCTCAGGAACGCTTTACTAGGGAAGATATTCAGTATTCAAAACCTCCTGCTCAATGCTTAAGATGAGTTTGATAATTATATTGTTAAGAAAAATAGGCCTAATATAGGAAGTAGAGAATCATTTGTGTTCTAAGGCTATTAGAATTACATAGTATTGGAAGAACCTCAATGATGCTAAGATGCTTGTTAAACATTTTCATATGGTTCAAACTCAAATTTAATTAACTCACTAAAGTGCAAAATGACTTGTTAAAAAATAGTTCTAAAAAAAAACATGCTTAGGAAGTAACAACTAGAGGCGGTGTTTCTACCCAGGATCCTCTATATCTGAAGGGCATCACAAAAGAGTTAGACAAGATTCTCAACGAACCGAAACTAGTGCTCCATCTAAGAAGAAAAAGAAACATAAAACTGTTGTAGAATCCTCTAGCGCACATTAGTCCTAATAGTATTTCTATTTATGATGCTGAAGGTGGTAATGAACATGATAAAGATAACGATAAGAATGATGCTTCCGAGGCACGAGGTTGAAGAAGAACACGAACAAAGCATGCTAAAATAAAAAGTATACTGAAGATTTTATTGCTAAGAAACATGGTAATGAAAGGGAACCGTGGTTCAAAAGCAAATACCTTTTCCTGCTAAGAAACTAAAATCAAGGAAGAAAGAACACTATAACAAATTTTGTGATTAGATCATTGCTTCATTCGGGGTATCATCTAGTGCTATTAAATTGCCTCCTTATTCAAAGTATATGAAAGATATTGTCTCTAACAAAAGGAAAATTCCTAATGAGGAGATTTCCACTATGCTTGCCAATTACTCTTTCAATGGCAAAGTTCCAAAGAAGTTGGGCGACCCAGGTATACCTACTATTCCTTGTTCTATTAAGAATAATTATGTTAGAACTGCTCTATGTGATTTGGGAGCAGGTGTTAGTGTTATGCCTTTTTCTCTTTACAAGAGACTTTATTTAGATAAGTAATACCAACTAGTATATCTTTGCAAATGGCTGATAAATCTCCTGCTATTCCTGTTGGTATGAATGTTCCTGTTCAAGTTACTACTAATTGCTTAATATTAACGGATTTTATTTGTGTTGGAAATGCCAGAAGATGATAATATGTCTAATATTTGGGACCTTTTCTTAACACCGCAGGGGCTGTTATTGATTGCAATAAGGAAAAGTTACTTTCAATGCTGGGTAGCCAAAGACATATACGTTTATTTTCCCAAGAGGATTGATAAAATTATGTGGAGTTAATAGAATTTCTAAGTAATGAGAACTATCAAAGTGCAGGAACTATTAGTTACCTCTAAGTACTGAGTTAGGACTCTCAGACCAATTAGTGGTAATGACACCATATCGCCTTCCACCAAGCAAGGATATAAAAATATTATGATTGGATCCATATCAAATTCAAGCCACAAAGTAACATAATTGATTTGAGTTTATCTTCTTATGTCATATAAATTTATTTGGTAGCAAGACATCAACCATGTTAACAAATACATTTTATATGCATAGAAGAGCTAAACAACATTTCTTTCTCCCTCCCATGGCTTTACTTCTTTGTACACTGTGATTGCATCTTTGAAGTTGTTTGGGAGTTTGAAAAATCTTTTACCCTTTTGTAATATATCTTGACACCCGGAGAAATATACGTTTTTCAAAGTTTTTAAAGATTCACAAAAAATTATAACGTAGGTCTTATTTTTCGAAGAGGCATGATAGCACCAGAGGATGACCGGTGGGGCACCCGAGCTGCACCCACCCGACGGCCCAGGAGGGGGGCGCGCCACCTGTGGTGTGGGCCCCTCCTTGCCCCTCTATTTCATCTCTTCCTCCCATCTCACTCTCTCTCCCAGAAAAAACTCGTACTCACTTTCTCTCACTCGCGTTTCTGCTCAAGAGCTCAAGATTTCTCGATCTCTTTGCTCACCCCAGATTTCTGTCTGAAATTTGGCACATTTGCTCTCAGGTATGTGACTCCTCCGATTATCCAAGTAGAATTTTGTTTGGTTGAGTATATCTTGAATATTTTGCTGCTGTAGGTAACATGTTTGGTGAGCTTGCATGCTTGTTCTAAGTGGTAAAAACTAGTTTTGATGCATGTTTAGTACTCTACCATGTTCTATAGTAGTTTTCCCTCAATTATATCCAAATCAAATTTTATAATGTTTGTTGAAAATTTCAGGAAAAGGAAGATGGATAACTATAACTTTGGAGAAGTGTTTGAAGAGACGACAAGCACGAGGAGGCCCTCAAGGTCATCCACTCAGATTAGACGATCCTATAATAGAGGATGTCATCGCACCGAGCTTCGAAGCCGAAGAGGACAATGGAGTCCCTAGCACTTCATCTTTTCCATATTTATATCTTTTGAGTAATATGCAGGGTTGTTGGATGATTTCTTGGTCCTCATCGGTAATGTGGGCTTAACCGCCTACATGGAGGACGAGGGATCAATACTACATGCTTACTAAAATCTTTGTTGAGAGCTTCGATTCAACAGCAAGCACTATCAACCATCCAGGTTGCATTAGGGATCTATGGTAATCCTATCTATGAAGTTGGTTTTGTCTTGCATTGGATATTGCCTATGTAAGTACGGCAAAGAATATCGAGCAATCAGAAGTTTATTTGGAGCTCTGTCAGTCACCCGATGATTGTCGCACCATTCGGCACGGCAAGATAAGAAACATTCAACTCCTGCCATTAAATATTTCGCTTATTATCTTGCTACTAGCATTCTTGGTAGGGAGAGCACTAGCAATATTTCTAGTTATCATCTTTCTTTTCTTGGATTAACACTTCTTTTGGAGAGACACCTTATCATCTTGGTGCTCTTGTTTCTTGCCGTCTGTCTAACATGGGGCCTATTTTTGGAGGAATTATTGCCTCACGCATGTTAGCATATCTAGATCTTCCTCTTGACCCTACTGATGTGAAATTAACTCCTATAAGGCTTGATATTATTGCTATGAAGAGTCATCAATTTGTTGCAGCTTGACTCTAGTTTAGATGTGTGTCTATAGAATGTTGTTCTTGTGAGGTTGAGAGGGAAATCCCCGCCGCAACCAGATTTGTTTTCTTAGTGAAACCGTGGTCGCGCTCTAAGGAGGAGGTGGATGAGCAGCTGAGGATACATGGGTTCCACCAGAAGCATGACTCCGAGGATGCTGAGCCCTCCCACGACTACACCGTCACGTATCCTGGTGCTTCTTCCAGCACATACCCAGATCCATCTTCGTCGTGGTGCTCGCCATGGGCACCATGTGATTGAACTCACTTAGGCCAAAAGCCTAAGCTTGGGGGAAGTATACCGGCATCACTCATTCTTTGCATATTATAGTTGCTGGATACTTGTACATACTTGTTTAGCTCCTTAAAGTGGTTTTCTAATAAGAGGAGATGATATTTGGGAAGTGCTGATTGAAAAGCAGATTCTGGACTGATACCAAAAAATTCAAAACAGCCAGAACGTTATTTTGCCGAAGCCAATTTTTTTATTTTTCTTTAGGTTTTTATCTAACATTCATTAGTTTAACACTTTCGAACTGAGCAGCAGAAGAATTTCTTAAAATCGATTACTGTACCTATCAAGTTTGACGAATTTCTGTTGCTTTGTGTTTATGTAACTCTTTTAGTTTTTCATTCTCTTGTTTTGCTTTGTTTCTTTCCTAAAACACAAAAAGACCAAATATTTCTGTTATGTTACTCTTCACCATTTGTTTATTTTGGTTTCTTGTTTTATCTTGCTTTATTTATATCGTTGGTTTGCTATAAGAAAATCCAAAGATTTTGCTTTATTTGCTTGTTCCTTTTGGTCTTGTTTCCAATTCGAAAACACCAAAAATATTTGCTATTCGTCTTTGGTTTGTAAAGTTCATTATGGGTTCAAGTGGTCTTCGGTGGCGGGAGCTTGGTTTTCATTTCATATTATTCAAGCTACACAAGTGAAAGACAATAATGACGATCAACAATTGGATTGTGGTGAGAGGTGGTATGAACTCTATTTGTTTTCATTTTTGTACATATACTCATCCATGTGAGCATGCTTAGTTAGTTCATGTGAGGTATATGTCATTTAAGAAAGTCTAGAGTTCATGATCTCTCATGCTTAGCTCCAATTTATTAATATGAGTAGCATATCACAAATATTTGCTTGCATTGCTTTATTCATATATAGATATGACATTATGGTATCCTCCTATGATAATTTCCTTGAATCAACTTGGCACATGCTTATATGAATGAACAAAAAAGTCAATTAAGCCTCGATGATTTACTCAACCCAGAGTTCTTGTATCACTTTATGCCTACGGTAATTTATTATTTTGCCATAAGCTTGTGATTATGACGATTCTTGCTCTCTTTCAGTTGTGGCAGTCTGTGCTAGCCTTCACTTGTGCCCGAGCGGGGAACGCTGCTACGTGCTTCTAACCCACACGAAAACCAAGTTATTCCAGAGCGTCCCCATAAATACCTATGCATGGAATTTCAAACCATTCAAGTAAATTCTCATGTGCTACCTTTAAACCTTCAAAATACTTCTAATTTGTGTTGATGTTTTATAGCTCATGAGGAAATATGTGGTGTTTATCTTTCAATCTTGTCATTTACTTGTGACAGACTTTCATAATGGACTAGTGGCACATCCGCTTATCCAATAATTTTGCAAAAAGAGCTGGCAGGGTTCCCAGCCCCAATTAATCAACTTTCATTAATAACTCTCTTCACATGTTGCCCTGATCTATCGGTAAGCAACTTAAATTGCAAATAGACACTCCTCCATAGTATGTGATTGATGGAAGGCACCCGAGGATTCGGTTAGCCATGGCTTGTGTAAGGAAATGTTGGGGGGTGTCATCCATAAATAAAACTAAAGTACATGTGTAAACAAAAGAGAAGAGGGATGATCTACCATGTTGGTAGAGATAACGTCCTTCATGGGAGCCGCTCTTGAAGGTCTGGTTGGCGAGGTGATTAGAGTACCCACTATCATTCGTTGACAACAACAAACACCTCTCAAAATAATTTTACTCTGTCTTACAAATGAAAAGCTCTAGCACATGTTAATCACAGCACTTCCCCTCTGCAAAAAGGTCAATCTTTTACTTTTACATTGGAGTCTCATCCTTTCTTTAGGCACCTTCTTGAAACTTCCTTTATCATTCTTAATATGTCTTGTCCCAAAATGCAGTTAAGCTGTGGTATAACTGATGCTTTTATCTTTGATAATCTCTACTTCCAATCTTTCCATGAACTTCAAAGGTGCTCGAGCATTTATGTTTTTTTTGACCGCAACACAGCGAGATACCACTTTATCCTTATCCTTTTATGAACATTGCAATCTGATTTATGAACATGATTCATGATGCTTATTATTAATTTGTTGGTACCTTTTCCATGATTGACATAGCTATTAGATGATTTTATTTGCATGTATCTTATTATGAATTGCTTAAGTACTTGCCATATCATGAGAATATTTACATCCTTATGAACAAATGTGTTCGTGAAAGTTCTTTATCGCACTCATTTGTGTCGTGATACTTGAGGACATTCATATGTTGACAGTGGCGAGTGATCGTCCAAAACGTATCTACTTTCCCAAACACTTTTGATTGTTTTACCTCCTAATTTGTGTATTTTGGGTACAACTAACAACACGGACTAACGCTGTTTTCAGCAGAATTGCTCAAGTGTCTCGTGTTTGTGCAGAAATCCAACTTTCGGGGAAAAATCCCCGGAATTAATGCCCAAGGGCTTTATTTTCCGAGAAGATTCACGGAGCGGAAAAGGACAAGCCGGGGGGCCCGGCCCCCACACCATGGCGAGCGCGGCCCTGGGAGAGGCGCGCCGCCCTGTGGTGAAGACCCCCTCGAAGCGGCCTCAGCGCCCTGACACGGCTACTTAACGCCTTCGACTAAACGCACGGGGGGTTAGGCCAGAAATCGCGGAAGACATCCGAACACCGCCGCCATCGCAAAACTCCGTCTCGGGACCAGAAACTCCGTTCCGGCACTCCGCCGAGACGGGGAATTGGAGGAGATCATCGCCATCATCACCATCACCCTCCATCGACCAGCCATGTTTCCCCCATCCATGTGTGAGTAATTCCCCCGCTGTAGGCGGAAGGGGATGGTAGGGATTGGATGAGATTGGTCATGTAATAGCATAAGATTGTTAGGGCATAGTGCCTAGTGTCTATACTTAGTGGTACTTTTATGATATTGTTGCAAATTGTTATGCTTAATGCTTCTCACTTTGGGCCCAATTGCCATGATCTCAGATCTAGACATGTTATTGATTCATGATGATATTCATTGCTTTATGATCTTACACTACAAGAAAACACACATTGCTGTCGGAACCCGAGGCCCCAAAGTGACGGAAATTGGGAGAGGGGAAGGTGGTGATATGAGGATCACATTTTCACGGAGTATTAATGCTTTCGATTGCTCTATTAAAGAAGTACCTTAATTTCCCGATGGGTCCCTAGAGGCCCGGCTGCCACCGGGTGGTAGGACAAAAAGATGTTGTACGAGTTTCTCATTGCGAACGTACGACTAAATATAGAACATACATTAATTTAGTGTTACTTAGATACCGTTTTATTTACTACTCCCATAAATACCCTACCTTGATTGTTACATGAGTTTCTCTCATCATGCAACGCCTCGTTCATCCATCCCTATGCCCCTATAATATTTTAATCCTACTGTTTACTATAATCCTCATGTGTTTGTTACTGCTGAAATCTTCAACTCTTTACTCTGCTATACCTTCTTCTCTTTGATAAACTCTTGACAAATTCATTTTTCCAGTGCGGCTGAATTGACAACTCAGTTGTCAAGGCTTACAAATATTCTTTGGCTCCCCCTTGTGTCGAATCAATAAATTGGGTTTTACTTCCCTCAAATTGTTGCGATCCCTATACTTGTGGGTCATCATCCACCTTCGGGTTAGCATCCTAACCCTTCCGGTATTAAGTTGCAAACAGCAGACAATTACATTAAGTATGATGTGATCAACATAAATATCCTTAGACAAAGCATTGATGTTTTATCCCTAGTGGCAACAACACATCCACAACCTTAGAGCTTTCTGTCCCCGATTCAATGGAGGCATGAACCCACTATCGAGCATAAATACTCCCTCTTGGAGTTACAAGTATCCACTTGGCCAGAGCCTCTACTAGCAATGGAGAGCATGCAAGAACATAAACAAATATATGATAGATTGATAATCAACATAACATAGTATTCCATATTCATCGGATCTCAACAAACACAACATGTAGCATTACAAATAGATGATCTTGATCATGATAGGCAGCTCACAAGATCTAACATGATAGCACAAGAGGAAGACAACCATCTAGCTACTGCTATGGACCATAGTCAAAGGGTGAACTACTCACACATCAATCGGAGCGATCATGGTGATGAAGAGTCTCAGGGAGATGATTCCCCTCTCCGGCGGGGGGCCGGCGTCTCTAGAATCCCTCGAGATGGGATTAGCGGCGGCTGCGTCTGGAAGGTATTTCGTATCGTGGCTCTCGGTACGGGGTTTCGCGACGGAGGCTATAAGTAGGCGGGCGAGTCGGAGGGGCGGCGAGGGGCCCTGCCATGGGACGCGGCGCGGTGCCCCAGCCCTTGAAGCCCTGTAGTGGCGGGCGCCTCGTCGCCCCCACTTCGTATCCCCTTCGGTCTTACGGAAGCTTCGTGGAAAAATAAGACCTGGGCGTTGATTTTGTCCAATTCCGAGAATATTTCCTTTGTAGGATTTCTGAAACCAAAAACAGCAGAAAACAGCAACTGGCTCTTCGGCATCTCGTCAATAGGTTAGTGCCGGAAAATGCGTAATAACGACATATAATGTATAAAAAACATGTGAGTATCATCATAAAAGTAGCATGGAACATAAGAAATTATAGATACGTTTGGGACGTATGTATAACTTCGTTGTCGCCCATGTTGAGGTTGTCGAAAAAGTCGTTGGTCCGGGAAGTAGTTGTCGGTGTGGAGGAACTCGTCATCCATTGGCAATCGTGATGCTGATGGTCGCCTTGGACTCCCCAAAAGTGATGGCCCCTCACCCATCACGGAGTTCCACGAGGCAGGGTTCCGGAGGCCTACTATCCCGGCAGTCGGTGCACGCCGACGGACGGGATGAAGAAGACGAAGGCGGCGGCGCAATGAACTGGAAACAGGTAGTCGCATATGCGTCTGGCCCTGGCGGCTAGGGTTGCGCAGGGTCTTATGTAGTGCGGTTTGGGAAGGTCGTGGGGCGCAGCCCGACTCAAAAATGATTACACAATTAATTTCCCAAACAGCAAAAAGATAAGCTCGGCTCGGCGAGATTCCCGCAACCCGTGGCGCGTCGTGACGTGACGAGGTGAGGCGAGGCGAGGCGGGCGGCGGAGGAGGAGGAGTGTGCGAGGGCTCTCTCTCTTCTCAGTCACTTACTAGGACTAGAACAACCCACCTTATATACCTCCAACTCTCTCCGAACTAGCAATGTGGGACTAAACTTTAGCCCCACTAGTGCTGCCAATGATTTTTGGAATGGGCCATGAGTTTCAGAATTGCCATGGGCCAAAGGCCAAATACCCAAAATTCAGCAATCCCCCACAAACTCTCATTGGCACATCTCATTAATAAATTTTTCAGAACATTGTTTTATATACTCTTGGGGTATGTCGTATTTGAGGCTATTAAGTTAAACTTCCACTTAAAGCTTCATATTACTAGATTGCAACTTGGATAGTGGACTATGCCTTGAACTACACGTTTTCTGCGCACCTTCATACAAAGCCTAAACCGATACTAGGCTGCCGCGAGACTTCCTCGCGGTTTGGAGCCTATATGTCATACTCCAAGGCCTTTCATGAGTTTACTAGATAGCACCCAACTCTCATAGATTGCGACGTTTAATAATCGGACTCATATAGGTGTGTTATTCAAAAGATGTTCTGCAGGACAACATCTCAGCTAAATAAGCCACTTATAACACATTAAGATAATTATCAACCTGCCATGCATGAAAGGAGAGTATTGCATCTTACGAAGTGGTAAAATTGCTATAGGGATATACTCCCTCCCGGGTGACCATGACTTGTCTCGACTCTAATTCACGGGATCTCCGATCCATAGAGTGGGTTACCCTATAATAGCCTCTGGTGGGTCTCACCACCCATCTCCTCGTACATTTCTGTCTGATAGTCCCACAGCGAAGGTCTGCAGTTCTAGACATATGGATATAAATCACTTCTCGCTCTGGATTTTCTCATTTTCTGACAGTTTCCAGTCTCCTCTTCACATGCCTTGATGACTTCCTATTATCCTTAGAACAATCACAGTTTGATTATCACGGTTCATAGGAATAGCGGGTATTGGTTTCTCAACCACGGTAAGTCCATCCACAAGGGCTCACGAAGCCACTACTGCTTCAACGATGTTGTGTCTAATCTTGTGAGTTACGCTTCCATAGTTGACCTCGTAATGATGATCTGCTTGCAAGACTTTCAGGAAACAGCGCCACCTCCAGGAGTGTAAACAAATAACCACTTGTGGCCTTGGTCTCATCAGCATCGGATGTCAATTGCCTCTCTGCCTCAAAGTACCGCACATACCAGAGTATAGTGAATGCCATAACTCGAAGTGCCTTTCAAATAACGCAAAACTCTCTCAAGAGCATATAATGAACATCTCCGGTCTAGACACCAACGGCTGAGTTTAGCACAGCAAAGGAGATGTGTCGGGGCCTCGTGGCCCCAAAACAAATACATAAGCGGGCCAATGATTTGAGTCTGTAGTTGATCTAGCAGTGCTTCTTCTACGAATTATCACTGGGATCTCATGGGCGTTGGAGAGAAGATTTGCACCGAGTCGCTATACCGAAGCGACTCGGGATCTTTTCCACATAGGTGGGGCAGAAGCAATGTAATCCCCTGCCAACATCTTGATGTTTAAGATTACATCAACTACTCCCAAGTCCTTCATCTCAAAACATGGGAATACAAGAACTCCTGACCTCCTTAATCACAGTACGGTTGGTCCCAAATATCAATATTTCATCGACATAGAGACAAAGAATAACTCCCTAGCCCTCCACCATGGCGATAGTATACACTTGTGAAGCGATTTACAACAAAGCCTTAGTGAGTTGAGGTGTTTCAAACCTCATGCACTTAGATGCCGTAAAGCCACCAAAGACTTGATGCTTCCACCTGCTTGACAGCTCTGCTGCCAAATCCCTCAGGCTGCTCCTGTAATTTCCTCTTCAAGCTCTCCCTTTAGGAAGCAGTTTTAACATCCATTTGATGGGCTTGAAGGCCATAGGCAGCCAGGATATCGCACTCGATGAGTGGTCAATCTGGCAACTGGTGAGTATATGTCAAAGAAATCTTCACCTTCTTTGAGTATAACCCTTGGCCACAAGACGTGCCTTGTATTTTCAATAGTACCATCGGGCCTAAACTTTTTCTTGAACACCCACTTGCCTGGTTTGCACCCATAAGGACGATCAGTAATTTCCCAAGTTCCATTGTGGATGGAATCACGCTCTCGCTACGGACGACTTCCCTTCCGATGAGTCGACATCGAGAGGAATGCATGAGAAGCACGAAATAGAGTGGGAGTGTCATCCTGAGTACACAATGAAATCATGTCCAAAGGACTTTGGAGTCCTCTGTCTCTCTTGCTCCTTTTGGGAGCTTCATTGTCATCTTCACCAGAATCTGAACTCTCATCATTAGATTAATAATTCTTGAGTAGATGAACTGGGCATCTTCTGAATTGATGAGCTAGATGTTTCTTCTTTCATAGGAAAGATGTCCTCAAAGAAAGTCACATCATTCGACTCCATAGTTGTACCAACATGCAATTCGGATACCTCAGATTTTACTATCAAAAATCTGCAGCAGCGGTCTATGAAATGCATATCCCCGGAGAACACAATCCACGGTTTGGTCCAAGCTTGCACTTCTTGGGTATCGGCACATTTACTTTCACCATACGGCCCCAAGTTCGTAGGTAAGAGAGTTTCAACCTTTTCCTTTCCCATTCCTCAAAGGAGGTAATGGTTTTGTTCTTTGTGGGGACACGGTTTTAGGACATGACATGAGTCCAATATCGCCTCCCCTACCATGCCTTGGATAGACCTGATGTATCTAACATGGCGTTAACCAAATGTCGAGTTAGAGAGTACGGTTCTTTCTTCCGACCACCATTTGGTGAGGTGAGTAGGGGCGTCCTCTCATGGATAGTACCATGTTAAAGCACAAAGAATCAAACTAGATTGAAAAATACTCTCCACACGATCGGACCTTAGTAGCAGTCTTTCGATCAAGTTGGTTTTTTGCTTCAGCTTTAAAGATTTTGAAGTGATTAAGAGCTTCATCTTTAGATTTCAGGAGGTACACATAACAATATCGAGTAGAGTCATCAATTAATGTCATGAAGTATCTTTTTCCTCCTTTTGTCAATTCACCATTCATTTCACAAAGATCCGAATGTATAAGCTCCAGCGGTGCCAAGTCTCTTGTCTCCGCAGTCTTATGAGACTTACGTGGTTGTTTAGCTTGCACACATACTTGGCACTTGGATTTCTTGACAATAGCAAATTTCGAATTATATTCATATTCGCTAGCCGCGTCATGCACCCAAAATTAATACAACAAAGTCGTGAATGCCAAATATCGGACTCATTATCATTGCAAACATGATTAATAATTTGAGTCATAAGTCTGACAAAGATAAGCGGAACAAGCCTCCACACACATAACCCTTTCCAACAAATTTTCCACATTTGGAAATTACAACTTTATTGGACTCAAAAACCAACTTAAAACCATCTCGACATCAAAGCGATCCGCTAACGAGATTTTTATTAATGGAGGGAACGTGTTGCACATTCTTCGATTTGGATGGTCTTTTCGAAATGAAACTTCAGATCCACCGTGCCAACACCACGAACGGTAGCATGTAACTTTTCCCATCAGCACGGAGGAAGTCCTTGCGACCCGATAAGAAGAAAACATAGAGACATAGAGACATACATATGTATAATAAACAAATTGTCTATCCACCAATCGAGGATAATTACATCTTTTGAAAGAATGAGTAGAATCACATTGCCATCCTTCATCTTAGTATCAACGCCATGTAACATTGCGGACTTCTTGCTTGTTCTCCGACGTCGTGGCGTTCTGGGCAATCAGGAGCCCAGTGTCCAGGGGCGCCACAAACATGGCAGTTCTCTTTCTTCTTATAAGGAGTCTTCCTCTTGAAGTTGGTTGAGTTGGAGGCTTTGTTCTTCTCATCAAACTTACCTTTTCCATTGTTCTTATTCTTAGACTTGTGAGATTGGAAGTTCTTCTTCTGTACCACATTAGCACTAGAACCTCCCTCAAAACTACGAGCGCGCGTGTGTCCTTTGCTCTCGCCTTCTCTTCCACATGGAGCGAGCCAATGAGATCCGAAACGGAAAACTCTTGTCTCTTATGTTTCAGAGAAGTAGCACAGTTCCTCCACGAGGGAGGAAGCTTGGCAATAATGCCACCGGCCACAAATTTATCCGGTAAGGTACACTTAAACTGCTCGAGTTTTTTGGCAAGGGACTGAATCTCATGAGCCTGCTCAACCACGGAGCGCTCATCAGTCATCCTGTAGTCATAGTATTGCTCCATGACATACAAGTCGGAGGGGTCACGGGGGGCCCACACACTAGGGCCGAAAGCCATGGTCGAAAGCCATGTACGGGTCAACAATGTTGCCCCCAAGAATGCTGAACAAGGCCGCCTTAAACATGGCGTCGACCTTCTCAAACTTTTCCTGCTCCTATGCAGAAAGAGGCCCCTCAGGTCTAGCATATGTGGGGCTTAAACAGCCTAGGTTTGTAAACCATAGAACCTTCTTTGTGCGCCACCTCTTGTAATGCATACCATAAAGAGGGGAGGTCGAGTAGCGGCAACAACGCTGCTTGAATTGATTTGCCTATATTCAGGTTTTTGGAATGTTGAATATATAAGCAAATATTCATATGAAATAATTCGTACAAGTAATTCATAAATCATGACTATGAAAATAACAAATAAACTAATCGTGCAGACTAGTAAGGTAGATGAACAGATCACATCTAAACAAGACAAACCGATCGCATCTACCATATAAACTAGAAGAAAAAACTCTAACATAAACTGAAAGAGAAACGACAAGATCACATACTTCGCAGCATCATCGTTGTCGCCCATGTTGAGGAAGTTGTCGAAGAAGTCGCTGAGAAGTAGTTGTCGGTGTGGAGGAACTTCTCGTCGTCCGATGACGACGTCGTGATGCGATGGTCGCGACGGACGACTCCCCAAAACGTTACCCCTCACCGTACGAGGTCCACGAGAGACGGGTTCAGGAGGCCTACGTCGACGATTGGTGCACGCCGACGGACGGGATGAGGAAGACGAAGGCGGCAGCGCAATAAACTGGAAACAGGTAGTCGCGTATGCGTCTGGCCCTGGCGGCTAGGGTTGCACAGGGTCTTATGTAGTGCGGTTTGGGAAGGTCGTGGGGTGCAGCTCACGTCCGAGTCGGCACATCCACGATCCAGAAAAACCGGAAGGTAAAATGGCTGAGTAACGCGTCTGTTAATGACTCAAAATTGATTACACAATTAATTTTCCAAACAGTAAAAAGATAAGCTCGGCTCGGCAAGATTCCCGCAACCCGTGCCGTGTCGAGGCGGGCGGCGGAGGAGGAGGAGTGCGCGAGGGCTCTCTCTCTTTTCACTCACTTACTAGGACTAGAACAACCCAACTTATATACCACTCCAACACTCTCCCAACTAGCAATGTGAGATTAAACTTTAGCCCCACTAGTGCTGCCACTGATTTTTGGAATAAACCATGTAAGTTTCGGAATTTGATAATGGCTCATGGCCAAAGCCCAAAAATTCCAGCGCTTCCTCCCTCTCTTCAGCACGGCAGACCCTCCCCATAGGACAACAACTTGAAGTGTCCATTGATGCCGAGCAGAAGAATAAGACCGCTAATCCTCCAAGTTGTTTGAATGTTCTAAACGATGAATTTTCCACCATGATATCTAGACCGATCGATCAATTCCCACAGTGATTGGTAGTTGATGCAGCGAGGAATCGGGTGTACGGACGATAGTTTACACTTTGATAGAAACAGCAAAACTGATGTACTCAAAGAAAAATCGTTCAACATCTTCTGCTCTACACAGGCAATGAGAATGGGTCTCAGGGGGTACCTTTCATAATCAGCTCTTCCCTTCACAAGGCGAGGCTGGCACCGAGAAGGCTAAATACATAGTGGTCCTAAGTATTGAGTACCTGTCATAATCAGCTCTTGTAAACAAGAAAGCAACATTTCAGGGTTTCTTCCCAGGGTAAAACGACACCTGCTCTGATTTTTCAATGACCGAGTTTCTCGTCTCCGGAAGCAGTGGCGGAGCTAGACCAAACTTATTCGGGGTGCACAACCTAGTAATATGAGCTGATTTGGCTCAATAGGGTGCACTAATCATGTATTACAGGGTGCACAAACTAGTTTTTGAGCTGATTTCAAGGTAAAATAATTTTTTACCCTGGAGCATGTGCACCCCCTTGGATACATGTAGCTCCGCCTCTGTCCGGAAGGGGCCTACCTACCTAATGCGGAGTCTAAAGTTGTCCAGTGAACTTCAGTGGAATTGGTGTGCTCAAGGCATCATCCACTGTTGGAGGAAACAAGGACTACAGATCAACAGTCAGAGCTAGCCGGAGACCCATCTCATGTCCTGTCGCAAGAGCTAACTTTCGGGATTGCAACTTTGGCGTCCAGGGCATCTAAGCGGCGTGTGACGCATTTCAAGGCGCTGAGAGGGGTGTCCGTGGGCGTCGGTTTTGCGTGCGCCAGACAGACGGAAATGGTCATTGTGCATTTAAATGCAGGGTTGACTCGGTGACGCCCATTTTAGGCGCAGGCGGAGAATTCAAAAAGCGATGAAATAAGCATTCGACTTTGAAATTCTGACGCAAATTGAGGCTGAAACAAGTTCATCACACTTTACTCGTACGGCGCATAGTGGAGCAAAGGGGCACAGCAAGGCTGAACGACAATAAAGAGTCGAAAGGGGCCAGGTCTTGGTATGCGCGCCGCGTCGAAGTCGCGCGCGGTTCGACGCGCCTCTTCATGAACCATGCCCTGGTGTAGTCGTGTACGCCGCTCAAGTCGGCAAGCATGATCCTTGCGTCTTACGCACACAATTTGGCCTCGCGATACGCCTTTTGGCCTCGATGTCCGACCTTTGGACATCGAGGACCTCCTTGGCGAGGTTCTGGTAGAAGCTGCGGCCTCTTTTTTCAGACGCCTCTTCTCGTCCCTAGCAGCCATGGCGGCACGATTGTTGGCCATTATCTTCTCATGCTGCGTGAAAGCAATGGCACGCCTCCCACAGACGAGATCGGCCTTGGTAACCTTGGCCCTCGTGGACGAGTGGAAAGGGCCCCAGACGACAGCAGTCGTAAGTCTTCCATGTATCGAGGATTGATCGCTGTCCCATTCCTCACGACTTAGTTGTAGGCCGCAAAGCTTATCATCCACTTGTTGTTGTCTTCGAGCACCTCCCAGGCGGACCCTTATGGAAACCCTTCTTGTGCGTGAACGTCTCCAAGGCGCGGGATACCTGCATTTATAGCCGCCAATGATGTACAATGACGCAAATTGACGTAATGACGAATTGTCTACAATGATGATGGTTCTATCGTCTTTACCACTGTCATGACGCGCCAACGCTGCTTACAGGGTTGTTAATAGCATGTTCGACCGACTGGAACTTGGCCGATCTCTTGTTTGATATAGTTCCATCTTTTTCGGAGGGACTCTTCCGTCCAAGGGCCTGTGATATGGTAGGGCGGGTGCATCCTGGTCTCGTTATCTTCTTTGCAAGACCTTGGCCCAATAGACCTTGCCCTTTTGCTGAGCGCCATTGATACAATCTTGAGTGGGTGCCAGCCACGCTCACTGAAGCACTTGTCCTGCGTCGTCGGCCAGAGCCTTGTGTCTGCGGCTCTCCCCCTTCTTCTTGGTGGCAATGTCGGAAGTAGGGATAGGGCTGTGTTGACGCGTCGTTGAAATCGTCCCACACGCGAATTGTTGGCTGCGTACGCTGCGTCTTGGGAGCAGCCGTGCGGTCTCGATGTCCTCCGCATCTGCGTTGGTGCCCCGATCATCATCACGCGCTGTCCGAGCCCGATCATCGCGAGACGAAGCCGCCGCAGTAGATAATTTCCTGGATATCTGAATCATGGCGGTCCTTCAATAGTCATGCGAGCAGCCCAGGACATGGACGCATGATAGAGACTTTTCGCACGCATTGTGAGCTCACGATACCGGGTCGTCCATACGTCGGGGGCAGCGGCGCCATTTCGTCGAGAGCAGGATGCAGGAGCACGGCATGCTCTCTCAGGCACTGGCGTCTGCAGTAGTAACCGCGCCGGGCAGTCCACCGCTCTAGGCGTCCGGTTGAGTCCGGAGACCGCCACACCCCAGTCCAGCTTCACCGGCGGCAGGCGGCGGAGCGAGCCGCGGCGCCGTGGCCACGCAAGGAGCGGGAGTTCCGAGGCGCGGCGGGAACTTGCGAGCTGACCGAAGAGCCGGAGGGCTTGAGCGCCGGCGATCCCTCTCTCTTGACGATCATATCCCTCCGCTAAGGTCGGATGGAGGGCTGCACGCGACGCCCGGCTTTGATGCGCATCTGCCGAGGGCCTGCGCAGTTGGCGGCGCGGCAGTCTTCGATCTTTCTGGTTCTGCGCCGCCCGCGACGCCCGCGACCTCTAGGACTTTCTCATCCGCGGAGAGCACCTTCTTTGCCGCCTTCGGCTTTGCCTCCGGCCGCGGTGGCGACCCGCTTTGCTTCCGCCAGAGCTGCAGTCCATTCTGGCTATGGTTGTGGCTACGGGGGGGTGTCAAGAAACGGCGCGGCGGGTGCGGTTTGCTCCCATCCATGGCGGTCGCTTAAGGCTGCTCGCGCCGGTCTGGTTTCCAATTTGGCGGGGGAATGGCCAGTGGCGGGAATAATGTCGCCCTCCAGCCAGCGGCGCGGGTCCTACGTCTTTTTCGGCGGACACTCGGAGCGACCGCCGAGCGTCCGCGGAGACGCAAACCTGGCGCATATTTGGGCCAGGTTTGCATCTCCGCGGACTGCCCGGTCACTTTGCGTCGCCCCGCTGGAACAGACCCCAGACGCATTTCCGATCACGCCGGAGCGACCATTTGCGTCGTGCCGCTGGAGATGCCCTCACGCATGGAAATAGTTTCTGTGGCATCTATACTGATGCCTGGTGTTTCATCTAGAAAGTTTTGTTGACATTTTACATGTTCATTCGTGATTTATGCCTGTATTTTTTCACGCCGCGTGTGTCGTCGGCTGCGGAAACTGATCAATAACATTTTCTTCTTTTCATTCGCATTAGGTTACTAGAGTTGGTTCCACTGCTAGCTGTGCCACATCAGGGTCATGAGGGCATCTCCAGCGGCGCGACGCATTTTAGCGTCCGCGCGCGTTCGTTTGCGTCGGCTCTTTTGGTCGAAAACGACCGCGCGTCCGTTTGCGTCGGGGGTGGCTCCAGCGGCACGACGCATTTTTTTTAGGACGAATCATTTTTTTGAACTGAAACATAATTTACAAAAACTGAAACATAACTTACATACTTGAAAACATAAAAAAACCTAAAACGCCTACTGCTGCGCATCGTGGCCGTGCTGCTCCTCGTCGCTGTCAACCTGTGACCTCGAGGAGTATATGTCCCACGGCCAGTAGCCATCACGGGGAGAAGCGTACGGCCAAGGCGCGATCGCTGGTGCTCGAGGTTGAGGAGGTTGCGGCTGTGGCGGCGGTGGAGGCGCGTCGAGCTGCGGGCGCGGCGGCGGAGGGGGCCCAGCCATAAGGCTGTGGCGGCGGTGGGGGAGGCGCCCAAGGCTGTGGCGGCGGTTGAGGAGCGCCGGCCTGCAGAGTCCAGGGAAGCGCTGTCGAAGGGGCTTCATCCATGGACAGGCCCTTCGAAGCATGACGGCGGTGGCGTAAGCGGGCGCGGCGGCTGCACAGCGCGTCGTACTCGGAGACGAGGAGGCCGGGCTTGGACATCTCGTCATCCGTCATGTTGTCGGGAACTCGAAGTTCCGGCCCTCCGCCATGGCCTGCGTGCCATTCGTGGAAGACGAGGCCGACGTAATCCTCGGCTAATAGTCCTTCACGTCCTGCGCTGTAGTGCGCGGCGCCTCGATGTGGTCGTCGTGTTCGTACATGGCGTAGGCCGTCGTCGTCGTCCTCGTCTCGCGAGCTCGTTGTGCTGCGGCTACTCACGTCGCGTCGGGCGCTGGCGGCGACGAGCCGGCGGTGCATGGCCGAAGAAATCCTTGTCGCCCATGAAGCCAGCCCTTCGTGCGCTGTGCCGAGTCTCCGTGGACGGTGCGTCGCATCAACTCACCTCCGAGTGAATGGCGTCGCAGGATCGACGAGGAGGTCCGCCGGCAGATATCGCCTCCCAGCCGCGGATCTCCTTGGTCCCGCTCGAGCTCGCGACGCAGTCTTGGAGGATGGGCACACGACGGCAGGCGGGCCGCCGGAGCAGCATTTGCCACCTTGGGACCCGAGGAGCGTCGCACGACACCCGGCGCCGTGCAGGCCTCCCCACCGTGACGGGAGCGGCACCTTCTTGCTGCCGCTGCCGGAGGCCTCAGAGTCGTTCTTCTTCCCCATCGCTGTGATGTGGTTGTGGTGCGGGGGCGGAGCTGCGGGCGAAGGAGCAACGCGACGGCCCAGACTTTCAGGCGGCCGCATGCTGGATACGATGCCATTGAAGCGCCGCGAAGCCCAGCGCCGCCAGTGCACGCGCAGAACAGGAAGCTGCGGCATTCATGGCGGCGGCTGCGGCGCAGACGCGAAAGCGCTGACCGCGTAAGCGATGGCCGCGGAAGCGATGCCCTCATGCAGGCTCGCGCCGGGCGGGCGGTGGAGACCGCAGCGACACTTTGCGCGTCCGCAGCGTCCGCCGAGACGCAAACCTGGCGCATATTTGGGCCAGGTTTGCGTCTCCGCGGACGGCCCGGTCACTTTGCGTCGTGTCGCTGGAGACGGTGCCAGACGCATTTACGACCAAAGCGGACGCAAACGGTCGCTGAGTGCGTCGCGCCGCTGGAGATGCCCTGAGTGCCGCCTGCGTTATCGCCATGGTGAAATGCTACAGATGAGAACTGCTTGCTGCAACTTCCGGGTCTGTTTTGTCTTGGTATCATGTCTCTTGGCCTCGCGGGCTACCGGTGTCACAAGATCATAAACATCAGGTAAAAAGTTACAATTCATTCATTATCCCTAGTTGGTGCAGAAGGCATGAACTGAACTTACATTATCTTTAAAATGGCCTTTATACAGTCTGAACGCATACTTTCTCCCTAGCTACTAGTCGGTTAGGTCATGTTTAGAAATATCAATGAAACTGTAGAGAAAACATAAGGCATGGCTTATAGCTCTTGTTTGGTGGTCTATAATGGGCTAATGGCGCATGATGAAGTAAGTATGCACACGATTCATATATAATTTTGAAGGGTAAATTCCAACAAGGATCTTTAATATTGTCACACTGTGCCAAATTGGTTCATTAACACTCACAATGCATTTTTTAAGATTGTGTTGGCATGTCGTGCTAATGTGAAAGCTACTTCTCAGGCAAGTCGGAATCATTTTTTGAAGAGTAAATCCAATATTACCACAATTTTTAAATGTGAATAGTATTGAATTCATATGCAAATGGATTTACCGCTTCTAATATAATACATGCACTGCTCTTGCATGGTTCAAAATAATGCAAATGGATATTTTTAGTTGTTTTATGTGTTTTAGATAAGATTAGTTGTTTTTAGTTAGTGTTCACAAAGGAAGTTGCTTATTGTGAAAAGGACAAAGTGAAGAGAAATGAACTCGAGCCACAACTATTGAATCATCAAAACTACCGATATCCTCAAAAGTACGAACAAGTCAACAAAACCTTGCAAGAACCATAACTCCTTCGGGGAACGCTGCCTCGTCGGTTATCATAAAAGGCTTGAGCACAAAAAACAGTCAAGATTGGAAAAATCAAAGGGGAGGATGGCGGAGGTTCGGGGGACGGGGGACGGGGGGGGGGGGGGGGTGGCAGGAGGAAGAGTCGCCATACGCCATCTTAGTAGGTGCAATGTTTAAATGAGCTTTTGGCTTCACTTGTATGAACTGAATTCCATTATCTTTAAAAAATGGCCTTTATACAATCTGAATGCACACTTTCTCCCTAGTTACCGGTCAGTTAGGTCATGTTTAGAAATATCAATGAAATTGTAGACAAAACATAAAACATGGCTTATAGCTCTTGTTTGATGGTCTATAATGGGCAAATAGCTCATGATCAAGTTAGTATGCACACGATTTATATATAATTTTGAAGAGTAAATTGCAACAAGGATCAGTAATCACAATGCGAAATTGGTCCGTGAACTCTCAGAATGCACATTTATAAGATGATGCTTCTATGTCGTGCCAATTAATGTGAAAACTTCTTATCGGCCAAGTTGAAATCATTTTGTAAGAGCCCCAAAATGGATTTCCTCGGTATCATGAACCAAATACTACTTTCCATTTCGAATAAAACAAAACCATCCCTTTTATAATACAAATCATGTGGTGCTGGTAAAACCAAGAAAATGCTGGCATTTACAACACATGAACGATGAAATAACCCCGAGTCGACCCCAACCTCCCCTCCGCCGGCCCTAACCCTAGCTGACACCCCTCCTCCAGCTGCCACGCCGGGCATCCGGGCAAGCCCGGTTGCGTGGCGCGACGGGAGGGAAATCTTCTCTGCGCGGGAAGCTGGTCTAGTCTTCGCGTGAGTGTTGCGAGGCGTGTGCGATGAAGCGCGTGGCGTCGGAATATCAGGATCTTTGGAGCTCGATCCCCATCTCGGCAAGGCCACTTGGCGCCGTGACTTGCTTTGGTTTCCGCTCGGATCCCTGCGGATCGGGAGGAGTGGATTCCGGGCACGGTCGAACCGACCACACTGGTGGAGGTTGCGGGTGCATTGCAGGTCGGAGGGGAGTGCTGATCTTTGTTGCTTGCCTTCTCCTCGAAGCCGGCCATGGTGGCGGGTGAGGAAGGAGATGGCACCATTGTCTTCCTTTTGAGGTTTGTGTTCTTACGAGTGGCTTCATTTGTCACGTTTGCGACTTCTTAGGCGGCGTTGGTGGCGAGGAGGCGGTCCCTGCGTGGCGACGCAAATCGGCCGGATGGTCGGAGGAAGACCTTCTTCCTCCTTGTCGATATGATTTGTTGATGCTGTTCTTGTTCTTCCTCGGCGCTAATGCTGGAGGGAGTTCCTGGTTTGCCCGGGCGGATGGCCCGGCCGCGGTGCTGGACCGGTCGGTTTACTCGAGTTCCCTTCCTTCCGGAAGGGACACTTTCCGCGGTACTCAAAGCCAAAGATGGCGACGGCTGCTGCAGACGTGTTGGATTGGTGTCCATACCTTCTCGGCATTGGTGTGAAGGAAGAAGGAAGCAGCGTGGTGGCAATTGTACCGTGGTCGAAGATGATGACCTTCTTGCGCTTGGTTGTAGTTCTTTCTGCTGCAGGGGTCTTCTCTCAAGTTTATAGGATGATGACACAGGCCTCCGGAGATCTTCATGGGTTATGGTGGTCTTAGAGTGTTCTAGGTGTTCTTGGTCCTTTGTGTTTGTGTTTCTCCGTGCTTGTAGGTCAATAACTTTGTATCTTTCCGTGATATGAATGCAAAGAAATTCTCAAAAAAAAAACTGTAGACTTGACTCGACGATTCTGTCACATAGATGACAATCAGAACTAGGTAGAACCACGTGTGAAAATAGTGAGTATTTTCGCAATAATAAGTATACTAGGAATTTGAGGAATTTGAGCTTCGAAAGTGGGATCCAACGGTGTGCATTTTTTGAAACCTGAAATTTCCGAAACATCAGAAAGGAAATTGCAACAATTTTATTTTCTTAATTTCTAGATTTAGATATAATTCTATTTAAACATACACTGTGAATACTATTGGATTTATTTGTAAATATGTATTTCTTACTAGTTGTTTCAAGTGTTTTAGATAAGAATGGTGTTTTCGGTTAGTGTTCATAGGGAGAGTTGCTTAGAGCATCTCCAGCCGCGTCCCCAAAGCGTCCCCCAAACCGCGTTGGATTGAGCGTTTGGGGGACGTGTTTTGTTCGTGCCGTCTTTGGGGGACGTCGTTCCCCAGTGCGTCCCCCAAACGCCGCCCCCAAACATTTAAAATACTTCTTTTTAACACAAAACCATTTATCAAATATAGCATATGAATAAAAATGTTTTGCGAGGATTGTTTTCAAATTAAATTACAACAAACAATAAAACAAGTAAACAAATATAATAAATAGGGGTAGATGCTACATCAAGGTGCCACGGTATTTCCTTTGATCCTCCACAAATGCTCAACAAGATCAGCTTGAAGTTGCTCATGCACATTGCTGTCAGGATCTCTGCGTGCATGGCGAGAAAATCAGCAAAATCAGGCAACTCATGATCAACCTCCGCAAGAGGGCCTTCACACTCATAGGGACCAACATGTGACCTAGCATGATACTTGCGGTCATCTCGATGATCATGTTGTGCATGATCACAAACTGCATCACCTCCCACATTTGGTCGTGAGACCAGCTTAGAGCAGGGTACCGGACAATAGCAAATTGAAGCACACCAAATGCCCGCTCGACATCCTTCCGTCAAGCCTCCTGTCGCGTAGCAAAGTGAGAATTCTTCAGACCTGATGGATTCGAGATTGTTTTGACAAAAGTGGCCCATTTTGGATATATACCATCGGCTAGATAATAGTCTTTGGTATATTGGTGGCCATTGATCTCATAGTTGCATGGTGGAGCATGCTGATGTCTACGGGAGCTTCTATTCTTGTAAACAGTGTTGGGCCTCCAAGAGCAGAGGTTTGTAGAACAGCAGCAAGTTTCCCTTAAGTGGATCACCCAAGGTTTATCGAACTCGGGAGGAAGGGTCAAAGATATCCCTCTCATGCAACCCTCAACCACAAAGCAAGAAGTCTCTTGTCCCCAACACACCTAATAGGTGCACTAGTTCGACGAAGAGATAGTGAAATACGGGTGGTATGAATAAATAGTAGCAGTAGCAACGGTGCCAGAAAAGTGTTGCTGGCGTGTAGTTGATGGTGGTAATATGGCAGCAGTAGTAACGCAGTAAAACGGTAAACAAGCAGCGATAGCGATATTTAGAACAAGGCCTAGGGATCATACTTTCACTAGTGGACACTCTTAACATTGATCGCATAATAAATAACTCTTTCTCATATGTGCTACATACACTCTTTTGTTGGATGATGAACACATTGCGTAGGATTACACGAACCCTCAATGCCGGAGTTAACAAGCTCCACAATTCAATGTTCATATTTAAATAACCTTAGAGCATAATAGATCATTGCAAAATAAACCAAGAACTAACATAGTGCACACACATCACATTACACTATGAAGGAGGAATAGATCACATCAATACTATCATAATGATAATTAACTCCACAATCTACAAGAGATCTTGATCATAGCCTACGACAAGAACCACACGGTGCACACACTAGTCACCTTTACACCATGCAGGAGGAATAGACTACTTTAATAACATCACATGAGTAGCACACAACTGGTAGCGATACAAAGCTCATCATATGGATCTCAATCATGTAAAGCAGCTCATGAGATCATTGTATTGAAGTACATAGGAGAGAGATTAACCACATAGCTACCGGTACAGCCCGAGCCTCGATGAAGAACTACTCCCTCCTCATGGGAGACACGAGCGTTGATGAAGATGGCGGTGGTGTTGATGGAGAAGCCTTCCGGGGCACCCCGTCCCGGCGACGTCCGAAACAGAGACTCCTTGTCTCCCCCGGATCTTGGCTTCGCGATGGCGGCGGCTCGGAAGGTTTCTCGTACCGTGGCTTTTTCGTATCGAAGTTTTAGGTCGGGGACCTTTATATAGGCGAAGAGGCGGAGTCGGAAGGGCGACGAGGGCGACGACACCATAAGGCGGCGCGGCCGGGGCCCTGGGCCGCGCCGGCCTATCATCGGGGCTGTGTGGCCCCCCTACGGCCTCTCTCGGGTGTTACGGATGCTTCCCGGTGAAAATAGGAACTCCGGGCGTTGATTTCGTCAATTCCGAGAATATTTCGTTACTAGGATTTAGGAAACCAAAAACAGCAGAAAACAGGAACTGGCCCTTCGGCATCTCGTCAATAGGTTAGTTCCGGAAACGCATAAATATGACATAAAATGTGCATATAACATGTAGATATCATCAATAATGTGGCATGGAACATAAGAAATTATCGATACGTCGGAGACGTCGGCATCCCAAGCTTAGTTCTGCTCGTCCCGAGCGAGTAAATAAACAAAGATAATTTCGGAGTGACATGCCATCATAAACTTGATCATATTGTAAACATATGTAATGAATGCAGCGATCAAAACAATGGTAATGACATGAGTAAACAATGAATCATAAAGCAATGACTTTTCATGAATAGCACTTTCAAGACAGACATCAATAAGTCTTGCATAAGAGTTAACTCATAAAGCAATAATTTAAAGTAAAGACATTGAAGCAACACAATGGAAGATTAAGTTTCAGCGGTTGCTTTCAACTTGTAACATGTATATCTCATGGATAATTGTCAACATAGAGTAATATAACAAGTGCAATATGCAAGTATGTAGGAATCAATGCACAGTTCACACAAGTGTTTGCTTCTTGAGATGGAGAGAAATAGGTGAACGACTCAACATAAAAGTAAAAGAATGGTCCTTCAAAGAGGAAAGCATCGATTGCTATATTTATTGCTAGAGCTTTGGTTTTGAAAACATAAAGAGAGCATAAAAGTAAAATTTTAAGAGGTGTTTTTTGTTGTCAACGAATGGTAATGGGCACTCTAACTACCTCATCAACCAGACTTTCAAGAGCGGCTCCCATGAAGGACGTTATCTCTACCAGCAAGGTAGATCATCCCTCTTCTCTTTTGTTTACACATGTACTTTAGTTTAGTTTTCTTTATTTATGGATGACACTCCTCCCAACCTTTGCTTACACAAGCCATAGCTAACCGAATCCTCGGGTGCCTTCCAACAATCACATACCATGAAGGAGTGTCTATTTGCAAAATTAAGTTGCTTACTGATGAATCGAGCAAAACATGTGAAGAGAATTATTAATGCAAGTTAATTAATCGGGCTGAATCCCATTGCCAGCTCTTTTTGCAAAATTATTGGATAAGCGGATGAAGCCACTAGTCCATTTGTGAAAGTCTGTCAGAAGTAAATGACAAGATCGAAAGATAAAGCACCACATACTTCCTCATGAGCTATAAAACATTGACACAAATAAGAGGTGATAAATTTTGAATTATTTAAAGGTAGCACTCAAGCAATTTACTTTGGAATGGCGGAGAAATACCATGTAGTAGGTAGGTATGGTGGACACAAATGGCATAGTGGTTGGCTCAAGGATTTTGGATGCATGAGAAGTATTCCCTCTCGATACAAGGTTTAGGCTAGCAAGGTTATTTGAAACAAACACAAGGATGAACCGGTGCAGCAAAACTCACATAAAGACATATTGTAAACATTATAAGGCTCTACACCGTCTTCCTTGTTGTTCAAAACTCAATACTAGAAATTATCTAGACTTTAGAGAGACCAATTATGCAAACCAAATTTTAGCAAGCTCTATGTATTTCTTCATTAATAGGTGCAAAGTATATGATGCAAGAGCTTAAACATGAGCACAACAATTGCCAAGTATCAAATTATTCAAGACATTCTACCAATTACTACATGTAGCATTTTCCGTTTCCAACCATATAAAAATGAACGAAGCAATTTTAACCTTCGCCATGAACAGCAAAAGATAAAGCGAAGAACACATGTGTTCATATGAACCAGCGGAGCGTGTCTCTCTCCACACAAGCATGTATTTATTCAGAGAATGAAAATAACAAAACAAAAATAAGAATAAAAGCACAAAGCACAAGTAAAAGTACATAAGATGTGACCGAATAAAAATATAGTTTCAAGAGAAGGAACCCGATAAGTTGTGGATGAAGAAGGGGATGCCTTGGGCATCCCAAAGCTTAACGCTTGAGTCTTCTTGAAATATGCAGGGGTGAACCACCGGGGCATCCCCAAGCTTAGAGCTCTCCTCTTTGATCATAGTATATCATCCTCCTCTCTTGATCCTTAAAAACTTCCTCCACAAACTCGAAACAACTCATTAGAGGTTAGTGCACAATAAAAATTAACATGTTCAGAGCTGACACAATCATTCTTAACACTTCTGGACATTGCATAAAGCTACTGGACATTAATGGATCAAATAAATTCATCCAACATAGCAAAAAAGGCAATGCGAAATAAAAGGCAGAATCTGTCAAAACAGAACAGTCCGTAAAGATGGATTTTATTGAGGCACCAGACTTGCTCAAATGAAAATGCTCAAATTGAATGAAAGTTGCGTACATATCTGAGGATCACTCACGTAAATTGGCATAATTTTCTGAGTTACCTACAGAGAATTAGGCCCAGATTCGTGACATCAAAGAAATCTGTTTCTGCGCAGTAATCCAAATCTAGTATGAACCTTACTATCAACGACTTTACTTGGCACAACAAAGCACAAAACTAAGATAAGGAGAGGTTGCTACAGTAGTAAACAACTTCCAAGACACAAATATAAAACAAAGTACTGTAGCAAAATAACACATGGGTTATCTCCCAAGAAGTTCTTTCTTTATAGCCGTTAAGATGGGCTCAGCAGTTTTAATGATGCACTCCCAAGAAATAGTGTTTGAAGCAAAAGAGAGCATCAAGAGGCAAATTCAAAACACATTTAAGTCTAACATTCTTCCTATGCATAGGAATCTTGTAAATAAACAAGTTCATGAAGAGCAAAGTGACAAGCATAGGAAGATAAAACAAGTGTAGCTTCAAAAATAGCACATAGAGAGGTGTTTTAGTAACATGAAAATTTCTACAACCATATTTTCCTCTCTCATAATAACTTTCAGTAGCAACATGAGCAAACTCAACAATATAACTATCACATAAAGCATTCTTATCATGAGTCTCATGCATAAAATTATTACTACCCACATAGGCATAATCAATTTTATTAGTTGTAGTGGGAGCAAATTCAACAAAGTAGCTATCATTATTATTCTCATCAAGTGTAGGAGGCATAGTATAATCACAACAAAATTTACTCTCCATAGTAGGTGGCACCAAAAGACCACTATCATTATAATCATCATAAATAGGAGGCAAAGTATCATCAAAGAAAATTTTCCCTCAATGCTTGGGGGACTAAAAAGATCATGCTCATCAAAACCAGCTTCCCCAAGCTTAGAATTTTCCATATCATTAGCAACAATGGTGTTCAAAGCGTTCATACTAATATGTTCCATAGGTTTTTTAATTTTCGCATCAAACCATCCATGTCTTAAATCAGAAATAGAATAAGAAGCTCATTGTTGTTCATTATGCCTAACTAGTGTAAACAAGAAACAAAAAGATGCAATTGCAGGATCTAAAGGAAATAGCTTCGAGTACTACAACGGCGCTTAGTAGCCGAGATCCGGAGTGTGAGTACCTTTTACCTTTCCTCCCCGGCAACGGCGCTAGAAAATAGCTTTATGTCTACGGGAGCTTCTATTCTTGTAGACAGTGTTGGGCCTCCAAGAGCAGAGGTTTGTAGAACAGCAGCAAGTTTCCCTTAAGTGGATCACCCAAGGTTTATCGAACTCAGGGAGGAAGAGGTCAAAGATATCCCTCTCATGCAACCCCTGCAACCACAAAGCAAGAAGTCTCTTGTGTCCCCAACACACCTAATAGGTGCACTAGTTCGGCGAAGAGATAGTGAAATACAGTGGTATGAATGAATAGTAGCAGTAGCAACGGTGCCAGAAAAGCGCTTGGCGTGTAGTTGATGGTGGTAATATGGCATGTAGTAACACAGTAAAACAGTAAACAAGCAGCGATAATATTTAGGAACAAGGCCTAGGGATCATACTTCACTAGTGGACACTCTCAACATTGATCGCATAATAAATAACTCTTTCTCATATGTGCTACATACACTCTTTTGTTGGATGATGAACACATTGCGTAGGATTACACGAACCCTCAATGCCGGAGTTAACAAGCTCCACAATTCAATGTTCATATTTAAATAACCTTAGAGCATAATAGATCATTGCAAAATAAACCAAGAACTAACATAGTGCACACACTGTCCACATTACACTATGAAGGAGGAATAGATCACATCAATACTATCATAATGATAATTAACTCCACAATCTACAAGAGATCATGATCATAGCCTACGACAAGAACCACACGGTGCACACACTAGTCACCTTTACACCATGCGGAGGAATAGACTACTTTAATAACATCACATGAGTAGCACACAATGGTAGCGATACAAAGCTCATCATATGGATCTCAATCATGTAAAGCAGCTCATGAGATCATTGTATTGAAGTACATAGGAGAGAGATTAACCACATAGCTACCGGTACAGCCCGAGCCTCGATGAAGAACTACTCCCTCCTCATGGGAGACAGCCGCGTTGATGAAGATGGCGGTGGTGTTGATGGAGAAGCCTTCCGGGCACTTCCCCGTCCGGCGGCGTGCCGAACAGAGACTCCTGTCCCCCGGATCTTGGCTTCGCGATGGCGGCGCTCCGGAAGGTTTCTCGTACGTGGCTTTTTCGTATCGAAGTTTCGGTCAAGGACCTTTATATAGGCGAAGAGGCGGAGTCGGAAGGGCGACGAGGCGACGACACCATAAGGCGGCGCGGCCGGGGCCGGCGCGCGGCTATCATCAGGCCCGTGTGGCCCTCCTCTCGGGTGTTCGGATGCTTCGGTGAAAAAAATAGGAACCCGGCGTTGATTTCGTCCAATTCCGAGAATATTTCGTTACTAGGATTTCGAAACCAAAAACAGGAACTGGCCTTCGGCATCTCTTCAATAGGTTAGTTCCAAACGCATAAATATGACATAAAATGTGCATATAACATGTAGATATCATCAATAATGTGGCATGGAACATAAGAAATTATCGATACGTGGACGTATCACATGCCCTTCCACTAGTCTGCTGAACACCGGAGACTACTGCAACACGTTGATGTCATTGTGTGATCCCGCCATGTCAAAGAAAGAATACCAAATCCACAGGTCATAATCTGCCACAGCTTCAAGCACCACACTTCAATATCCATGACGGCCTTTGTATATACCTTGCCAAGCAAACGGCAGTTCTTCCATGCCCAGTGCATGCAATCGATGCTTCCAAGCATTCCAGAAAATCCTCTGGCAGCATTTTGTGCCATGATCCTGCAGTCTCTTCCTCGTTGGCCCTCTCAAATAGTATTTGCTAAACTTTCCCACCACAGCTCGGCAAAACTTGTACATGCACTCAATGGCGAGACTCACTCATGCGAAGGTAGTCGTCCCGTGTATCGGTAGGTGCTCCGTATGCAAGCATCCTCATGGCGGCGGTGCACGAATCGACGAGAACCCGAGAACGCCTACAGCATCGCTTGAGCTTGAAGTAGGGGTCGAACTCTCGAACGCCGTGGAGGATATTCATGAACAGCCCCTTGCTCATCCTGTACCGGCGCCGAAAATTGTCGGCATGTGTTGCCTCGTCGGCGAAGTAGTCGTTGTGCGGCATGGCATGCCCCTCCATCCTCTGCGGGCTTCGACTTCCTTCTTCCCGGCCTTGATCCTCCGCGGGCGTCTCTTCCCTCTTCTCCGCCTCGGCGTCAAGCATGTCCTGGAGGGACGCGATGATCGAAATGTCCCGCGGGTCGTCGTCGAAGGCTTGCTCGTCCTTCGCAGGGCAACCATCTCATCGTCGCCGTCCATGGCTAAAGCAAAATCAATGGTTAAAATTGCGCCGAGGCGTACGACGCAACAAACAACAGCCAATCGCGCCTACCCGGCGTCGAGCACCTTCGTGCGCGGAGGTGGGGCGGATTTGACGGCGCGTTCGGGACGCGCGGCGACGACGACGGCGGGAGCCCCACGCGACGGTGCCGACTCGCAGAGAGATCGGACACCCAAACGACCGGAAATCCAGCGGCGGTGGGGTGGGAGGCGCGGGAAGGAAGGAGCGACGAGAAAGAGGCGCGAACCAACGGTTTATGCAAATAGTCGCCGACATGTGGAGCCCGCTTTCGTTGTGTCCTGTCCCGGTCCCCGTGGGACGGGGATGGGCTCGGGCGCCGGACACCGTAGCCGCGCCGGACAAAAATGGGCTTTGGGAACGCGTGAACGCATTTTTTATCTGGCGTGCCCAAATCCCTTTAAGGGACGCTTTGGAGGACGCGGCTGAAGATGCTCTTGGTGTGAAGAGAAATGGACTCCAACCACAACTATTGAATCCTCACGCCACACAAGAAAGAGAAGAAGATATCCCCAAAAGTGCGGAAATAGCTGGTGAGGTGACGATGGGGAAGAGAAAACAGTGGATGAGACAAACAACAAGAACACGTCGTTACGGAAAGTCCGATAAACTATTGAATTTTGACAACACAAATCGAAGGATATATCCTCGAGAACCAACCCGAGGTTGGGTGGTTAGGAGGGTGGTTGTACCCCACACCAGAGTTCAAACCCCGGTTTGACGTGTGTCTCATAAGGCGGAATATTCTTTCATGGGAGGCGACGTTCGCGCAATGGCGCTGTGGTGACCGTCAATTCAAGATCCAATCCGGCTCGGTCTTCCGGAGGTGCTCATAGGGGTAGGGTGTGCATAAAATTCGGGGGAGGTGTATGCTGTATATGGGCGCTGCGTTTACGTTTCTCAAAAAAAAAAAGAAGGATATATCCTCAAAAGTGTGAACAAGTCAAGAAAACCTTAAAGCCACAACAACTGGAGCGTCTGTCTCCTTCCTCGGACGGGTCAGGTATCAT
Organism: Lolium multiflorum; assembly: GCA_030979885.1. Lineage (NCBI taxonomy): Eukaryota > Viridiplantae > Streptophyta > Magnoliopsida > Poales > Poaceae > Lolium > Lolium multiflorum. Next base: position 43,433 of record JAUUTY010000715.1, read on the forward strand.
AAAAGGCCTCAGCGCGCAAAAAGCAGTCAAGATTGGCGACCATCATGGACAATCGCTCCTCCGTATGCACTGCCTCCGTCCTACTATTATCGCTTTCCTTGTGCTTCCTGCCGTCGGCCGGCGCCGCCAGCTCCGCCGCGCTCCTGGAGTATGAGTGCAACAACGGCACCTCCTACGCCGCGAACAGCACCTACCAGTCCAACGTCCGGAGCCTTCTGGCAACCCTCGCCGCCAACGCCTCCCGCTCGTCGTTCCCGCCGGTGGGCTTCGCCACCGCCGTGGTGGGCGCCAGCCCCAACACGGTGTGGGGCCTGGGGCTCTGCCGCGGCGACACCAACGGCACCGACTGCGCGTCCTGCCTCGCCCTGGCGCCGGATATCGCGTTCGGGCAGGGGGACTACTGCATGGGCGTCAAGGAGGTGTCCATCTTCTACGACCGCTGCCTGGTCCACTACTCCTTCCGGGACTTCCTGACCAGCCCGGACAACCGGCTGGTGGAGGCCAGGGACGGCAGCCCGGACAACGTGACCCGCGACGCCGGCCGGTTCGACGCGCTCGTGGTGAGCCTCGTCGGCGCGCTCTCCGACTGGGCGGCGTTCAACACCACGACGAGGTACGCCGTCGGGACCATGGTCTCCGACCAAGGGTTCACCACCGCGAGCAAAGACGTGGTGCGCAGGATCACCGGGCTGGTGCAGTGCACGCCGGACCAGGCGCCGGGGCCGTGCCGGCAGTGCCTCCAGGCGCTCGTCGACGAGATGCCCGCGGCGTTCAACGGCAGCGTTGGGGGCCATATCTTGAGGGTCTGGTGCAACCTCAGGTTCGAGGTGTTCGAGTTCTATGACGACAGCCCCATGCTGCAGCTCGTCGCACCGCCGCCGGCGCCACCTCCTTCCTCCTCCCCACCCGAGTCTAGGGGCCAGACAGGTACACAAATCCTAGCTAGTCCCTGGTTTAATTCCTCATCATCCATTTCTTCCCCTGTTTAATTTCTTTCGACTGCCAATCCAAGATCTTTTTCTTTTTTTGAAATTGGCTAGTAAAAGTTTTGGATAGTTCACGCGCTACAGAATTGTTGGTACGGTGAACTTTTAGAAATCTCAAAACCAGGGACAAGGTTGAGCTGCTCCAGCATTTAACTAGATCGGCAATGGTAGACTTGTCGGGAGTAGATTTAATTAATTGAAGGCAAACATACTAGATGAAACCTTAGTCAAAACTTTTAAGCCAAAACAGTGAACAAGCTTCAAGTTGACCCAAACAATTGAAAATCTGACAAAGGTTGGAGTCCAAAGAAAGGTCCAGAAATAAGTTTCAGTAAAAGTTTATAATTTATGTCCAAATACAGAGAGAGCAGAGCCAGAGAGCGTCCACTTGACGGCAGCATTGCGCGCCGCAGGGAGTGGAGGTACTAGTTATTGTTGGACGGGTCTTGATGGAGCATCTGGAAAAAAAGATGTTGGCGTCGGGAAACCAGTCCAGCAGCTGGGCAGGAATAGTCCACCTAGTCGCGCCTGAAACCGCAAAATTTTCTTACATACTCCAACAGTTTTTTTTCCAATTTATCTACTGTAACATTACATAAATTGCATAATTAAAACTTTTCACAGCATACGCCTAGAAATTATTGTAACATTTTGCTCATGCTTTAAAAACAAAAGGAATAGACTTGTAGAATTTCAAAACAAGACGCGAATCATTTCTCATGCTTAAAAATTGCTGTACCCATACCATTTTGCTCCCTGTCCATCTCTCTCTCATGTCGTAGAAAAGGTGCGTGGAGTTATTGGCATCTAGTCTAGCTGCTAGGTAGGGACTATAAAAGTGGACGTGCATGCCAGTACTAGGCGATATGAGCACAGGTACGAACGACTATATGCAAGTGGCACCTGATAGCACGCGTGTCAGGGAGGCACGATACTTTCGCAGCGACCCGCGCGTAGCTATCGGCCCTATCGCAGCCCACTCGGAAAATAAAGACGCCCAGGATGGGACGTGCCCTGGTCGACGTGCCAAAGCGACACGTTTCTCGCAGCTCTTTGAGCATCTCCAGCCGTGTCTCCTAAAGCGTCCCCTAAACCGCGTCGGATTGAACGTTTGGGGACGTGTTTTGTTCGTGCCGCGTTTGGGAGACGCGTCGCTCCGCGTCAAACGCGCCCCCAAACATTTAAAATACTCATGGCGGCGGTGCACTTCGAATCGACGAGAACCCGAGAACGCCTACAGCGTCGAGCTTGAGTTTGAAGTAGGGGTTGAACTTTCGAACGCCATGGAGGATATTCATGAACAACCCCTTGCTCATCCTGTACCGGCTGTCGGCATGTGTTGCCTCGTCGGCGAAGTAGTCGTTGTGCAGCATGACATGCCCCTCCATCCTCGGGGCTTCGACTTCCTTCTTCCCGGCCTTGATCCTCCGCGGCGCGGCTCTTCCTCTTCTCCGCCTCGGCGTCAAGCATGTCCTGGAGGGACGCGATGATCGGCAAATGCTCCCGCAGGTCGTCGTTGAAGGCTTGCTCGTCCTCCAGCAGGGGCAACCATCTCATCGTCGCTCCATGGCTAAAGCAAAATCAATGGTTAAAATTGCGCCGAGGCGACGACGCAACAAACAGCGGCCAATCGCGCCTACCTGCAAGTCGTCGAGCACCTTCGTGCGCGGAGGTGGGCGGATTTGTGGCGTTCGGAAGGCGAGCGGCGGCGGCACGACCGACGGAGGCCGCAACAACGGTGCCGACTCTCAGCGGAGATTAGACGCCCAAACGGCCGGGAAATCCGGCGGCGGCGGTGGGGTGGGAGGCGCGGGAAGGAAGGAGCGACGAGAAAAGGCGCGAACCAACGGTTTATGCAAATAGTCGCCGACATGTGGGAGCCCGCCTCGCTCGTTGTGTCCGACGTCCGGTTGCGTCCCCTGTGGGACGGGGACGGGCTCGGCGCCGGACACCGTATCGGGCCGCCAGGACAAAAATGGGCTTTGGGGCGCGGAACGCATTTTTGTCCGCCCAAATCCCTTTGGGACGCTTTAGGGGACGCGTGGAGATGCTCTTAGTAGGCTTGTACACGCATCTCCAACGGGACTACGGAAATAGACGCTGAATGATTGTTTGCGTCCGCCCGTGATCAAACATGCATCTGGATTCTCCTTCAGCTTAGCGACGCAAAGTCGTCCGCGGCGACGTAAATCTGGCCCAAACATGCGCCTCAGATTCGTCTCTGCGGACGCTGCGCAACGCGGAAAGTGCCCGCTCGCATCTGGCAGACGTTTCGTCGGGCCCGCCTGGAAGCGATCCTGCGTCTTCTCAGGCGTGCCAGCGACTGGTGTCGCTGCGTCAGTTCGGTAGCCTGCGCCATGTTAATGGCGATGCCTCGGCTACCGAGCGGCCACCGCCCACCTCCGCCAATGAAGTTAATGGCGACGCCACGTGTCCCGAGGCCGTCTCCTCCTCTGGCCTATATAAAGAGGATGCACGTTCTTCTTCCTCATCCACTCCTCCAAGCAAACCCTAGCCGCCACAAGCTTCGCCATAGCGCCGCCTAGCTCTTCCTGCGACGCAGCCAGGCCCGCGAGGAAGTCTATGGCGGGACCTGGTGGCCAGCGAGGCGGTCGAGGCCGCGGGCCCGGGCGCCCCCGGGGCAGGGGCCGCCGTGGTGGAGCAGCTACGGCACCACGGTCGCCGTCGCCTGCGCCCTCCTCGTCTTCGCAGGAGGACCGCTGCTTCGAGTTCCTCCTCCGCATCGACGACGATCCACTCGACATCAAGCGGCTCCCGGACAAGTTCGTCGATGGCGTCGAGTCGAAGCAGTTGCAGCTACGGGAGCCAGCTGCAACTTCTGCCGGTGGAATGTGGAGGTCTTATTCGACGGGCAGGTCAAGATGTACCTGCACACGGGGTGTGACAAGTTCGCCCGCGACCTCGAGCTCAAGCCCGGCTGCCAGCTGACCTTCCTCTACGAGGGTGATGGCGAGATGATTGTCAAGTTGTTCGGCGACACAGCGTGCCGCAGACACTACCACATCGATGAATCTGGCTCGGACACCGATAGTTAGAACTTAGAGTGTTTCTTTCTTTGCAGCGAATATGGCTAGGAGCCAATTGAAGCTGCTAGTGGAGGTTTCTGGTTGTTCTTCCTCGAAAGAACCAACAGGACACCGTCACCAGCTGGATTTTCCAGTTTGGGTGACTGGTGTGCCCTCGAATGTTCTTTCTTGACAGCGAACATACGGAAATCAACACAACTAGTTTCTTTTTTTTTTTATTTGTGTCAATCATGGTTCAAACTATGTATTAGTTTGTGTAAACCATGTTCCAAACTATGTATTAGTTTGTCTGAAATTATGTTCCAATATATAATATTTGAAACTATGTTTAAATGAAGAAGAGGAAAAAACAAGTAAAAAACTGCGTCGCCCGCTGGAGCCACCTCCGGACCAAACGGACGCGCGGACAAAAACGGTCATTTTTGCGTCCATGGCGCAATGCAAACGGATGCTTGCGGAAGTAAAAAACTGCGTCGCCCGCTGGAGCCACCTCCGGACCAAACGGACGCGCGGACAAAAACGGTCATTTTTTCGTCCATGGCGCAACGCAAACGGATGCTTGCGGATAATAAAATGCGTCGCGCCGCTGGAGATGCCCTTACAAAGCCTTTGGCAATGGTGCTCTTTTGGATCTGGCAATGGTAGAGGTTCAACGTCTCTCCCAACACGCGGCTAGGCAGCGTTGAAGTTTAGTGGCGGCTGTTGGCTTCGGCGAGTGCAAGAAGGGATAGTTTAGTACTACCTTCTTCCCAAGGAATAAAACGACACAAATTTCAAGATGAACTTTGACCATAGAAATTAAGCACCAAAATCTTGATTATATTATATATAATTATTATTGTTGGATTCGTAGTGAAAACACTTTCTAATGATATTAATTTCATATAAAATAATTTTATATATTTAAATTAATTTTTGGTCAAACAAAAAACACGTAAAGCAAGGCGTTTTATTCCTTGAATCGGAGAGAGTATTTTTCTTCTTATGAATTTTTTCTGCAAAATTTTCAAGACACCTATTTTCTCGTCTGGTAGCTTTCACATTTGTTTACTCATGTAATTTTTTTATTTATTAATGAAATACGGGTTTGCTCTTAAAAAAATAATCACCCATGGTAAAAATGAGTGAGGTTAAGTTTCGGTACACTTGTGGATCAATCAGACAGCTGTTGACTCGGGATCGGCTCGACAGATTTCTTGGACGATGCTCATCATTTCCCTACCTTTCTTTTTTTTTCTATTCTATTTACCGTAAAAAAAATCCTCGATCACGTGGGGCCCACCCGTCGTTGGATCACTGATTGTTTTTCCTTCTTTTTTTTTTTTTTTTTTTTTTTTTTTTCTTTCTTCTCTCTGCTCCGACGAAAATCCCCGCCGCCGGCAACCATCCGCCACTGTCAAATCGAGGCGGCCGTGCGCCAAATCGCGGGGGGCCTACGAACAACCGCGGAAGCCATGCGTCAAATTGCTCCGGCCTCCCGTGGCTACCCTATCAGCCAGCCGCGCGTCTCCCCTGTCGGCCCGCCTAGTCTGGTACGATGCGGGAAAAGCTCGAGGAGGAGGAAGAGGATGAGGGCGTACGATGGACACGACCAAGCTGCGCAACTCGAGGCCGACCAGACCGCGCTCACCGATGAGTTCACTGCTCTGTAATCCCCACTGTTAATCTACGGACCCAAGTACTGTTCGGTTATGTCTACTTGTATACTGTAGTTTGGTAGCAGGTTGTACGCACATTGAGTGAATCTTCTGTGGTATTCCCTAATTGCGTCTGTGATATTCTCGAGTTAGCATGGCCTTTATATTTTCGAATTGGATTGCCATACGGCTATATAGCCTATAGATGGTTCACATCCCCATATGATTTCACACTATCCGGTACCATATGTCAGTCATGTTAGCGCCCTTCGTTTTGGAGATTACAGAGCTTTGTTTTTCTGCTCAATGTATATCTAAGGTATCAGGTAGATAGCGATATAGTATGTAATAATTTTGGAGACCCAGCAGACACGCCGGAAAAGCCGGCTACCAAAAGCCTCGCCTTGGCGTCCTCTTGGTGGTAAGGATGACTGGCGATGGATGGTTCGGTTTGCAGTGCTTCTAATCGGCACGAGCCTTTGATTTTCCCCCGACGAACCACGTCATCAGAATTGAAGCTGATAGTGTTGACTTGAGAAGCTTTCTACTTGGCATAGGCCGACATGGGTTTAGTGTAGCTGTGGAGGTTCGCTTTGTTGGTGGTTGCTTGTGAATTCAGAGTTGCTGCATCGAGGACGATGGGTGATGACGATGACACTTGTGGACAACCACGACGAATGTAGTGTGTGGAGTCTATGTTGGTAGCCAGGTCAGAAGATTTTTCCCTGATGACTGGCTTTGGGTTTGTATCTAGGTTCTAGCCTGGTTTCCCTCTAATTAACATAAAAATTCTTGTCTCCTTAATTAATCAAAAGTTGGAGAATACATATTGACCAGTTGTTGGGAAGCCGTGACCGATCGGCTAGGAAGAAGAGCCCAGCCATAGGCTTTGGGAGACAGGTTCTTGGTCTGATGTCTAGTTTATACCTGTGTTAATGTGGCAGAGAGGAGAGAGAGCTTGCGTGGCGCCTCGTAGGTCGACACTGCAGTCAAAACCAGTCGAATAGAAAGAAAGAGGCTGTTGTCTATTAAATGGTATTTTGAGTTGAGGGGTGTGGTTCTTTAAACGATATTGTACCTGAGGTTCGAAATCTAAACTCCACATTGAGTTTAGGGGGTTCTTTGGTCAGAAACTTGGCATACCAGCTTCTTTTGTGTAATGATCTCTGTGTAATTGACAGGAGGAAATGGGACAAGGTGGCGACAAACTGCAGCAACAGTATCGGCCATTGTTCTTGGAGTTGCAGTTATCCTCCTGTCTATTTTTATATTTATTCTATGGAGAAATACTAGAACACCACTTTGTAAGTTGCTTCGCTAAATGCACCAGCAGAACTTGTAGGACCTAGAATTTTTTTACCATAGGTGAGCAATATCTTTTTCTCTTTCTACAGCTTACCAAGAAGATGACGACCCTGCATCACTTCTCTTTGACCTGCCAACATTGAGGCATGCGACGGGCAATTTTGCCGAAGAGAATATGCTTGGACATGGAGGCTTTGGCGCAGTATATAAGGTATACAATGGGGGCAAAGTTGACACACACCTCCCTGTTCTATAAAAATTTAAATGAGATAGATAGAAAATTAGAACTACATATATACCTCAAGTTACTAGGATTCAGCAAAGCAATTTAATAAAACAGATAGCTACCTGAACTGTATTTTTCAGGGGGTTTTGCCTCATGGACAGCAAATAGCTGTTAAGAGACTGGATAAATCTTCAGGGCAGGGTCTAAAGGAGTTGAGGAACGAGCTAATGTCGGTAGCCAAGCTCCGACACAACAATCTCACAATGCTTCTTGGCGTGTGCATGGAAGGGCAGGAGAAGTTACTTGTGTACGAGTACCTGCCCAATAAAAGTCTGGACACCTTTGTTTTTGGTACGAAGTGCTATACATACAACAGCCACAGTATTCCTGAGTGAAATATTGCTTCACAAACTAATCAAAATTTCCACATGTGCATGGGTTTGCAGCACCTGAAATTGAGAAGCGTTTGTTGTTGCCCTGGGATACAAGATATCGTATAATATATGGAACAGCACGAGGTCTTTTATACCTTCACGAGGACTCCCAGATAAAGATTATACATCGTGATCTCAAGGCTGGCAACATTCTTCTTGACAATGACATGAACCCGAAGATCTCAGATTTTGGCCTAGCAAGGCTCTTCAACAGCGACATGACGAGTTACATCACGAGCCAAGTTGTCGGAACATTGTACGTAATAGATCTATCTATCTACCATTATACTAATTACATACTTCGGAAATTCCTGTAGTAAGTATCGGCCTATTCATGCATCTAGCAGTAGGGACCAAATAGACCATATACTTTTCTTATGGTAGCATAGGCCATAAAATAAGAGAAAAAAAAACTAGGACTACAAGGCCATACAAGTCAGCCAGACATCAGCAGGAGCACGCACACATGGTGAGGTGTATATGATCAATCAAGAGTGGAGATTAAATCTATCACCTTACAAGCCCATTTTTAAAAGTAATTAAGAAAAGGCCGGCATGCATGAAAAACATATTTGTCCAGCAACCTAGGCCGGAGTTTTTTTCTTCAAAATCCAGCCAGTGCAACTGCATGGATTACCAGCTAGTACTCCATAACCAAGCACAGCAACCTCACCTCGATGATTTTTTAACTCGATCGATTATTTCCTTGTATGGCAGAGGATACATGGCGCCAGAGTACGTCGTTTTGGGGCACGTATCGTTCAAATTAGACGTCTACAGCTTTGGTGTTCTCATCCTGGAGATAATCACGGGAAAGAAAAATACCGAGATGTTTGAATCAGCAGTCGAAGAGTCCACCACTGTGCTCAGCTTTGTGAGCTTTCCTATGAACAACCTCTTACCTAGATGCAATAAGATCATGGGCACTCAATTAATACTTGTGACCTTGTTATGTTGTTACCAGGTATGGGATCATTGGCAGAAGGAAACACCCCTGGAGATCATGGATCCGTCGTTGGACTGCAAGAACACCGAGACAGAAGTGCTGAAATGCATCCATCTGGCGCTTCTCTGCGTGCAGGAGAACCCGGCAGACCGACCGACCATGCTAGACGTCCTCGTGATGCTACACGGTCATGCTTCAAGCTTCCCGGCACCATCCAAGCCGGCATTCACCTTTGCGTATGGTGAGTCAAGCTCAGACAGAGATCTAGGCACCAAAAGAGCAGACGCTGTGCCGTCTGTCAACGGGATGTCAATATCAGAGTTCCAGCCTAGATAGTTAGATGTTTTTTGTGCAGTGCATAGGATAGGCGAATGTGTAGTGACGTAGTCTGCATGGTTCTGCTGTAGTATTTGTTATAACAAAGTTTACCGGGGTGGCATTATCAAGCTACCATTCCTATTGTTCACTATTTTATTCCAGAGAGTTTCTAATCTAGTTTTACTATTAGTCTATTACCATATATTATTCAACACAAGGAAACGGCTAAGAATTTTTCTAATGATGGGTTTTCCAAGGTTCATCAGCGCTGTTGATCTTTATGTGTTTTTCAGAAGTTACTAGCAAAAGGGCCTGTGCACCGGGAGAAAATAAGATTAATATACCGGTGTGTTCTAAAGGAGAAAAACACTTGATTTTATTCATGTCTTATTGCGACGGATGATTCTTTTATTACCTAACTATATGTTCTTATTGGATCAACTATCAAGCACTAATCAAATCTATACCAGCATTTGGGAAGTGAATCAAAAACAGAAGGGGAAATAATAATTAACTAATTTGCTCTTGTGCCCTCCACTTGGGAACCTGAATCAAAAACATATCACCATTCAGCTTTTGTACGTAGCATCGTACATTTGTACTTACCAAACCATCAGAAGACTACGGAATAAATAATAATGCAAAGGTTAAAGAGTTCTAGAAGAAATCTAAAGCATCCAAAGAAGCGCGAACGCAGCTCGGCTAGGAAATCCCTGACCCAAAACTTTAAGAATTCCTTGATAGTTGGTATAAATTCGCCTCTCTAGTGACAGCAGATTCGTGTGCTTAAAAAAAATTCTCATGTTCTACATCACCATCTTGAAACTTGTAACTTTCAAGGAGCTCATACCAAACTCAGATGGCAATTGCATATTTGCATTGTGATTAAACCTCCAGTGCAACTTAAGCTAATGCAATGGATTTCTGCTGAAACTACTCAACATAGAAATTCAATCACTAACTCCATGTACAGTCTAAGCGAATTCAGGTCATCTACACATAAGCCTACGCACATGCAGTAAGCATTCACCAAACAGTAACATGGTGGCAGAAGTGCAGATTCAGACAAACATGGTGATCGAATTTCGACCCATTATGCAACATGAAAAGCCCTAGCGAACATACAAAAACTACGATTCCACCAACTGTGTGCGTTTTCTAGTTTGTGTGCCAAAAAGCTATCTAGCCTGTAGGAACGGAGGAGGGAGTATTAAAAATATGGAACGCGCAGACCAGATCAATTGACTCAAGACATCTCATCTATGCCATTTTTTCCGCACAAAGCAGCCCACAACTATTGCCCAATACCTTTCGCATCTAAATCAAAATTTTCTCTTACCTTATACTCCCTCCGTTCTCTTTTAATTGACTCGAATTTAGTATTTTTTTATACTAAATCTGAATCAATTAAATAGGATCGGAGGGAGTAGGAGCTAAGTACGGGCGTGTTAAAATCAAATCGTACAAACTGGATATCAAATCAAGGACACGCACATAGATGCAGAATAGAAAAGCAAAGCAATACTCCAGATCGATACTATACTGAATCAGAGAAAAGCAATACAAGCAGTCAAGCACTTACAGACCGAGGCAACCAGAGCTGAACAAATGCCGCTCCAGCAGGTGAGCAGGGTGGACACCGCACGGCCGGGGCAGTTGCTGTGGATCAACACGGGGTCTCCAGGATATTGTGCACGCACACCCGCATCGCCGCGGAGCCATCGGCGCTGGTCGCTCCAGGCGCCAGATCGATCTCGCGGGAGAACTTGGCATCCATGAGCAGGGTGGGCTGGACCATGGTGTCGTGCGCCACCGCCGGCGCTGAGACATTACCTCCCCCTCGCCGTCGGCACTTGTACAGGCCTCGGCTGTCTCGCCAGTGACGTGCGGCAGTGCCAAGATTTTTTCGAAAAAAAAATCCACCATGATGAGCCTCGGAAGAACCTAGCAGTGTTGCGCCCTTCTGAATATCGTCACGAGCAGCGATCCCGGGTCTCCGCTCCCGATCTAGTCAATCCCCGAGCTGGAGAGCCTAGGTCAAGGGCGATGAAATCTCCAAGCGGCGTCACCATCACGGCACTCGACCTCAGCCTCCGCTGCCTCGCCGGTGACATGCGGCGCTGCACGAGGCGGTGCTGCAGCTTTGGGTCAGCCATGGCAAGGGTGGCTCTCATGGCACGGCCAGAGTACAAAGGAAAGGCTGGCACTGGAGAACTTTTCCCGTACCGAACCGCTCCGATCCGATTTTAGGATATACGAATTATGAAGGCCGCTTCCTTACGATTGACGAAAACTACTTCAATCAGATTTATTTTTATCGACGTGCGCAGGAAAGCAGGCCAATCGTGAGTTAAACAACCTTGTCGCCGGCCATGACAAACCGCCGCTGGCTTGGCCGCAGCCTGACGCCGTCCATTGTCCTACATCTTCATCGTAGTAGTCGAATCGAGGATTGTGCGATACAGTAGGATGGTTGGCTATTTGAGGAGGCTCGATCGATCGGTTCCAACCGAACTCCGGAGGCTCCGTACTCGGCACGGTGTTCAGCGGGGGACGAAAGCGCATTTAGGGTTGGACGAAAGCGTATAATAACGGATCAAACCAAGAAAACGTTAGCTAGATAGACACTAGACTAGAAGAATTAACCCTGTTGTACACCGATTAATCTAGGTATGCTCCAATATTATTCTTTCTTATGGACAAGGAGATTTGAGATACATCTGGTTTGATGATTCAAGTATTACTATTGGCACTACGGATTACCCTTGCACACACATATACTAATCAGCACAAAAAATGGCTAAGAATCTTTTTAATTATGAATTTTTCGAGATTCGCCAGCGATCTTGAACCTGATCCTGATGTAATCTTCAGTGGTTATGGACAGTAAGAAAAATACCTCATTGGACACCGACTCAATTACGGTGAGCCTTGGCACACACATAATTAATCTGGGTATGCTCCAACATTATGTTTCTTATATACTAGGAAGCTCTACGGGAGAAGATATTTTTCGATAAAGGGAATATATTAGGGATTTCTATTCTCGTGCCCTCAGGTCCTTAGTTGTACTCAGTTTTTCTCAGCTCCTTAGTTTTTCCTCAGTTTTCCCCAAGCCCTTGTTTGAAACCCGCAGAAGGAGTTCAGACGGCAGGATTCCCGTTTATTTTACCGTTCTGTGGTGACGTGTGGGGCCGCGTCATGTGGGGCCGCGTCGCGTGGGGCTGGTAGAAAGGGACCGCGTGGGACAGGACGAGACATCGTTTGGTTGCACGTGAGCAAGCCCAAATTGGCATTTTAAAGAGTACCTTTTCCCCCTCTTTCTCTCTGTCTTTTTTCACCTAATTAACATCAAATCTAGAGAAGCTTGCATTTCTGTCTTTCTTCAATTATTTGTGCCTTTTGGCCTCGTTGTTTAACCAATATGGCAGCAAATCTAGCACTCTCTCTGGTCCATATGTATGTAGTTAAATCTAGAAGAAAATCTCCAGGGTAATGTACGATAAATTCACAGTCATATAGTAGAATAGGGATAGATAATAGGGATCCCTCCTAGATAATAAGCTGCATACAAAAGCCAACATAGTAACAGGTTCGAGGTTCTTCACAACAACATCATACTAACAACATAACAACAAGGGATCCCTAACAACAAGGGATCCCTAGCTAACAACAAAATGGAGGACACGTCCAGGACTCCACCTACCCCATCTGGCTCTGCCTCCACTTGTTGCTCCGCTTGGGCACCTTGGGCTTGAGCGGAGGCATGCGTCCGGCGGTGATCTCCACCCGCTGGAAGCTGCGGAGGTGCATGCCGAGCGCCTTGTGCTTGGCGCGGAAGGAGTAAGGTTCACCGCCGTGCCGACCTTGGAGAAGGTGTTGCATGTTCTCGGCATGCGTGAGGAGGCAGTTGAAGTCGGTGCCGCCGAGTCTCCTAGTGCGAAGGGGCACCTGTAGACACCCTTGGCGAAGTAGGAGATGTACTGGCCGACCTGCAGCCTCCGGCACCTGCCGAGTCTTGGTGTCATGGTGCTCGTCGTCCTCGGCGTCGCTGCCGATATCGCTACCAGACAGCTGATCCATATCAAGCGGAAACTATGAGTGAATGAGTTGCAACGATGACTAACGAGCATGATAACAAAGTTAGGAAAAACAGAGGCAGCCTCAGTTAGAGTGGACACGATTATATATCTACAGGGAAGGGGTTAGCGAACCAAAGCTCATGCACAACAGATTTGTACACATCAATGGTTCGCTGAACCCTCCCTGTAAAAATTTGTTCCCAACGATTCATCATAGGCAAAGAAATATATTCCAGATCTGAACTTGAACACGTTCCAGATTATTTGCAAAATTAAACGGTTGATATCTTTTGATTTGTGCATAAAATAACTGATTAAGATCACATGAATTACTTGCATAAATTAACGATTGAGATCCCATTATTAGTTGCATAAATTAACCGAACGGTCGAACCCCAAATCTTAAACGAAATCAAGAAGGGATCAAAACAAAATGGAATAAAATCGGCGCAAATATTAACCCAATACTCATCCATCTACACCAGCAAAAATAGGGTTCAAAGAGGAATGAGAATAAAAAAGGAAGCAAACCGTAGTTACCTCGTTCCATGGGTCGTCCATGAAGGTGTCGTAGGGGTTCGGGGGCGCCTCGTACGGCACCTCCTCATAGGGGTCCCATCCCGCGGGGATCTGACTGCCACCGGCGGCAGCCTCCGATGCACCGGCGGTGACGACCGTTGAGGGGACGACGTCGAAGAGGGAGGCGTCGCGCTTGGAGCCGACGGCGTCGTGGACGATGGGATTGGCATTCTCCTTGTCCATCTCGCCGGCAGAGGAGAGGAAGAGGGAGAGGGAGAGGGAGAGGGAGAGGGAGAGGAAGAGGGAGAGAGTTTTGCTTTGGAGAAGATGATGAGATGTGAGAGAGGCGGTGTTGCGTGAGCGAGGAGAGTGACAGAGATAGTGCAAGGAGGCGTCTATAAAGGCGAGGGGTGGTTAATGCGACCCGCGTCCTACGCGTCCACGGTTCCACGTCCGCACGTCTTGGACTTCTACAACGCGACACGCGTCCACGATTGCACGTCTTCGACTTCGCACGCGACCCGCGTACACGTCAACAATTGCACGTCTTCCATTTCACCGCAACACGCGTCCTCGAGTCTAACCCTGAAATTTAGATATACTCGGGTATACCCTCGAGTGTTATACTAGCATTTTTTGTGTGCTCAGTTTTCCCCTTGAGTGCTAATACTGGCTAGTGCAATATACTCAGTTTACCCTCAAGTGGCTGGTCAACAGAGAGTCAACAAATGGGATTAACTAGTTAAATGAGTCATTCAATGTGCAAAAATTCCGAAAAAGAGTGGCACTTCACTACAAGAAAAACCTTCCATAGAGACATTTTACTAGAGACACTTCCTACTTTGCCTCATTAAAAATCACATTAAGACACTTTGCATATTGTAGTGGCACTTTTTGAGGCACTTCAGAAATAGTCTCAAATGTAGGGACATTAGTTGAGACATTTCTGTAAGGTATTGCAATTTTCATATATAGACAACTTATGAGACACTCCAAAAGTGTCACAGATAAGTTATTAAGAGGCAATCCATGATACACTTCATTGTATGTCTTTACTTTTCCTCTAGAGGCAATGTTTGGGGCATTTTGCGTGTTCTCTAGAGATATTTGTTCTATGTTTGGGTCATGGTGGGCAATACTAATTAGAAATTTGTTCCAAGTATCAACATATACTTGTGAAAGGGTGAGATGGTTAATGGATTAAATCTTAATCATTAAGGTCATGAGTTCGAGTATTGCTTTTCACATGGTTTCTTCATATTTATTTATACTAGATCGAGACACAATATAATGCCTCTTTTATGTCTTCTGAATGTAAAGACATTATTACTATTGTCCTTAGCACGTAGAGACACCGCCCGTAGTGACACTTTTGAGAAAATATGGAAAGTGCCTCTATAACTACGTAAGAGCAATTTAAGTGTCTCTACTGTACCAAAATAGTGTCTCTACATACCAATTCTCTTGTAGTGCTTACTCATGGAGTCTTTACCACAAATTGTCACTTCTCAAATCATAGATAAGTTATAGATAAATCAAGTTTTACCACAAATTGCCACTTCTCAAATCACCTAGTAGCTATGAAGGTGCATGGTTTTCCACAATAAGCCCTTCCCAAAACAGCTTTCCCCAAAACATACTTTGTCTAATGAGGCCACAATTATCACACTCATGTATATTTGTATTGCAAATAGTTTGAGGTAGGCCAAGATGGGTTTCATTTACACTGGGCAAAGTTCGGGCCGCGGGGGCCGGGCTTTAAAAAGCCATGGGTAAAAGTCAGGCAGCCCGGCCCGGCCCGACCATCGGGCCTGTAATTTAAGCCCGAACCCGGCCCAAACGATCAAAAAGCCCGGCCCGGCCCGAGAAGCCCGGCCCGACCAGGCTAAAATGTACGCAAATGCAGGCCCGAGCCCGGCCCGGCCCGACGTTCGGGCTCAGTTTTGAGGACCCGAGTCTGACAGGCCGCGGCCCGGATTTGGCTGGGTCGGCTGGTCGTCAGCCGGGCTGCCCATGAGATGTGGTTTCATTGTAGAAAACACACATTTTTCATTTTTAAATCTCATATTTGAATCCCTTAGTCTGTTTACTACTCAGGTTCCCTTGGTTTCTTGATACTACTCAATTTTGTCCTTTTCCTTCACAAATTCTCGCAGTGCAACATTGCCCTGATTGGTCTATTCCATGTCACGCGGATCGTGCCCGCCGACCGATGATCGTATGATCTAACGGGCAGGATAACCCCTCTCTCTCTGTCGGCGGTTAGCTTCCACCCTCTAAGTATGCTAAAGGGCGGTTTTCTGTATTATTTTTCACGCGCTATAAGCCCAACTCTTTTAGGCATTACTTTTCACGCAAAAAATGATAAACCATCACCGATTTGTTGTAGCCATTAATTTTCACGCAAAAAATGATAAACAATCACCGATTTGTTGTAGCCATTACTTTTCACGCAAAAAATGATAAACCATCACCGATTTCTTGTAGCCATTACTATTCACGGTAAAAATGATAAAGGAAACAATCTAACTATCTCTGTATTTGAAGTTAGGGAGGGTTCACCATCTACTTATGTTAACTTTCGAGGTTTTGACCTGGAAATCAAATGGGTATTATAAAGGGAAATAAAAGTTCAAAAAAATGTAAAAATTAAACAATCTACCTATCTTTGTATAGAAGATCGTCTGTATGATTTTTGAGGTCATTTAGAGAAGGTAGACAAAATCCCTTTTGAGAAGGTCGAAAAAACTAACTTGTTACAAAAGCTGGTTTCAGTGAGACCTAACCAAGTTTGGCATACATGATGCCATACCTATAACAACAAGGAATATCTAAAAGGAAAGTTTCACAAAATTTGAAATTTAGGGTGAAAATGATGCCATACATGATGCTGTTTTTCGAGGTTTTGACCTGAAAATCAATTGGGTATTATAAAGGGAAATTAAAAGTTCGAAAAATGTAAAAACGAAACAATCTATCTATCTATCTATGTATAGAAGATCAGTTGTATGAAATTTGAGGTTATTTAGAGAAGGTAGAAAAAATCACCTTGTTAGAAAAGCTGGTTTCAGTGAGACGAAACGGCATGCGCTTAAGCAAAGTGATTTTTTCGAACATCTCCAAATGACCCCAAATTTGCCATACATGATGCCATACGTGTAACAACAAGGAACCATATCTAAAAAGTGTCAAAAAAGTTTGCACAACCATATAGCTCTATCAAAAAGAACCTCACCATGGCGCTAGTATAATTTTTAATTACAAACTTTCGTTACCTAACCTTCAACATGAAAATTATTTCAAATTCATTTTGGCGTACAAAAAACAAATCCTACCTTGATTCGAGCACCACAGCCTCCAAACGATGCCGATGCCGATATCGGCATGTTCAGAACGGCTATGCTCGCCGGCAGTGCTAGGTCACCATCGGGATGCACCCTCAATCCCGTCCCCTCATTCGATCACTGACACACCAGAGATACCGCCAAGGCCAATGCCGAACGTACATGCTGATGCCAATGCCGAACATGCATGCACGCCGCTGTGGGCACGGCCACGCCGCCCCGCTATGCTGGACGCCACAGACCACCGCGAGGTCTTTCCCTTCGCCACCACACTCTTCTAGCACCCATCTATACACGCCAGAAAGGAGATACACTAGCTTTCTCTACATTGCTCGCGTTCGTGTCCGACACGGTCAGTCAAAGTTTTGAGGTAGTCGTCGATGTCGTCGACCATTTCTTCTCTTCTTTGCATGGTTAAACGCGTCTTGTTCATATCTATCTAATGCGTCTGGTCTCGCCTCATGAAGTTCTTTGTGGACGTCGATCTCATCTCGGCACCTGCAGGCCACCTCCTCCGTGCCATCGCTGTAGAGCTCCGTTTAAAAATCTAATCCTACCCGTGTATTTCTCCTTGTATCAGCGACATGGCCCCACTTGTCATTCGATATACCGAAGCCCCACTCGTTCGCGTTTTGGTCAGGGATACAACGATTCTTACGGTCAAACAAAGATGGATGGTCCGGCGTGTTTTTGCGGGCTCTACGTTGCCCCACTAGTCAGAAGATAACGGTCAACCATCGGGCAACCGGCCGTTACAGCACCTGTGATGGTTTCAGACAAGGTCTTGGGGAAAACTGAGGAAAAACCAAGGAGCTGGGGAAAACTGAGCACAACTAAGGACCCGAGGGAAAGAAAATAGAAAACCCAATATATTAATATCAAAAGATACCAATTACGCCCAACCTCTGCAACAACGCACCACCCTAATAGCACTACGGATGCACACAACCAAAAAATAGAAAATAAAACTAAGAAACAAAAGTCCCGCTACAGTATCTCGGACTAACAAGCAATACATCCACCACCAAGACAACACCAAAAAAACCAAAAAAACGACGCCTTCAAGAAGGGAACAATGTTCTAACACCGTCGCCCGATCAAAGATCTTAGATTTTCACCGAAGATAGTCCCCGCTCTCAAAACAATGCCTCCAACAAGGTCAATGCCAGGCACAACCGTTAAGGCCAGACCTTGGGTTTTCACCCTGAAAGGTAGGACTCTGAACTTCACGTGTTTGTCGCCCCCCTTTTATACGCTGATGTGAAGCCCGAAACACCAAGCAAGTCCCTCAACAGAGCGGAGACTTGAACCTCCCTTAGCTAGTCCTCCTATCCGACCTTCATGAAATTCTCTTCTTCCGACTTTCATCATGGATCCATAGTCACTTGATGTGCACGAAAAAAGAGCTTCGCGCTCCCTCCGAACCAAACGGTCGGAATAAAAGCATGGGTGCGCGCGACCCCACCGATCCAGCAAACTACAGGCAAAGATGCGCTGATGCATTCGCCGGCGGAGCCTTCTGAAAGTCAACACTCCGGCTAGATGAAAAGGATCAACATCCGGTAGGTCTTCATCTTCGCCGAAGAAGAACCCTAGGACCACCACCTTCAAACCCGAAGCAGACGAACAGGCCCCCACGCCACCATCCGCTGACCAACGATGACGAACGAGAATTCGGTGGACGGCGGAAGCCGCAACCACACCATCCTTGCCCCACACATCGCCGCCCCCTTCCTCGCGCCGCCTGCAGAAGTCGACGATGGATCTCGGCGGGCACAAGATCCAACAGAGGGAGGGGGCGGTGGAAGGAGGGAGATCGGCCCCCCGGCGACGCCGTAGGGAGCGCCACGGGAGAAGATATAATCCGCCAGTTAGGTGGTGCATTGTTAGCCCATATCAGTTCTATGTAGAGACAAAAAAAAACAGGTAAATAGACAAGTTGGACAAGATTGAATTTTTAGATGATGATTAATTAAGATCTAATATATTGGAGAATCAAATTCTTCTGTGCTCTTGTGGGTTTAAATCAAATGAACTGTTTGAGGGCTAATGGTAGATTTCTTGATGATTCTTGGAATAAATGTATCATGGTATAATATTGTCCTTCTCATAACAATAGTTGTTCACATTGTTACCTCAGCTGTTGATGCGCTCTACCCAACAAATAGGCGTTGAGTGATGAAGTGCTGGTCCCATTAGATACATGATATCATATTATTTACAATTTTTAGAGAGACCTCGACCCACTTTCATCGAAAACTAAACTGGAACACATTTTCACAACTGAATGGTGGACGAAAACTTTGATAATGTCATCTGAAACTTGCACCACAGTATCATCCCATAGCATTAGAATGCCTCCACGTGCCAATAGCTAGCCTCTCAATGTAGCTTTTTAGGCGATTTCCTCCCAGGAAGCATGCATCATATTGAGGATATCGAATGCAGCAGCTTCTCGTCCAGAGCATGGCAAGCATGGCAATTATCTCGTGAACAGTTGTGTGTGTATCTGGGTCATGGAGTCCTCTGACGTCCCAACACAGAACAGAAAGTTAAGAAAATTCTCTAACATGGAAACCATGGATCATCGCTGAAATGTAGGAGACAACAAGGCCGCACATGGCCACAGAAGAAGGAAAAAGAAGTTGCTCTAACACTTGGAAACCAAAAGTACTCTTAACTTGTATCGTAGAGATACAAGACACATGTTGCTTGTACGGCACCTTCAACAGCGTCATGGTTGATAGCTGCGATCCACCATGGCTGATGAGCTCCTCCTCAACATGATTTTCTTGCAGCTCTCGTCAAGCTTGATGGGCACCCTAAGCGTGGCACAAATTTCTCCATGTCATGTGTGACCACCGTACCTCGTAATCTTTGATTATGCGCAAGCTTTGGCAGACAAGGGCCTGGGCATTCTAGGACGAACCATGATACGGTTTAAAGTTTTGACCGTGTCTTCCCTTTGTTTCGATAAATGTAATATATTAATATTAAAAAATACCAATTACACTTAGCTTCTGCAATAACGCAACATCCTAGTGGCAGTACGGATGCACACATCCAAAAAAGAAAAGAAAACTAAGAAATAAAAGTCCCGCTATAGCATTTCAGACCTAGCAACAGTAATACAACCACCACCGTGACAACACCTGAAATATAGGCTCTCAAAAAGCGACGCCTCCAAGAAGGGAACGGCGCACCAGCGCCGTCGTCGCCCGACCAAAAATCTTAGGTTTTCACCCTGAAGATAGTCCCCACTCTCAAAACAATGCCTCCAATAAGACCATTGCCAGGCACAACCAATTAAGGCCAGACCTTGGTTTTCACCCCGAAAGGTAAGACTCTGAACTTCACATGTGCTGCCGCCCCCACTTGCATACCACTGTGGAGCTGGACGTCAAGCAAGACTCAGCATCACGGAGACTCGAACCTCCTTTAACCAGTCCACCAATTCGTCCTTCATGATATTCCTTCTTTTGATTTCACCATGGACCAAAAAGTCACCTGATGTCAACACATAATAGAGCTTCGCGCCGCTCCCTCCGGAACCATATAAGTCGGAATAAAAACATAGATGCGCTGTTACATTCTCCGTCGGTGCTTTCCGGAACTCATCTCTCTAGTCAGATCAAGGCAAACTGACCTCCGGTAGATCTTCATCTTCGCTTGAGAGAAACCAGAGGACCGCCACCAAAACAAAGCAAGACCAGCAGCCCCCACGCAGCCAGTCTCTCTTGTCGGATCACTAGGGAAGAAGACGGCGGTGCAGATCATGCGTACCACCGCCGTACCGCCGCTAGGGCGGAGGCCGCCACTGCTCCACCCACTCCTCCATGGCTACCGGTGAAGGGCATCAGGCCCCGGCCAAGCAGCCGTGCCGCCCGGCTTCCTCCACCGGTGCCTCATCACCTCCCATGGAGCGCCGCCGCAAAAACCCTCTCCCCCCCCCTCGTGGTTCGACGGAAGGGGTGCCGCTACCGCTGTCGGGGCCGGCAGCAGCGGCGGCATGTGGGGTGGCGGCCTGAGGGGTGGCTGCGCGGGAGAGGGGAGATCCTACGCCGCCGCCTGGGAGGGGGACAGGAGAGGAGGTAGGGTTTTTATCAGCAATGACGAGATTCTAATTAGACAAGGGCCTCGGTATTAATTTTGCTCAAAGAGGTTTCTGACATAGGCTCCTTTGGGTGACGTTAGCCATTCTACATATAGTATTTTTCAAAATGCTGCTCGTTCATAATTAATTAGACAAGGTCACAGAGGCGTTAATCTAGTTTGACAAGGGCCTTGGCCTTAATCTAATTAGACAAGGGCCTCGGTCTTATTTTTGCTCAAAGAGGTTTCTGACACAGGCTCCTTTGGGTGACGTCAGCCATTCTACAGATAGTATTTATCCTGATGCCGCACGTTCCTAATTAATTAGATAACAATCTTGTAGCATGGAACTAGACATTCTCTCTACAGGACAGAGTCCAAGACTCACTGGGTATCTGTATAGATAGAGATAGTAGACATATATATGTGGAGAGGAATGGTAGCTGTGAAGAAATGGTGCGTATCTACAAGGGTGAGCTCCCCCTCGTTCCCCCTCGTCGCTCCCGTGAGCGACGGGTGGGAACCCTAGCCGCCACCGACCCAGACCTCTCCCCCCGGCTCCTCCCTCCCCTCGCCGCCGCCGGAGGGCGTCGCTGGGCAAAGCCTGGGCGCTGGCGGCGGCGAGGACTCCTCTCCCCCTCACGTGGAAGACCTGGCGCAGGCCGACGGGGCCGGTGAGGGCGGCGCGCTTGACGAGGGGCGCGGCGGCGCGCTTGACGAGGGGCGCGGCGGCGCGGCTGCCTCAGCAGCGGCGTGGAGGCTTCATGGCGGGGCGGCGACCCCGCGCTGGAGGCGGCGGCTGCTCTCGGGCAGCCACCAAGTCCGGCGGCGGGCGGCGTGGCCAGGCTGTATCCTCGGGTGGCCCGCGACGGCGACGGCGCTGGGGCTGGCGGCAGGTGGTGCTGGGTGGCTGGAGATGGCGCCATGGCGGCGCGGGCTTGCTGGCTCGGGTCTGGGCCCTTCGGGCCCGATCTGGGTTTGGTGGGCCCCGGCCGTTCTGCCCTCCTGCGCCTGGGTGCGGCCAGGCACCTCCTCCTTGTCCGTCCTCCTCGGCTCCGAGCGCATGGTGCTGCTGCTCTGGCCGGGTTGAGCGGAACCCTATGCCATCTTGGCGTGGCGGCTCGTGGTGTCCGTGCGGCGCTGGCGACAAGGTTGACGGTGCTGGGTGGCCGGCGATGCTCTCTGAGGTGGATGTGTGCAGTCCCGCAGCAGCCCACCCCATGGTGGCACCTGCGCCGCTTGCGGCTCGGTAGTGCCCCTCTTAGGCGGCCTGTCCCTTTGGGGGCATGGCTGCCCCCGACCTGGCGCGCTGGACGTGCTGCCGGCGGGTTGCGCTGCCGAGGCTAGCGCTTTGAGAGAAAAGGGTCAGCGCAGGAGGTCTTGGCGAGGGATGGACAGTGCCTGCAGTGGTGAGGAACCATGCTCTGGGCGAAAGCCCTGCCTTTCGGGGCCGGTGACGGCGACGCCTGAGGGCGCCGTTTTCCTCTTGTGGCGTCATCGAGGAGTTTCGGCACCTCCCTTGCCTAGGGTCTCATGCTCCGGGTGAAAACCTCAGATTTGGCTAGCCAAATCGGGCGACGACGGCGTCTTGGACGTCGTACCCTCCTTGGAGGCGTCGTCTTGGGAACTTCAGTCCGGGCCGTAGTTCTTCCTCGTGGATCTCAGCGCTGTCCACATGGGAGGTGTCTTGCGATGCAGGTAGCGCGCCGGCCTCTCGAGTGCTATCGCGGTGTCTTGCGCGACGAGGATCTTCCTCGAACAGCGCGAGCATGCCTATGGATGCGCGGTGGTGGGCTGGCCTCTGTGTTTGTTGGCGGGCTGCTGAAGTCTGCATGCTTGCACGTCTGTCGAGGTTGCCGGAAGCTAGCCGCTGCGCCGACGGCGTTCCTTGGATCTGGGTCGAGGCCGGAGCAGCAATGCTCCCAGCTGAGCCGTGGTGGGCTCGCGGGATTCAGGTGGTACGCGTCTTGGCTGCGGCTGGCAGGCTCTTGGTATTTTCGACGATGCACAAGCACTGCGATTTTCATCGGCAAGGGTTCTGTCTTGCGGAGGAGCTCACTCTGCAGCGTCCTGGAGGAGCACTCAACGGATTTTCGGCCTTTTTGTCGTAGTCTAGTTTGAGTGTCGGGTGTGTACTGTGGGCGTTCGGCCTTTTGTTAGGCTTGCAATGTAAACTCCTTTTCTATCAATGAATCGAAACGCAAGCTTTGCGTTTTCGCGTATCTACAAGGGTAGGTGTGGTTATAAATGAAAGTTTTTCAGTTAAGAAAGAAGACTTGGTAGCTGTGTTAAAACTACCATGGTTACAGTGTTGAATGCTTCGGTGGGTGCTATTATCCTTGTACTTCTGAATTCTAATCTGGGTGTTTAAAAGTAAGACGAAAGGCAAATTTGAGGGTTAATGCTGTAAATTGTAAGTCTGTCTTGATATGCTGTATATTGGTATCTGTCTGAGATAATAAATAAGCGGTGTGAAATTGAAAAATGATCCTATTAGTCCTATGTTTGCTACTTGCATATAGTCGTAGTTATTTACATTCCTTCTTATCGAGGTGTTATTTCTCTTCTTGGCATTGTCCATATATCTGCAGTTCATTACATTGCGCCGGCTGCATCTACAAACCTTACAAACTTTATCACACGATGCTCAAGTAAGCTCAGTTTGGAGCAGAGCAACCTGTTCGATATATTTTCACTTTTAGGTACATTTACCTCTGGTTCAGGGAAAATGATAGTATCATAGAGATATAATCTTGAAAAATGCTTAGGCCTTGTTTGGTAGTGGAGTATTAGTGGGGATTGCTGGGGATAATTTCTAGGGGATTGGGTGAATCCCCACCCATCACCCAATCCCCACTAATCCCCATCCCCACTAATCCCTAATCCCTACTCCTAAAAACTGACATTTGGTTAGAAGGGATTGGTGCGCAAGAGAAAACCGAATAAAATAATTCAAACCAACATACAATAGCAAAGATTCAATTTTTTGGCAGCAGATGAAAATAAGCCTGTGAAGTCAACGTCCAACAGTTATCAACATTCAAAAACACAAGAGTTTCAGTCACATAATTCGTCATAGTTTGTCATAAATTACAAATTACATACCATTCCCGACAAAATAATTTCTATCACAAAATACGACTCTTGGAAACTATGTTGATATAGTCCATGCGATCTTCAACGAACACAAGTCAGGGATTGCCTGTAATCATATGCAAAGATGTTAGATGTTGGTGCATAATCATGTTCAGGTAATGGATGACTGAAAGCATATAGACATCCATTGTATACACATGCAAACCCTTTTGATTGCAGCAAGCGACAGCAACCAGTGTTCCTGCTCTCATTCCCATGCTATATCAGTCTATGTTCTCACTGTGTCCGATTGAGCTTACTCCAAGGAGGAACTATATACATCTTAATCCAGCATGGTAGGTCCAATATACACAACCAACAGACTGCTTTCAATGTTTCAAGCAACAGGAAGAAACAAAATCCAAGGAGGAACTATATACACTGGCTGGCTATGCATTAGTAGTGTGCAAACAGGAGCAATTGGCCAGGCTATGCATTTTGAGTATATTCATTCACTGGCTGGCTAATACACTAGATGCAGACTGTATATCTTAATCTATTTTCTTGAACTTTTGTTGCACGAGATTAAGCAGTTCTAAAAATGTAGAGTTAACTAAAACTGAGAATGCCAGACTCTTCCTGTCAATAACGATCATCTTAATAACCAACTAGGCTGAATGCATCCAACTAGTATAACACTGTTTAAGAAATGCATAACACAGTTTAATAGATGTTTCCTTCAGAGCACAGGCAAAACACAAGCTAATTTACATAAAATAGTTTTAACGAGAGAACACAGATACAAGCAGGGGCTTTTTGGTTTAAGTTCGTCAGTAACCAACACAGATACAAGCTAGAAAATGCAACAGGGATCAGCCAGGCAAAAGGGGAACAAATTGAAAACTATCCTGCGCTTTCTCTGAATATTTTAAGTAACAGTGGTGGCATGCAAACAACAATATAAGCAAGATTATGACAATATATTCATTCACTGGCTAGGTAATACACGAGATTAAGCAGTTCTAAAAATGTAGAGTTAACTAAAACTGAGCTTACCTCATGGTAATGCGAAGCCATGCTAATGCATTGCCATCATTGTCCTCGACAGAACTGAGGAATATCTCGCGGTTCTCGACAGAACTGAAGCTACTGCAGATGTTCTGTAATCTCACGAGCAAGTGACTAAACCACCGACACAGAACGCATACACATGCCAACCATTCCGCAGCAGCACAAGGGCACGTTTTCAAATGAAGCACTACCTAGAACTAGAAGCCTAGCACAGCTCCAACTCGACCTGGGCCTGGAGCGAAAGCATAGCAATCCACCCCCAATTACCCAAAACCGTACTCCTGCCGAGGTCTGAGGTCACACCCAAATCAGGCAGACACCATGTTTTTTTGCTGTAAAATCGACCAAGTCCTACCCGGCCAGGGACCATGAAGCAAGGAAGAGGTGCGGAGGTCGCCGTCATGCGCGCGCCGCAGGGGCAGGGGCCTCCTCCACTCACGCCAAGTACCAATTCCAGGCAGGGTGCCACCACCACGTACCTACCGCTACCTCGACCGGCAGACAGGAAGAGAGAGGGAGAGAGAACGGGGAGGTTACCAGAGAGGATACCGAAGTACAGGAGGTGACGTCGCCGGTCAGGTCCCAAGAACGGCGGCGGCGGCGATTTGGAGCAGCGATGTGGAGCGGCGATGTGGAGCAGCGATGTGGTATTATCTTCCCCGCGGATGTTCCTCCCCTCCGGCAGCTACCGCCTCGTGCACCTCCACTCGGTAGTGCCCGCTCGCCGCCGGTACGCTCGCCGCCGGCCGCTTGAGCGCTGCGGTAGGGTTTCGATGGGGATAGAACGAGACGGGGATAATACGCGACCCCTGGGTCGTGGATTGAGCCCAAGGCAAAAAATGGATTGGGGACGGGGTTTTCCGGGGATGGCGGGGATTTTTTTGGGTCAAAACTCTAGTACCAAATGGGCTATCGGGGAAAACTGGGGATTTGGAAATGGGCCGGGATAATACTCGCCTATCCCCGCTAATACTCTGGAACCAAACAGGCCTTGTTT
The DNA here is from genome assembly GCA_030979885.1 of Lolium multiflorum. NCBI lineage: Eukaryota > Viridiplantae > Streptophyta > Magnoliopsida > Poales > Poaceae > Lolium > Lolium multiflorum. The sequence continues at coordinate 69,512 of JAUUTY010000715.1, forward strand.
GGTAGTGGAGTATTAGTGGGGATTGCTGGGGATAATTTCTAGGGGATTGGGTGAATCCCCACCCATCACCCAATCCCCACTAATCCCCATCCCCACTAATCCCTAATCCCTACTCCTAAAAACTGACATTTGGTTAGAAGGGATTGGTGCGCAAGAGAAAACCGAATAAAATAATTCAAACCAACATACAATAGCAAAGATTCAATTTTTTGGCAGCAGATGAAAATAAGCCTGTGAAGTCAACGTCCAACAGTTATCAACATTCAAAAACACAAGAGTTTCAGTCACATAATTCGTTATAGTTTGTCATAAATTACAAATTACATACCATTCCCGACAAAATAATTTCTATCACAAAATACGACTCTTGGAAACTATGTTGATATAGTCCATGCGATCTTCAACGAACACAAGTCAGGGATTGCCTGTAATCATATGCAAAGATGTTAGATGTTGGTGCATAATCATGTTCAGGTAATGGATGACTGAAAGCATATAGATATCCATTGTATACACATGCAAGCCCTTTTGATTGCAGCAAGCGACAGCAACCAGTGTTCCTGCTCTCATTCCCATGCTATATCAGTCTATGTTCTCACTGTGTCCGATTGAGCTTAGTCCAAGGAGGAACTATATACATCTTAATCCAGCATGGTAGGTCCAATATACACAACCAACAGACTGCTTTCAATGTTTCAAGCAACAGGAAGAAACAAAATCCAAGGAGGAACTATATACACTGGCTGGCTATGCATTAGTAGTGTGCAAACAGGAGCAATTGGCCAGGCTATGCATTTTGAGTATATTCATTCACTGGCTGGCTAATACACTAGATGCAGACTGTATATCTTAATCTATTTTCTTGAACTTTTGTTGCACGAGATTAAGCAGTTCTAAAAATGTAGAGTTAACTAAAACTGAGAATGCCAGACTCTTCCTGTCAATAACGATCATCTTAATAACCAACTAGGCTGAATGCATCCAACTAGTATAACACTGTTTAAGAAATGCATAACACAGTTTAATAGATGTTTCCTTCAGAGCACAGGCAAAACACAAGCTAATTTACATAAAATAGTTTTAACGAGAGAACACAGATACAAGCAGGGGCTTTTTGGTTTAAGTTCGTCAGTAACCAACACAGATACAAGCTAGAAAATGCAACAGGGATCAGCCAGGCAAAAGGGGAACAAATTGAAAACTATCCTGCGCTTTCTCTGAATATTTTAAGTAACAGTGGTGGCATGCAAACAACAATATAAGCAAGATTATGACAATATATTCATTCACTGGCTAGGTAATACACGAGATTAAGCAGTTCTAAAAATGTAGAGTTAACTAAAACTGAGCTTACCTCATGGTAATGCGAAGCCATGCTAATGCATTGCCATCATTGTCCTCGACAGAACTGAGGAATATCTCGCGGTTCTCGACAGAACTGAAGCTACTGCAAATGTTCTGTAATCTCACGAGCAAGTGACTAAACCACCGACACAGAACGCATACACATGCCAACCATTCCGCAGCAGCACAAGGGCACGTTTTCAAATGAAGCACTACCTAGAACTAGAAGCCTAGCACAGCTCCAACTCGACCTGGGCCTGGAGCGAAAGCATAGCAATCCACCCCCAATTACCCAAAACCGTACTCCTGCCGAGGTCTGAGGTCACACCCAAATCAGGCAGACACCATGTTTTTTTGCTGTAAAATCGACCAAGTCCTACCCGGCCAGGGACCATGAAGCAAGGAAGAGGTGCGGAGGTCGCCGTCATGCGCGCGCCGCAGGGGCAGGGGCCTCCTCCACTCACGCCATGTACCAATTCCAGGCAGGGTGCCACCACCACGTACCTACCGCTACCTCGACCGGCAGACAGGAAGAGAGAGGGAGAGAGAACGGGGAGGTTACCAGAGAGGATACCGAAGTACAGGAGGTGACGTCGCCGGTCAGGTCCCAAGAACGGCGGCGGCGGCGATTTGGAGCAGCGATGTGGAGCGGCGATGTGGTATTATCTTCCCCGCGGATGTTCCTCCCCTCCGGCAGCTACCGCCTCGTGCACCTCCACTCGGTAGTGCCCGCTCGCCGCCGGTACGCTCGCCGCCGGCCGCTTGAGCGCTGCGGTAGGGTTTCGATGGGGATAGAACGAGACGGGGATAATACGCGACCCCTGGGTCGTGGATTGAGCCCAAGGCAAAAAATGGATTGGGGACGGGGTTTTCCGGGGATGGCGGGGATTTTTTTGGGTCAAAACTCTAGTACCAAATGGGCTATCGGGGAAAACTGGGGATTTGGAAATGGGCCGGGATAATACTCGCCTATCCCCGCTAATACTCTGGAACCAAACAAGGCCTTAGGCCTTGTTTGGTAGTGGAGTATTAGTGGGGATTGCTGGGGATAATTTCTAGGGGATTGGGTGAATCCCCACCCATCACCCAATCCCCACTAATCCCCATCCCCACTAATCCCTAATCCCTACTCCTAAAAACTGACATTTGGTTAGAAGGGATTGGTGCGCAAGAGAAAACCGAATAAAATAATTCAAACCAACATACAATAGCAAAGATTCAATTTTTTGGCAGCAGATGAAAATAAGCCTGTGAAGTCAACGTCCAACAGTTATCAACATTCAAAAACACAAGAGTTTCAGTCACATAATTCGTTATAGTTTGTCATAAATTACAAATTACATACCATTCCCGACAAAATAATTTCTATCACAAAATACGACTCTTGGAAACTATGTTGATATAGTCCATGCGATCTTCAACGAACACAAGTCAGGGATTGCCTGTAATCATATGCAAAGATGTTAGATGTTGGTGCATAATCATGTTCAGGTAATGGATGACTGAAAGCATATAGATATCCATTGTATACACATGCAAGCCCTTTTGATTGCAGCAAGCGACAGCAACCAGTGTTCCTGCTCTCATTCCCATGCTATATCAGTCTATGTTCTCACTGTGTCCGATTGAGCTTAGTCCAAGGAGGAACTATATACATCTTAATCCAGCATGGTAGGTCCAATATACACAACCAACAGACTGCTTTCAATGTTTCAAGCAACAGGAAGAAACAAAATCCAAGGAGGAACTATATACACTGGCTGGCTATGCATTAGTAGTGTGCAAACAGGAGCAATTGGCCAGGCTATGCATTTTGAGTATATTCATTCACTGGCTGGCTAATACACTAGATGCAGACTGATATGGGGTGGCCCGATCTTCTCAGTAAGCAACGGTGGTGATGATGATCACGGGGTGATGGCAGCGGAGGAACACGACGATGAAGTGGATGATAACTTGTATGACGCAACGAGATCTCTCGATTGGTCCCTGTCGCCAATGCAACAGCTCTCAACCTGCAAGATATTCGCAACTCCACACACTTGCGCACGTAGCCGCCGACCACGAAGCGGTAAGTTGCAACCGTCTAATTCCCAATGGAACAGCAGATCACACAAGACTTAAACAGGATCTACACAATATCCAAGCAATATGGTGTAGGGAATTCAATAGTTTTGCGAGCAAACAACTAAGAACTAGGGTTTATCTTAAACGTGGTCTAAAGCAACTAGGGGGCGTCCTGGGCACTTATATAGGTGTCCGGGACGAGTTCTGGTCGAAAAGATACAAAAATAACCGACCCGAATAGATCTGGTCGAGACAGACTCGGTGGGTGTCTGGGATCCGGTCGACCGGGCTGTGGACCGGGCTGTCCGATCTGTGGTCCGGTCGGACCGGGTTCTGGACCGGCCGGTCCGGTTGGTGGTCCGGTCAACCGGTCGGAAACCGGGAAACTGCGAAGTTTCCGGTCTCGCCCCGGTACGATAAATCTCCTCCGGTTGGTGGCCGGTTTACGACCGTCGATCGGGCCAGGACCGGCTGGCCGGTCTGGGGCCCGGACCGGGACCGGCCTGGACTTCTTCTTCTCTCTCGCGCATTCCTCCCGCTCCTCCCTCGCGCGTCCATGAGATATCTTCATGTCCAGCTCCATGTCCAGCTTCACGGCCTTCTTGACGTCCGTCTTCACGTCCAGCTGCTCCTCTCCTCGTGCGATGCTTGTCTCCTCTTGATACCTGATGATACATAGGTAATAGGACTTAGGCAGTATAAAGTTCTCATCAATCAAAGTATCGTTTAGGAACAAGTTCACCTGTTGTTTAAGTAGCTTCGCACGAGCTCTTGTAATTGGTCCAATCCGAACTTCATTGGACTTGAGCTTCACACAGGTTCATCTTCATTTGCTAATGACGGAGGTAGTAGTGTGGTAGGGATGTCCTCATCATCTCCCCCTTCAAAAGGCGTCGACCCCGACGCTCCAAGGTCTTCTCCGTCATATGGTGTCAAATCAGCAACATTGAAAGAATTACTGACACCAAACTCATCAACTGGAAGATCTATCGAGTATGCATTATCATTGATCTTGGCAAGCACTTTGTAAGGACCAGCACCACGAGGCTTCAACTTAGACTTCCGCAGCTTCGGGAACCTATCCTTGCGAAAATGTACCCAGACCATATCACCAGGCTTGAACAACATCTCTTTGCGCTTCTTGTTCATCCTTGCAGCATTGCTCTTGCCTTTCTTCTCGATTAACTCTTTAGTCTTCACATGGATCTTACGCACAAAATCTGCCCTCTTGGATGCCTCCATATTAACTCTCTCATGTATGGGCAAAGGCAACAAGTCAAGTGGAGTAATGGGTTTGAAACCATACACCACCTCAAAAGGACACAGCTCCGTGGTAGAATGTACCGCCCTGTTGTAAGCAAACTCTACATGCGGCAAACACTCTTCCCACTCCTTCAGGTTCTTCTTGATCATGGATCTCAACAGTTGTGACAAGGTTCGATTTACCACCTCAGTTTGACCATCAGTTTGAGGATGACAAGTAGTACTGAACAGTAGCTTTGTCCCCAGCTTTCCCCAAAGTGTCTTCCGAAGTAGCTCATGAACTTCACATCACGATCAGAAACAATAGTCTTCGGGACTCCATGTAATCGAACAATCTCCCTGAAAAACAGGTTAGCAATATGCGACGCATCGTCGCTTTTGTGGCAGGCAATAAAGTGTGACATCTTAGAAAATCTGTCCACTACCACAAATATAGAATCATGGCCCCTTTTAGTACGCGGCAAACCCAACACAAAATCCATACTAATATCTTCCCAAGGTGTAGTAGGTGCCGGTAACGGAGTATACAAACCGTGAGGCTTCAGCTTGGACTTGGACTTGTTGCAAGTAATGCACCTCTTCACATACCTGTCCACGTCCCGCCTCATCTTTGGCCAATAAAAATGATCAGCGAGCATGAGTAGCGTCTTCTCACGCCCAAAGTGACCCATCAAACCTCCAGCATGTGATTCCTGCAATAAGAGCAAACGCACAGACGATTCTGGAACACATAGTTTGTTAGCTCGAAACAAGAACCCATCATGTATGTGATATTTTTCCCATGCTTTACCAAGAGCACATAAGCGATATGGTTCAGCAAAATCATGATCAGTAGCATACAAATCACATAGTATCTCTAAACCAGGAATTTTAACATCAAGTTGAGTTAATAGCATATTCTTCCTAGATAGAGCATCAGCAACAATATTATCTTTTCCCTTCTTATGTTTAATAATGTATGGAAAAGACTCAATGAACTCAACCCACTTAGCTAGACGCTTATGCAAAGTAGATTGGGCTTTCAGGTATTTTAAAGCTTCATGATCAGAATGTATGATAAATTCTTTTGGCCACAAATAATGTTGCCAAACCTCAAGAACTCTAATTAAAGCATACAATTCTTTATCATATATAGGATAGTTCAACTTAGCACCAGAAAGTTTCTCAGAAAAATATGCAATTGGGCGACCCTCTTGCATCAACACACCACCAATTCCAATACCACTAGCATCACATTCAATCTCAAATTGCTTATTGAAATCAGGAAGTGCAAGCAACGGTGCAGAAGTTAACAATCGTTTCAGTTCATCAAAAGCATGATCTTGGGCAACGCCCCACTCAAAGACAACACCCTTTTTAGTCAATTCATTCAAAGGTGCAGCAATAGTAGAAAAATTGGGCACAAAACGGCGATAAAACCCAGCTAGACCATGAAAACTTCTAACTTGACTCACATTCATGGGAGTAGGCCAATTTTGAATAGCTTCAATTTTAGACACATCTACTTCTACTCCATGCTTAGAGACAACATAACCCAGAAATATGACCTTATCTTTGCAAAATGTGCACTTCTCAAGATTACCATAGAGTTTATTATCACGCAACACTTGCAAAACATGTCGAATATGTATAGTATGATCAGATTCATTGCGGCTGTAAATTAATATGTCATCAAAGTATACAACCACAAATTTGCCAATAAATTCACGCAAAACATGGTTCATTAGTCTCATGAAAGTGCTAGGTGCATTAGTTAACCCAAAAGGCATTACTAACCACTCATATAAACCAAATTTTGTTTTAAAGGCTGTTTTCCACTCATCCCCTTCTTTCATCCTAATTTGATGATAACCACTACGCAAATCAATCTTAGAGAACACAGCACACCACTCAATTCATCTAGCATATCCTCTAAACGGGGAATAGGATGACGATATCGAATAGTAATGTTGTTTATAGCTCTACAATCTACGCACATACGCCAAGTACCATCTTTCTTAGGAACTAGAATAACAGGAACAGCACAAGGACTAAGGCTTATGCGGATATAACCTTTGTCGAGTAGCGCTTGTACTTGCTTCTGTCTCCTTCGTCTCTTCGGGATTAGTGCGATATGGCGCCCTATTGGGCAGCGATGCTCCGGGAATCAAGTCAATTTGATGCTCAATACCTCGCAATGGTGGTAATCCTGCGGGTACCTCCTCCGGAAACACGTCGCCGAATTCCTGCAAAACACTAGAAACACCAAGAGGAAGAGGGGTCATGTCGTTAGAAACCAAAATCGTACCCCTGTACAAAAGCACAAGAGGCATGGCCGTAGGATCCTCACTAAATTCTCTCATGTCTTCTTTGGTGGCTAATGAGACTAAGGAATTCACTCTCTCACTTTTCGTTATATCACTCACGGCATTACAATTCTCTCGCCTATCTATGGATGCATCCTCCAAATTCACTTCAATCTTCTGACGAGACTCATTGACAATCTTTGTGGTGACATAGGCTGTAAGTTAATTTTCTTGCCCTTGTACTCCAAGTGATATGTATTGGCTCGGCCATTGTGTTGCACAGAACGGTCATAGAGCCAAGGCCGACCCAATAAGAGGTGACAAACCGTCATAGGAACCACATCAAAATCAATGCAATCCTTATACGGTCCAATCTCAAACTCAACACGCACCATATGGTTTACCTTCATCTCACCATTGTCGCTCAACCACTGAATATAATATGGATGCGGGTGTAGGTACTTCAACTTCAGCTTGGTGCATAACTCCTTGCTTGCTAAATTGCGGCAACTCCCGCCATCAATAATGACCTTGCAAGCCTTGTCAGGACCAACCAAAGCTTTGGTTTGGAACAAATTGCAACGCTGAGTAGATGCACTAGGCAACACATTAAGAGCACGCTGCGACACAACAATGGTACGAGCATCAGAAGGATATGCATCTTCACCATCAGTGTCATAGGCATCATCGTCTGGAGCATTTGGATCAACATCATCTCCAGTCTCATACTCATTGTCCTCATTGATAAACATGACTTTGCGGTTAGGACAATCTCTCTTGAAGTGACCCTTGCCACCACATGTATGGCAAAGCATATCGCGGTTGCGCGTTGTAGACACACCAGAACCACTCGTACTTGCCGCAGATTCGGACTTCTTTGCATTAGATACATTGGAGACCGGCTTACTAGGCGGAGTAGAGTAAGGAACGGAGCGCGTCGACGGTGCCGGCGCCGTAGAGGGCGCGCGGGGTGTAAACGCCCAGCTCCCGTAGCACGTCCTTTAACCTTTGCTTCTTCAGCCAACTGTGATTCAGCTTCTCTTGCATGATGTAACAATTGATTCATATCGGTGTAGGTGTAATGACGAACAATGCCTTTAACGTCATACTTCAATCCATTGAGAAAACGCTGCATTGTCATCTCTAGAGACTCACGTACACGACCACGCTGCATAAGCATCTCCATCTCCATGTAGTACTCATCAACAGTCTTCACACCTTGCCTCAATAGTGTTAGCTTATCAAATATATTCCGCATGTAATTTGTAGGCACAAAACGAGAAGTCATAACCTCCTTCATCGCACGCCATGTACGGATAGGTTGTGCACCATCTTCGTCGCGGTTACGAATCAAAGAATCCCACCAACGTAATGCATAACCATCAAATTCAGAAGAAGCAAGCTTGATCTTCTTATCTTCAGAGTAGTTGGGATGTAAACTCCATAACTTCTCAATCTTGAGCTCCCAAGTGAGATATTCTTCAACATCAGCTCCTCCTTCAAACTTGGGTATGGAAAACTTGGGCTTACCCAATCCATCTTCTTCATCTTTCCCACGACCATTACGGCCAAGTGGAGCCCGACCACGTGGACGATAATCACGAGGCGCACCACGAGCATTGTGTACGTCATCGTCAAGCTCAGGGTCTTCATCATCGTCTTGTTGTTGTTGTGCAGTCAAATTCTCAATAGCGAGGCGCATATCGGCAAGATTGCGCTGTATATCAGTCATTTGATCAGCCAAACCAGTGACGGTGACATTAGTAGCATCCAACGTCTGTTTGATCTCGTCAACTGTACCCTTAAGCTCATCATCCTTAGTGCGGAATTCACGTCGCATCTCGTTACGAAGAGCTTCATACTCCCTCCATGTGATGATATCTGCCGAATTCTTGTTTTCCTGATTAACAATTTTAGTATCACTAGCAGACATGATTAGTAGGTTAGTGCACTAAATCAAAAATATATGGTGGTACTCTCACAACTCACTCAAAACTGATAAGAAAAGGAAATCTTACCGTTCCAAAGTAAATTAGTGTTGCTTACCACTTGTAGTAACAACTAGTGCACGGATGTAGCGAAGCGAATATCAAGGGTATAAGAACAATCACACGACAAAGCAGGATATATGTGGGGCTGTAGGTAGGCTACCTATTTGCACCAATAACAAGCTCTAGCGCTGACCGTAGACAACCAAATGATACTCACACAAGGCGATATAATGGGGCAATGCAACTATATGTGGGAAAGGTTGCAATGCACAAGAGAGACGCTAGCAAAGCTCAACGAGACAGGCACAAGATTGCTCAACTACATGCAGTAAAGAAAACTTAGGCCTTTCACTTGATTCAACTAGCACGACACTTTTTTTTTTATTTTTCTTTTTCTATGTAGCTCTTTTTGCTTCTTTTCAATTTTCTCTTTTTTTTTTTTTTTTTTTTTTTTTTTTTTTTTGACTCAACTCCTTGATAACACGGCCAACAAGATATGCAAAGCACCAAAACCCTAATGAGCAGCCTGTCGAGCGGTAAAACTAGTCTCTTCTGGGGAAGTTCCTAGTCACGTATATCGAAAGGCTGTAGCTATGGTTTGGACAACACACTGTATGCTATGTGGACTCGGAGTAAACAAAAACTGACTCTAGATGACAAACTAGACGAAAAGAAAACACAAACCCTAACAATTCTACTAGAAGAAAGATAAAGGTACGCAAAAACAACTACGAAAAGCAACTAAAACTCGAAATTAGTGCAATCTAAGGCTATGGCAAACCCTAACCCTAACTTTTTTGGCTTTTTCTGGATAGGAAAACACTCACAACTCAACTATGGGGTGGATTGTGGATGGCTTACCGAGGAAAACGGAAATCTGATACCAAGATGATATGGGGTGGCCCGATCTTCTCAGTAAGCAACGGTGGTGATGATGATCACGGGGTGATGGCAGCGGAGGAACACGACGATGAAGTGGATGATAACTTGTATGACGCAACGAGATCTCTCGATTGGTCCCTGTCGCCAATGCAACAGCTCTCAACCCCGCAAGATATTCGCAACTCCACACACTTGCGCACGTAGCCGCCGACCACGAAGCGGTAAGTTGCAACCGTCTAATTCCCAATGGAACACAGATCACACAAGACTTAAACAGGATCTACACAATATCCAAGCAATATGGTGTAGGGAATTCAATAGTTTTGCAGAGCAAACAACTAAGAACTAGGGTTTATCTTAAACGTGGTCTAAAGCAACTGGGGCGTCCTGGGCACTTATATAGGTGTCCGGGACGAGTTCTGGTCGAAAAGATACAAAAATAACCGACCTGAATAGATCTGGTCGAGACAGACTCGGGCTGGTCCGGTCTGGATCCGGTCGACTGTGGACCGGGCTGTCCGGTCGTGGTCCCGGTCGGACCGGGTTCGGACCGGCCGGTCCGGTTGGTGGTCCGGTCAACTCGGAAACCGAAGCTGCCCGGTCTCGCCCGTACGATAAATCTCCTCCGGTTGGTGGCCGGTTTACGACCGGTCGACACCAGGCCGGGCTGGCCGTCGGGGCCGTCGGACCGGGTTCTGGACCGGCCTGGACTTCTTCTTCTCCTCTCGCGCATTCCTCCCGCTTCTCCTCGCGCGTCCATGAGATATCTTCATGTCCAGCTCCATGTCCAGCTTCACGGCCTTCTTGACGTCCGTCTTCACGTCCAGCTGCTCCTCTCTCTCGTGCGATGCTTGTCTCCTCTTGATGATGATACATAGGTAATAGGACTTAGGCAGTATAAAGTTCTCATCAATCAAAGTATCGTTTAGGAACAAGTTCACCTGTTGTTTAAGTAGCTTCGCACGAGCTCTTGTAATTGGTCCAATCCGAACTTCATTGGACTTGAGCTTCACAGCAGGTTCATCTTCATTTGCTAATGACGGAGGTAGTTGTGAGGTAGGGATGTCCTCATCACAGACTGTATATCTTAATCTATTTTCTTGAACTTTTGTTGCACGAGATTAAGCAGTTCTAAAAATGTAGAGTTAACTAAAACTGAGAATGCCAGACTCTTCCTGTCAATAACGATCATCTTAATAACCAACTAGGCTGAATGCATCCAACTAGTATAACACTGTTTAAGAAATGCATAACACAGTTTAATAGATGTTTCCTTCAGAGCACAGGCAAAACACAAGCTAATTTACATAAAATAGTTTTAACGAGAGAACACAGATACAAGCAGGGGCTTTTTGGTTTAAGTTCGTCAGTAACCAACACAGATACAAGCTAGAAAATGCAACAGGGATCAGCCAGGCAAAAGGGGAACAAATTGAAAACTATCCTGCGCTTTCTCTGAATATTTTAAGTAACAGTGGTGGCATGCAAACAACAATATAAGCAAGATTATGACAATATATTCATTCACTGGCTAGGTAATACACGAGATTAAGCAGTTCTAAAAATGTAGAGTTAACTAAAACTGAGCTTACCTCATGGTAATGCGAAGCCATGCTAATGCATTGCCATCATTGTCCTCGACAGAACTGAGGAATATCTCGCGGTTCTCGACAGAACTGAAGCTACTGCAAATGTTCTGTAATCTCACGAGCAAGTGACTAAACCACCGACACAGAACGCATACACATGCCAACCATTCCGCAGCAGCACAAGGGCACGTTTTCAAATGAAGCACTACCTAGAACTAGAAGCCTAGCACAGCTCCAACTCGACCTGGGCCTGGAGCGAAAGCATAGCAATCCACCCCCAATTACCCAAAACCGTACTCCTGCCGAGGTCTGAGGTCACACCCAAATCAGGCAGACACCATGTTTTTTTGCTGTAAAATCGACCAAGTCCTACCCGGCCAGGGACCATGAAGCAACGAAGAGGTGCGGAGGTCGCCGTCATGCGCGCGCCGCAGGGGCAGGGGCCTCCTCCACTCACGCCATGTACCAATTCCAGGCAGGGTGCCACCACCACGTACCTACCGCTACCTCGACCGGCAGACAGGAAGAGAGAGGGAGAGAGAACGGGGAGGTTACCAGAGAGGATACCGAAGTACAGGAGGTGACGTCGCCGGTCAGGTCCCAAGAACGGCGGCGGCGGCGATTTGGAGCAGCGATGTGGAGCGGCGATGTGGAGCGGCGATGTGGTATTATCTTCCCCGCGGATGTTCCTCCCCTCCGGCAGCTACCGCCTCGTGCACCTCCACTCGGTAGTGCCCGCTCGCCGCCGGTACGCTCACCGCCGGCCGCTTGAGCGCTGCGGTAGGGTTTCGATGGGGATAGAACGAGACGGGGATAATACGCGACCCCTGGGTCGTGGATTGAGCCCAAGGCAAAAAATGGATTGGGGACGGGGTTTTCCGGGGATGGCGGGGATTTTTTTGGGTCAAAACTCTAGTACCAAATGGGCTATCGGGGAAAACTGGGGATTTGGAAATGGGCCGGGATAATACTCGCCTATCCCCGCTAATACTCTGGAACCAAACAAGGCCTTAGGCCTTGTTTGGTAGTGGAGTATTAGTGGGGATTGCTGGGGATAATTTCTAGGGGATTGGGTGAATCCCCACCCATCACCCAATCCCCACTAATCCCCATCCCCACTAATCCCTAATCCGTACTCCTAAAAACTGACATTTGGTTAGAAGGGATTGGTGCGCAAGAGAAAACCGAATAAAATAATTCAAACCAACATACAATAGCAAAGATTCAATTTTTTGGCAGCAGATGAAAATAAGCCTGTGAAGTCAACGTCCAACAGTTATCAACATTCAAAAACACAAGAGTTTCAGTCACATAATTCGTCATAGTTTGTCATAAATTACAAATTACATACCATTCCCGACAAGATAATTTCTATCACAAAATACGACTCTTGGAAACTATGTTGATATAGTCCATGCGATCTTCAATGAACACAAGTCAGGGATTGCCTGTAATCATATGCAAAGATGTTAGATGTTGGTGCATAATCATGTTCAGGTAATGGATGACTGAAAGCATATAGATATCCATTGTATACACATGCAAGCCCTTTTGATTGCAGCAAGCGACAGCAACCAGTGTTCCTGCTCTCATTCCCATGCTATATCAGTCTATGTTCTCACTGTGTCCGATTGAGCTTAGTCCAAGGAGGAACTATATACATCTTAATCCAGCATGGTAGGTCCAATATACACAACCAACAGACTGCTTTCAATGTTTCAAGCAACAGGAAGAAACAAAATCCAAGGAGGAACTATATACACTGGCTGGCTATGCATTAGTAGTGTGCAAACAGGAGCAATTGGCCAGGCTATGCATTTTGAGTATATTCATTCACTGGCTGGCTAATACACTAGATGCAGACTGTATATCTTAATCTATTTTCTTGAACTTTTGTTGCACGAGATTAAGCAGTTCTAAAAATGTAGAGTTAACTAAAACTGAGAATGCCAGACTCTTCCTGTCAATAACGATCATCTTAATAACCAACTAGGCTGAATGCATCCAACTAGTATAACACTGTTTAAGAAATGCATAACACAGTTTAATAGATGTTTCCTTCAGAGCACAGGCAAAACACAAGCTAATTTACATAAAATAGTTTTAACGAGAGAACACAGATACAAGCAGGGGCTTTTTGGTTTAAGTTCGTCAGTAACCAACACAGATACAAGCTAGAAAATGCAACAGGGATCAGCCAGGCAAAAGGGGAACAAATTGAAAACTATCCTGCGCTTTCTCTGAATATTTTAAGTAACAGTGGTGGCATGCAAACAACAATATAAGCAAGATTATGACAATATATTCATTCACTGGCTAGGTAATACACGAGATTAAGCAGTTCTAAAAATGTAGAGTTAACTAAAACTGAGCTTACCTCATGGTAATGCGAAGCCATGCTAATGCATTGCCATCATTGTCCTCGACAGAACTGAGGAATATCTCGCGGTTCTCGACAGAACTGAAGCTACTGCAAATGTTCTGTAATCTCACGAGCAAGTGACTAAACCACCGACACAGAACGCATACACATGCCAACCATTCCGCAGCAGCACAAGGGCACGTTTTCAAATGAAGCACTACCTAGAACTAGAAGCCTAGCACAGCTCCAACTCGACCTGGGCCTGGAGCGAAAGCATAGCAATCCACCCCCAATTACCCAAAACCGTACTCCTGCCGAGGTCTGAGGTCACACCCAAATCAGGCAGACACCATGTTTTTTTGCTGTAAAATCGACCAAGTCCTACCCGGCCAGGGACCATGAAGCAACGAAGAGGTGCGGAGGTCGCCGTCATGCGCGCGCCGCAGGGGCAGGGGCCTCCTCCACTCACGCCATGTACCAATTCCAGGCAGGGTGCCACCACCACGTACCTACCGCTACCTCGACCGGCAGACAGGAAGAGAGAGGGAGAGAGAACGGGGAGGTTACCAGAGAGAGGATACCGAAGTGAGGAGGCCGGTCAGGTCCCAGGAACGGCGGCGGCGGCGATTTGGAGCAGCGATGTGGAGCGGCGATGTGGAGCGGCGATGTGGTATTATCTTCCCCGCGGATGTTCCTCCCCTCCGGCAGCTACCGCCTCGTGCACCTCCACTCGGTAGTGCCCGCTCGCCGCCGGTACGCTCACCGCCGGCCGCTTGAGCGCTGCGGTAGGGTTTCGATGGGGATAGAACGAGACGGGGATAATACGCGACCCCTGGGTCGTGGATTGAGCCCAAGGCAAAAAATGGATTGGGAACGGGGTTTTCCGGGGATGGCGGGGATTTTTTTGGGTCAAAACTCTAGTACCAAATGGGCTATCGGGGAAAACTGGGGATTTGGAAATGGGCCGGGATAATACTCGCCTATCCCCGCTAATACTCTGGAACCAAACAAGGCCTTAGGCCTTGTTTGGTAGTGGAGTATTAGTGGGGATTGCTGGGGATAATTTCTAGGGGATTGGGTGAATCCCCACCCATCACCCAATCCCCACTAATCCCCATCCCCACTAATCCCTAATCCGTACTCCTAAAAACTGACATTTGGTTAGAAGGGATTGGTGCGCAAGAGAAAACCGAATAAAATAATTCAAACCAACATACAATAGCAAAGATTCAATTTTTTGGCAGCAGATGAAAATAAGCCTGTGAAGTCAACGTCCAACAGTTATCAACATTCAAAAACACAAGAGTTTCAGTCACATAATTCGTCATAGTTTGTCATAAATTACAAATTACATACCATTCCCGACAAGATAATTTCTATCACAAAATACGACTCTTGGAAACTATGTTGATATAGTCCATGCGATCTTCAACGAACACAAGTCAGGGATTGCCTGTAATCATATGCAAAGATGTTAGATGTTGGTGCATAATCATGTTCAGGTAATGGATGACTGAAAGCATATAGATATCCATTGTATACACATGCAAGCCCTTTTGATTGCAGCAAGCGACAGCAACCAGTGTTCCTGCTTTCATTCCCATGCTATATCAGTCTATGTTCTCACTGTGTCCGATTGAGCTTAGTCCAAGGAGGAACTATATACATCTTAATCCAGCATGGTAGGTCCAATATACACAACCAACAGACTGCTTTCAATGTTTCAAGCAACAGGAAGAAACAAAATCCAAGGAGGAACTATATACACTGGCTGGCTATGCATTAGTAGTGTGCAAACAGGAGCAATTGGCCAGGCTATGCATTTTGAGTATATTCATTCACTGGCTGGCTAATACACTAGATGCAGACTGTATATCTTAATCTATTTTCTTGAACTTTTGTTGCACGAGATTAAGCAGTTCTAAAAATGTAGAGTTAACTAAAACTGAGAATGCCAGACTCTTCCTGTCAATAACGATCATCTTAATAACCAACTAGGCTGAATGCATCCAACTAGTATAACACTGTTTAAGAAATGCATAACACAGTTTAATAGATGTTTCCTTCAGAGCACAGGCAAAACACAAGCTAATTTACATAAAATAGTTTTAACGAGAGAACACAGATACAAGCAGGGGCTTTTTGGTTTAAGTTCGTCAGTAACCAACACAGATACAAGCTAGAAAATGCAACAGGGATCAGCCAGGCAAAAGGGGAACAAATTGAAAACTATCCTGCGCTTTCTCTGAATATTTTAAGTAACAGTGGTGGCATGCAAACAACAATATAAGCAAGATTATGACAATATATTCATTCACTGGCTAGGTAATACACGAGATTAAGCAGTTCTAAAAATGTAGAGTTAACTAAAACTGAGCTTACCTCATGGTAATGCGAAGCCATGCTAATGCATTGCCATCATTGTCCTCGACAGAACTGAGGAATATCTCGCGGTTCTCGACAGAACTGAAGCTACTGCAAATGTTCTGTAATCTCACGAGCAAGTGACTAAACCACCGACACAGAACGCATACACATGCCAACCATTCCGCAGCAGCACAAGGGCACGTTTTCAAATGAAGCACTACCTAGAACTAGAAGCCTAGCACAGCTCCAACTCGACCTGGGCCTGGAGCGAAAGCATAGCAATCCACCCCCAATTACCCAAAACCGTACTCCTGCCGAGGTCTGAGGTCACACCCAAATCAGGCAGACACCATGTTTTTTTGCTGTAAAATCGACCAAGTCCTACCCGGCCAGGGACCATGAAGCAAGGAAGAGGTGCGGAGGTCGCCGTCATGCGCGCGCCGCAGGGGCAGGGGCCTCCTCCACTCACGCCAAGTACCAATTCCAGGCAGGGTGCCACCACCACGTACCTACCGCTACCTCGACCGGCAGACAGGAAGAGAGAGGGAGAGAGAACGGGGAGGTTACCAGAGAGGATACCGAAGTACAGGAGGTGACATCGCCGGTCAGGTCCCAAGAACGGCGGCGGCGGCGATTTGGAGCAGCGATGTGGAGCGGCGATGTGGAGCGGCGATGTGGTATTATCTTCCCCGCGGATGTTCCTCCCCTCCGGCAGCTACCGCCTCGTGCACCTCCACTCGGTAGTGCCCGCTCGCCGCCGGTACGCTCGCTGCTGGCCGCTTGAGCGCTGCGGTAGGGTTTCGATGGGGATAGAACGAGACGGGGATAATACGCGACCCCTGGGTCGTGGATTGAGCCCAAGGCAAAAAATGGATTGGGGACGGGGTTTTCCGGGGATGGCGGGGATTTTTTTGGGTCAAAACTCTAGTACCAAATGGGCTATCGGGGAAAACTGGGGATTTGGAAATGGGCCGGGATAATACTCGCCTATCCCCGCTAATACTCTGGAACCAAACAAGGCCTTAGAGTTCTTAAATGTAGTCTCTAGGGATCTTTGTTGATTACCTGACTAACTGGGCAATCGTATTTTATCGTTCGGTCGGCGATCCAGACTTACCTCAGTGAGAAGCAGGAGGCGATTGAGAACTCGGCTGATAGGGAAGAGATGGAGTGCCACCATGGACAGTGACGTTACCAGGTTGTGTTACAAATCAAAGCTTCTTTGGATGCCGCAACTGTTATAAAACCGCGTAAATAAAAGTAGATCAAACAAAGAATAAGAACACATATTTTTACGTGGAAAACCCAAACGGGAAAAACCACGAAACACACGGCGGCGCTCTTACTATAATTGGAGGAGTATTACAATACACGAGAGGACAAACCCCATGCGTGCTATCAATATGGAGAAACTCTCTCTCATCTATTCTATGACTACCTTGGACTATATATAGGGGCAAACAACTCTCTTTCTTGGTGGACACGAAATAGAGTTGTAGATGTGCTACGTCTAGCACGGTTGGCACGCCGTAATCCGTTAGGACTCCTTCCATAGTACAACAGGTAAATAGATTTCGGAACACAATACAACAAACTCCACCTTGAGCCGAAATCCCTTGCAACAGTCATAGATAGCATTAAACTCCTCAACTAAAGTCATCACAAGTAAACCTTGTGCCTTGAAACGTCCATAGGACTAATAAACTTCTCATGAAGTCAAATTGAGCAAATCAATCTTGGGTCGTCCAGAAAACAACACAGCTGTTAACAAAGCAGACATATGAACCTGGGTATCCTGTAAAACCTCAGCAAAAATCTGAGTGTGTGCCACTTACCTCAAAGAAAAACTGAAACTGCTCAAACATCAAATTACATAAGTCATCATATCTCCTGTGGTGCCTGAACGAGCGCATAGCTCATAGTGCAACATCTTCGTGCACATAACATTGTGAAGAACTCATCTCATGGAATCTGAATGTGCTACAAAACTGAAAGCAAAAACCTCGGCAAACATACTCATGCAAGAGCATCTGGTACGAAGGGCTAATGAAAATCCATGACATGGTCAAAAACTGTCTCTGTAGAACAACTGTCGGATGAAGGAACCTCAACATGCAATGGAGCTTCAACTATGCAATAGACCCCTCTTGAAAGAGCATAGACAACTGAATTGCACTAAAACTTATAGTGCTAAATGTTGTAGTATCTAGCAGAAAACAATCTCCACTTGCACCTCAAATAATCCTCATCGCGAACTTGAGTAACAAAGCAAAACCTTCACATGCATAACAGCAAAAAACTCGGAGAGCAAAGAGTATAATGCTGACTACCAACATGCATAAAAATTACCTCCTCCATATTTTTTTCTTGATAACTAATTGTGTTCTTGTAATTGCAGCAACATAACATCTAAAACTTGCATCCATAATATCTCCCAACAGGCTATAATTCACCAAACTCCACCTTGAACTGAAAACTATGAAAAATAATGATCATACCAGTGGCAAAACATCAAACATAGGTGGTGCGGAAATCCTTTCTTTTCTCCCCATTGATCCAAACAAAAATATGCTAATTTCTAAAACTATCCACTACATCCTCATAATCGGCTTGCGCTAACAACGCTCGCATCTCGACTTGCCATAGGGAAAACCTTGTGTCATAATACACTAGTAGAAAATGGGCATCCATCTAAGCCTTTAGTACCGGTTCCCTTACGAACCGGTACTAAAGGGGGCATTAGTACCGGTTCCGTGCGAGGAACATCTATACCGGTTGGTTAAGGCCCTTTTATACCGGTTCGTGCTACGAACCGGTATGAAAGGGTTTGAGCCCAGTTTCCAGGTTCATCTAAGGAACCAGTACTAAAGGGTCTCTGCCCTATATCAGCGCGCGCGCCGCCGCGCCCGAGCCCCTGCATCTCTCATTTTTCTCATTCTCCTTCTCTCCTCTCACATTTCCAAATATTTTGCACCTCTCACAATCCAATAATCTTCATTTTTCTCCACCATTTTAACAAGATTAACGGCATACATCTATTCAAGGGTTATCAATATCATCCTTCCTTCCGGCGTTCCTAATTTAGCTCATTTCTTTGGTAGTTTTAACTCGTACTATTTTTCTAGTGCTAGCAAGGTGTTCGATGAAATGCCTAAGTTAGGGATTTTTTTATATGCAATTTGAGCTGAAATTATGGTATGTTTTGTAGGTTTTAATTAGTATCATCCCGTCCTCACCGCCGTCGATCGCCAGCGTCGTCCCCTAGCCGGCACGGTACCACCTCGGTAAGCCTCTTCTTTTTTATAACAAAAATTTAGTTTTATGTGATGAACTTGAATATTAATTAAGTTGGTCACTCATATATCCATGATGTTGTGTACTTAATGATTTTTGATATACATATAAAATGCAGATGAGTCGACAATGGATGTACGGTGACCGGTGCCATCCCGAGTTCATTAATGGCATGCATTATTTTCTCAACGTGGCTAAGGCAAACAGGCGGTCGAATGGTTTCATGTATTGTCCATGTAGTTCCTGTAAGAATATGAAGGATTACTCTACCTCAAAGACCCTTCACGTCCACCTGCTGGAGAACGGTTTCATGCCCAGCTATAATTGTTGGACCAAGCACGGAGAAAGAGGGGTTATATTGGAAGACAACGGAGAAGAAGAGGATAGTGACAACTATCCCTTATTCACTGAAGACGGTGATAGTAGAATGGGGAAGACGAAGCTGAAGAAGAGCCCATTTTCGATGAGCCGATTTTTGATGACCCGGAAATGAAAAGGAGATTTGGGTCGGGCCATTCTTGATGCGAAGATGAACTGCGGAAATGAAAAGGAGAGGTTGAAGTTGGAGAAAATGTTAGAGGATCACAACAAACTGTTGTACCCAAATTGCGAAAATGGTCAGAAAAAGCTGTGCACCACGCTGGAATTGCTGCAGTGGAAGGCAGAGAATGGTACTTCTGACAAGGGATTTGAAAAGTTGCTGAAAATAATAAAGAAGATGCTTCCACACTAGTAGATAACAGGTCTTTTGTTCCGGGTGGTAAGGGCCTTTTGTCGCGGGCGGCTAGCCACGACAACGGAGGCGCGACAAAAGGGTCCACCTTTTGTCGCTGGTCGCTTACGACCCGCGACATAAGGTCCACCACGTGGCAGCCGCGGGGCGCGCACGGCACAGGCCCTTTTGTCGCGGGCGGTATTACCACCCGCGACAAAAGGCCCTCTACGTGGCGCGCGCACAACGCTGCTACTTTAGGGTTTGAGGGGTGCAGCACCCCTCCCCCCGCCACCGACCGCCTGTTATTTCATTTTTTTCGTTCGAAAATAGAAGTTGCATATATTTGTACGCTACTAGAAGTTGTACACGTTCATTCAATATATATATATATATAGATCGATCAAACAAATATTGGAAGCAAAAGTCGATTCCCCTTACACATATTCGTAGATTCCCTACATATATACATTTAGCTCACGATCGACAAGCGGTACTAACGACCGTCTATTTGGAGGTAGAGCATCTATTTGGACTAAACAAGCCTTTGTTGTTTAGTACTTCTTTAATCAAAAGTCCCGCCAGTTCCTCCGCGATTCCTAGTGCGTGTTCCTTTGGTTGGAGTCTGTCCCGCATGAAGTCGACCTATATACGAAAATGAGATGAGTATGACTATATCAGTCTTGATAACGAAATATTGGTGATAATAAATAAAGTTGTGAATGTTATTGCTTACGTCGAATTTATTATTGTTCTGCTTCTCAGTGGTTAACATGCGAATGGACTCGCAAACGTAGTATCCACATAGATTCGTCCCTTGTGGCTGCTGGGGGCACGGTACAGGAGTAAATGTTAGCTTCTCTGCCCAGGTACCGTCCTTACGATGTCTCTTGAAAGCGGTCCAAGCCCTGCCAGGCAAAAGAATGATTGAATGAGTGGATAATTAATTGATATCTCACGAATGATAAAGCGCGGCGATGAAGGAAATTACACTTGGAGCAACTTCTGCAAGTCCTGGAACCCGTCCACGCCTCTACTCAGTGGGTCTTTTACTTCAACTATTCCCTTATCAGGTTGAATGTCTAGTAGAATCCAGTGGAAGCTGCACATGTTATGCATATACGTCAGGAATTACACTTAACATCGAGTAAGAAAAATTGAATGTGCATAAAAGATCATTAAGACTCTCACTCGTAGTTGTAAGGAAACAATATTGAATCACAGAAATATTGCTCCCCCAAAAACCTTAGTAGGTTTCCCCCCGTTTCTTCGCGTTTATGCTTCACCGTTTCAACATGTATTTTATCTGGGTCAATAAACCCAACATTGATAATATTATTACTTTTGCATTCACTGATCTTCAGTCTGCATAAGAGAACACATAAGATATAATGAGTATATATATGCAATGAAAACGAACATGAACTGAATGAAAATGAACTTATATGTAGTTAACAACTTACAAGCAATAGCAACTCATGAGAGATTTGTCGAGGGCATCTAGATTGAATAACTGCCAGAGTTCATTCATCTCAATATGGATCTCCTCCTTTCGGTAGTAATATTCCCATGGTATACTCGCCACGATGTACATTATGTTCTCCTTGCATGCATCAAGGTACCACTGATGCAAATTCCGCATATGTGTTGGCAGTTTATGCAGCTGCTCTCTGCTGACCAAGTCGGCCCCGTAGACAAATTTAGGAGCTATATCAGCAATGGGTAGTGCAGCATCTGCTGCAAGTAGAAATTCCTCCACGGTAACTGAACATGCAGCCGCTAGCCTTGCAGCTTCTTCCATATCGATACCACCATGTTCCTGGTACATCTTGGGAACATTAAGCACTTTGAGTGCTGGGATCGATTGTTTGGGCTGAGCACCGAGGAGGGGAACTTCCTTTCTCTTTTTGCCTTTTGTCGTTGGCTTGGCCTTGAGGGGTGCACTTGTTGAAGTTGACTTATTCTCAGTTGCACTTCTAGCTGATGATTTGCTCGTGCCAGCAATGTCCTTCTCCTTAGCCTTTTCAGCCTTCTTTTGGTCAATTACCTTCGCAAGAGTGCGTGTATAGTCATCCTTCTTCTCGTGTAAGTCATACTGCGATGGTGTGTTCAGAAAACTAGTAGCATATTCTATTTGCTTCTCTGTGTATGGCTCTGGCGCTGGAGGTTTTGGCTTATGAAAAAAATCATAATTGATTTTCTTAACAATGGCATCATTTTCCTCCGGGGTACGATCGTAAGGACGTGGGGGAGGAACCTTTGGTACTTTTGGGAGGGGCGACATCTTGCGGACATGACTCTTGAAACGCTTCCGGCTGGGTGCATTCCGAGTCTTTTTGGGCGGAGGCGGCGGCGCTGGAGATGGAGATGGACTACCGATGTCGTGGTCGACGTCGTACCCACGGGGTGATGGTGGCGACATGTGATCAGTAGGAGGAGGTGATGGTGGCCTGCGATCACCTGGAGGAGGTGATGGTGACCTGCTGGGACGACTGGTACTAGGTGCTACCCAGCCTGGCAGCCTGATGTTCTTCTTTTCCCAGAGAATGATTTCTCCCAGCACCTCTCTGAGTGTAAGCCCCCCATCACCTCCAGGGATATCGAGCTCCAATGTCCCCCACGACGGGACAACTGAATCCACCCCGACACGAGCATAGCCAGCTGGAATCGGATTGCCATGCCATGTTGCCGGCTCACCTTCAGGTCCAAATGCCGGTAAGACATAGCCGACCGCCACCTTAACAGAAACCTTCCTGAACACCTCATGGAGATCACAAGGTGTTTGCTCCTTGATTCCATCCAAGGGGTCGCCAGGACCGGCATCTATCATCATCCGTGTAGAAGGGGCCTCCGAGTCGGCCACGCTGCTGTCTCGTCGCTGAGATATGTCAGCGGTATTATCTGGCGGGCGCTGTCCTTTTAGTTCATTTATCTCCCGCTGCTGCTGCTGAAGCTCCCGCTGCTGCTGGTCAAGTCGGCGTTGGAACTCGGCCATCTTGTCATTCTGCACCTCCAGCTGGCGTTGTTTAGCTCTCGCTCGGCTTCTATAAGTCTCCGCGTCGGCCGGAAACCCAAGCGACCATGGAACACTAGGGCCGAAGCCTCTTGTTCGTCCTCCCTTCTCAGGATTACCGAGGACAAGCGTCAGCAAGTCTTTCTCTCTATCGGGAGCAAACTTTAGTTTTCCCGCCTTTATATCTGTCGTCACTTCAATCCATTTTTGCCTGGGTACCCTAACCCTGGTGTCACTTTCAACAATGTTCCCTGTCTTCATGTCATACTCACAGCCATGCGCGAGGAACCAATTTCGAGCCCTAGTGTCCCATCCTTCTCGTGTGGGTTGGAGTGATCCCACTACTAGGAAAAGGCATTCAGTGGCGCACCACATATAGCCATCAGTGGCGCACTAGTGGTGCGCCACTGCACGCCACTGCTCTCCTAGTGGCGCACTAGTGGTGCGCCACTACTAGCCTTGATAACAGTGGCGCACTGCGTGGTGCGCCATTGACATGTCCAGCAGTGCGCCACTATTACTCCAAATTGGTGCGCCACTGTTGGTCAGCTGCAGTGCGCCACTACTGTCAAGGGTGCGCCACTGCTAGACTTTGGGGTGCGCCACTGCTTCAGCGAGGTGCTGCGCCACTGCTGCGTGTGGACGTGCGCCACTGCTGCGTGTGGACGTGCGCCACTGCTGAAGTGCCTGGTGCGCCACTGCTAGAATCGTAGGGGATCACAGGGCAGTGCGCCACTGGAGCCAGGGCAGTGCGCCACTGCTACTTAGTGGCAGTGCGCCACTGATGGTAGACCAGTGCGCCACTGCTACAATTTTGATTTTTTTTGTATCTTGGCAGGTATTTATACAGGTTGTATATGGTACAATAGCACAATACAGGATATATAACACATATACACAACAGCACAGCTCATCCATACATAGTTCTTCACATTAGCCCCACATGATTCACAAGATTTCACATTAGAGAAGTTACGAGGTTACAATGCAAGTTACGGGGTTACAAAGTCGCAAATGATTACACAAGATCGATCATCTAAAGTACAATCACATAGAAGAGAGCTAGAGTCAGTACTAGCACCATCCCGATGATAGTGGTCTTCATCCGGTTCCTCCTCCGCTCCCTCCTCTCTCCCGCCAAATAGCGTGCGTATCTATCTTCGGCCTCCGCTCTAGTGGTGTACCCTTTGTAGCTGTTACCGCTAAAACGGTGAACCTGTCTCCGACACTCCTCCCAGTCGTTGTAGACTCCGGGAACCTTGCCCTTGTACACGACATACCACGTCATATCTGCGTACATATGCACAAGCCAAAGAAACATTAGTGCACGCTCATAGATGTTTGCAACGAATAAGAGCAAACTCAAAAACGATCCAAGTAGTATGAACTAAAAGGCATGCCTCATACATTGTTGGTCGGAACAAATATTAACATTCAGGGAAGGGGTTAGTGAAACCAAGTAGGATGCACAAGAGATTGATACTTGTGTCATCGCACCAGGTTCACTAGCCCCTCCCCCGAGTGTACAAGTGACCAAACATTCTAATCATCGGCCAATGCAATTAAGAAGTGCCAACTCAAATAAGAGATAAGTCGCTAGTATGAATTAAATGGAATGCCTCATACATTGTTGGTCGGAACAAATATTAACATTTAGGGAAGGGGTCAGCGAAACCAAGAAGGATGCACAAGAGATTGATACTTGTGTCATCGCACCAGGTTCACTGACCCCTCCCCCAAGTGTATAGGTGACCAAACATTCTAATCATCGGCATTTTGAGATACCAAAGCAAATGGAATGACAAGGGCCTCATACATTGTTGGTCGAAACAAATATGAACATCCCGGGATGGCGTTAGTGAGGCCAGGTAGGATGCACAAGAGATTGATATTTGTGCCATCACACCAGGCTCACTAGCGACACCCCGGAGTGTACAGTTGACCGAACATTCTAATCATCGGCACTAAAATCGAAGAAAGAGCATATGCCTCATACATTGTTGGTCAAAACAAATTATAACATTCAGGGATGGAGTAAGCGAGGCCAGGTAGGATGCACAAGACATGGATATTTGTGCCATCACACCAGGCTCGCTTGCTCCACCCCCGAGTGTACAAGTGACCAACCATTCTAATCATCAGCATATGCAAACAAAATTAAGGACCAAATCAAGTGCGGAAAACGACAGAGCCATATATATAAGTTCACAAACATAGCCGAACTAGTAATTAAACAGACATGCAAGTAAAGTGCTGGATAAAGTTTATTACAACACAAGCTCGTCTTTAGTTCACAACTACATAACTAGGCTCGCACATCAAGACTTTTGCGGAGCGTGGATAAAACCGCCGCCTTTCTTCAAGCACATCCATGAGCGGTAGTCGTCACCCTGCATTTGGAGCATTGTGTCTATGTCACTATTTGACGGCTGATAGCCGGCGCAGAACTCCCCCGCGCTTCTAACGACATCTTGATGGATGATTTCACAAAACTCTACTTGGATGCGGAAGAAGTCTTGCTTGATGCCGTCGTCAGGGACCCGCGCCAATTTGTTGGCCCAGTCTCTGAGATGCTCAGGTAGCGTAAGCTGCTGCTGGTCCCGTATGAACTTATCCATGTGATAGAGGGCGTAGTAGGCATCCTTGTTACTAGAAGGCGGCTTCTTGACGCAGGGAAACTTTGTTTGGTGCTTGAACACATGCTTCCCGTACCTAACATTTGGCCTCTGCATGTTGCCTTTCGCTTTGACGTAGGCATTGAGAGCATCATCAAGTACGGCCTTGACATTCGTGTAGTCCGTGGTTGACTTACCGTCCGCATCGAGGTATGTGGCCACGGAATGCTTCGGGGTTATGGAGATGAGTGTGCAGGTTTTGTCTCTGCGTAGAACACATAATGTTTAAGAACATGACGATTGAAATCTAAAAAAATCACGAGTTAAGACCGGTACGGTGAGGGGGTGACTTACTCGGGAAATACAGGCAGGAGGATGTTAGACTTCTTCTGGTTCGCTAGAAAGAAGTCTTTGAGGTATCCACTCGCGACTGCCCGGTCTCCGGCGGTGGCCAAGTGGACGGCACGCATGTAGAAGGGGTCGGCTATCGCGATGTCCGGGATGTTGTTTCTAATGATCCGCATCGCCTTGCTGAGCGAGTATAGGCGAATGAAGGTGTAGTGCAGCGGATAACTGTTCAGCATGGCAAAGATGTCATCATACCGCAGGAAGATCTTCTCCGCGAAGCCACTATCGACAAAGCCAACGCCCGAGGGCACCTTGGCAATATACACTGGGTATCCATTATCTTTCTCCCTGAGACGCCGCTCCTCCATAAACTGAATACCGTCAACCAGAGATCGCATAGGACCGGGTGCAGCATCGTACAATCTTTGAATTAGCATCCGCTCACCCGACACATGCACCCTCGCCTCGATATTCTTGGGCACTGGTGGCCCGTCCTGAGCACGGATAGGTGCCGGCTGGCTGGCAGACTTGTCATCCTTCTTCTTTCTTTTCCGTCCCTTCGGCTTCATTTTTACTGGGACTGCATTCTCCTCTTCGCAAGCCTTCTTCAGTGTGTTAGGACTGATAACACTTCTCACCTCGGCTATCGGCTGAGTCTCGGTGAAGTCGGCAGCTGGAGGCGTCTCCTGAGAACAGAATAGGCGCCGCTTGTTGCAATAGGTTTTCCCCTCGGCGGCAGCTTGAGAGGGTTGGCTACTGAGATCGTAGTCCATCACCCCAAAATCGAAGTTGCAGTCCAGGTTGGCGAACGTACTGTCCTCGTCCGGACCGTCGTTCGGATCCTGTGCCATCTGCATGTCCACATCAGCTGATGGCGGCACCGTTGGGGTGGTCTTGCCATGGCTTGGCGCCGGCATGGCTTGGGGTGCTGTCCGTGGGGTGGTGTCGCTCGCCCCCAAACGAATCTGGCTCTTTGGCCAAACCATGGACCAATTGAAGCATTGGTGGAGGGCAAGGACCTGATCATCTTCGTCGGCACCATCGGGTTGAAAGGGAGGTACCACGTCGTCGTAGCCGCTAAGCACCCGAATCAGTTGAATCCTATACACGTCGGGTTGCATGGGTCTACCGTGTAACTGGCGGTTGCTCGGTTGAACGATTTTGGCCTTGGCAACATCGATCAACTCGCCGTTCACAAAGTGCAGGAGAGTGCATGGGACGTCGACGGCGGAGCTCTGCGGAAAACATGTAGGGCGTTAGGGATGGCTAGCTAGTCAAAGGATGGGATATGGAAGTCATTGGCCGAGGGTTGGTTACCGTGATGGCGTCCAGCTCGGCTAAGGTCGAGGCACCGCCGGCGACGGGCGTGCAACTGATGGAGTGGCCGCTTGATGGCGCGGTGCCGGGCGGCGTATTATCCGCAGCGACGGGTGCATTGAGCTGAAGTAATGGCGCCGCGGGAGACACCAAGGTTGGCGCCGCGGGAGCCACCACGGTTGGCGCCGCGGGAGCCACCAAGGTTGGCGCCGCCGGAGACACCATTGTTGCCGCCTGCGGACTCACCGATGGCTCCACGTTGTGGGAGTTGCTGCCCGAAACTGGGAACCGGGGGTTCCCCCTTTTGTCCTCCCTTATACCACGCGTCCAGACCGGCAACCAAGGTAGGGATGAGGGAGCTAAGCGTCGTGCCCACTTGGTCCTCCACTTGCTGTCGTTGCGTCCTCTGTTGGGTCTCCACGATTTGTTGCACTTGTTGCCGCACTTGCTCCTCGACCAATGTCGGGATCTGCGCAACTTGTGCCTTGAGCTGTGCGACCTCCTTCTCATCGATGGGGGGCTTTCTCTCCTTTTTCCCCGACTTATAGTATTCTGACCATTTCATAGAGCATCCTTCGCCGGCCACACGACCAGCCGACGTCGGCTTACTCAATGGATCCCTCTTCTTGTGGGCATTCAACGCCCTATTTAAAGGGTTGTCCCAAGGGGCACACTGCGAGGAGCTCGTGGACCCCGCGCCGCTACTAGCTTCCTTTTCACTTTCCGCAGCGATCTCCTTAGCCTACGGGAGGAACATGCATGAACCATTTAGAAATTTGGATTCATCAATAAGAATGCAACCATAAAGGAGCTAATTAAGCGGGTGCATTCCTTACCAGAAGAGCCTCAAACTCCTTCACATCCGGAGTGGTGGTGAGCTCCTTTGTTTTCGGGTCAAGACGGTACCGGGCCAGGAGAAAGTTCCTGGTTTGCTTGTTTTTGTATTGCGGGAAGAGGGGCTCGAGGCCGTTCTTCACACGCTCCTTATCCGCGGCGTCCCATTTCGGTTGCGCCACCCTAAAACCGCCAGGACCAAGTTTGTGGGTGCCTAAGTTCAGTTTTCGCATGTCCTTCCCCCACTGACTAGAATCCGACGTTGACTCGCTCTCGCACTTGATCTTGAAATCAGCGTAGTCTTGCTCGGTGATCGAGGGATTTGACTCCTTGATCTTCTCGTAACTCTCACCATTATTAATCATTGTCTTCACTCGGTTCCTCCAACTAGCGAGGGCGGTGCTCATCTTCGTGAGGGCGGCATTGTGCACTTTGTTCCGCATGAGACGCTTTTCTGAGCAGTCCACCGGGAACTCGTATCGTTCGTGCAGCTTCTGGAAGAGGAGGGTGCGCAAATTCGCTCGGTCAGGATGCCTGAGGTTCTCGGTGTTGATCGAGACCGTGCTCCGGAGGATGCACCCGAGTTGGGCAGCGTAACCTTTGACTAAATCAGGGGGCGCCGTTGGAAGCCCAGTGGCGTTCACTTCGGTGAATGCCTGCTTCACGGTGCTGAGCACATTCGGGCGACGCTCCCTCCGTAGCTTCTTCGGTGCGCCGGTGTCATCCTCGCCGGTACCATCCGTGGTGTCATCCTCGGCGGCACAATCAGTGGTGTCAGCATCGGCGGCATCGTCCGCTCGGTACTCTGGATCGGTGCCATCATCCTCGCCGTCGTCGCGGCGAGGTTGTGACTCCATCACCTCCATTTCATCGGTTAGCATCCAGAATGGCTTGCTACCGCTGCCGCCGGCCTCTTCGTTGTTGGCCATGTTCGAACTAAGTAGGAAAAAATGCATAAAGTTAGCGCAAGATTTCACGGAAAAATTGGGCATGACCTATGCTAATTTATGGACATATGAGTGCCCCATTTTCGCCGAAACGGAAATGAATCAACATTTCGGCGATAATGGGCAACTCTGTCGATCCCTGCACAAGAAAATGACACCATATACACCAAAAAATCCACCAGCTGAGCACCATGGCACATATACAATTGTTCCTCCATATACACCATGGCACATATACAATTGATCCTCCACCAGCTGAGCACTCAACAGCATGCATCAGCTAGCTATATGCATCAGCTAACCATGGGCATACATCAAGCAGCAAGCAGCAACAAGCAGCAAGCAGCAACTAGCAGCTAGCAAGCAGCAGCAGCTACAGCTAGCAGTAGCAGCAAGCAGCACCTAATGTCAGGCAAATGGCTACAGGGCTACAAGATGCATACAGAGCATCATTGCATAGTGCATACAGACATTCAGCAAGCTACAAGATGCATACACCTCAACACAAGCTACAAGATGCATTGCCAAGACAAACATTCAGTTAACTGAAGAGCACCAAACCAGCAACAATGCTCCAGAAGTTTATCAAGCTAGCAGCAGCCAGCAAGCTAGCACCAAGCATACAAATACAAATAGAAGTAAACAGATACAAATTCATGGGAGGATCAAATAGTACTTGGCCCACCTGACAATGAATCAGTAACCTAGGCATGGAAAAACACATCCTAGATATAAATTCACAAAGATTCAGTAAATTCTTCTTATAAATTCTTATAAATTCTATGTTTCAATAGTGAGTTGTACTCTGGATATGTTTCAAATGGATTCTTATAAATTCTTCTTGGTCACAGAATTTCTTCTACAATATTATTTTGCTTCAGTTAGCACTGCAGTACCTATCATCAAATGAATTGATAGTAAATTACTTTCGGGTTCAGTTACACCATAGCAAAATAGATGTGCATTACACTAACTAACTGCATTTGCAACAAAGAACTCCAATGAACTACAGAGAACCACCTTTTGTGAAATCAAAATTCCTCATTTGGTTTGCATAAGGTGCACAGACTAGTTACTTAGCAATTTTCTTTTGCTTCACTAGACTATCAATTAAGCATCTTGACAACCCCTATGTTATCCATGTTAGCATGAACTGCCAGTAAACAGAATCACAAAATGATTAGGCCAAGCTATGTTGCATCAATGAATGCCAGTGCTCAAGTCATTTAAAGAGAACATTTCCATCATGATTAACTTATTTTAACCATGATTTGATGAACAACAGAGTACTTGACCAATTACAGAGTATGGAAACCACATTTCTAGAGCATCATCATGACAGAAATTAACAGCAGTAGGAGTGCTGATGCTCATAGTGCCATGCTTCTTCTTCATTACTAATTCTTTTGCAGTTAAATCAGCAGTAGTATGTTGTATCTAATTTTAGTTTCTCTGCCATTTAGTAACTACTAATTATTTTGTAGTCAGTAGCTTAAAATCACAGCAGCCTAACAGCAGCAGCACCTAACAGCAGCATCAACCTATCTAGCAGCAGCAGCACCAAGCAGCAGCAGCAGTGCCGGCTCAAGGGGGAGCACCGAGCAGCAGCATCATCGCCGGCTCAAGGGGGAGCACCGAGCAGCAGCAGCATTGCCGGCTCGAGGGGGAGCACCAAGCAGCAGGAGTAGCACCTAGCAGTCAACCTAGCAGAGGAGGAGGAGGGGAGGAGCACGGCGGCTACCTGGGAAGGATGCGCAACGGTGAAGGCGTGTGGCGTCAGCGGTCGAAGGCTCCTCCGCGGTGAGGTCGAGGACGAGGTCGAAGGCGGCGTCCGAGGTCGAGGGCGTGCGGCTCCTCGGCGGTCAGATCGAGGACAAGGTCGCAGGCGGCGTGCGCTTCTCCTACTCCTGCTCCACGGTGTGCAGCCTGGGGAGCGACGAGGCAGAGGATGGGGCGCCGGCGGTGGGAGAGGTGGTCGCCGGCGGGGATTCGAGGGGGAGAGGGTCCGGTGGAGAGAGGCGTCGGTGAATGGGGGCGAGATCGAGATCGAGAGGGGGCGCCGGCGGGGATTGGGGAATGGTGAATGGGGATGGGGAGAAGAAGATGGTCGGGATTTGGCTAAGTCCCCGACTCCCCTTAGCAATAGCGCACCTCTAGGGGTGCGCCACTACGAGGCTTAGCAATAGCGCACCTCTCGGGGTGCGCCACTGCCTCTTTAGGTTTAGGTCAAAAGGCTCGCGGCACCTACAGTTGACAAGATCCGAATTGTACCGCAGTGGCTTGCTCCCCCTCTCTGTTCGGTTTACCCTGGCCGGCCAGGTTCGAACCCTGGCAGCCCCAATTTTTTTCCTTTTCTTTTTAAATTGATTTAACACTATAATAAACATCCAAAATAGCATAATACACCAAAATAAAAGGCATAAATAATTATAATTATGTAGAATATTTAAAATACTATAGAATCTATAAAATATCCAAAAATATAAATTATATGTCTATTTTGATCGGTACAATGTGTAGATTAACAATATGATATCCATTATTCATACAAGAAAATGATACATAATTATCTTTTCACAATCTTCTTGCCCTTCTTTCTCGCGGTTGAATAATTTAGCCCCGGAACTCCTAGACTTCTTCTCTTGAAAGGACGGCCTTTAGGTAGGGTGGGCCTGCTTCTTCTTGTTGTGTATGGTTCTTCATCATCGTCGTCGTCATCTTCCATCTTCGGATCGCCATACTGGTCAAAGTCTAGCTCGTTGGCGGCTCCATCCATTCCGATGATGCTCCTTTTGCCTCTCCTCACGACAACACGGCTGGGCTTTTGCGGGTCGGTAATGAAGAAGCATTGGTCCACTTGGGAAGCTAGTACCCATGGCTCATATTTCGCGGTGACCTTTGCATTTCAAATCCCTGCAAACAAACACATGCAACACATGTGTGGATCGGAGGCTTTGCATATACAACACATGTGGAGGCTTCGCATACAACACACATGCACGTGATCGAGACGCTTTTCGCGCATGCGCACATACGTGTGTGTGCAAGACGATCGGAACCGGTCACACACAAAGCATAAAACCAACAAAGTTACCGATACGGCGAGACCTAGAGTGTTGGATGAGGTAAAAAGTTGAGATTGAGTAGGGTATTAAGCTAAGAAAGCTTCACCATTACTTACCTATTAAGCTAAGACATAGCAATGGCGCACTACTAAGTGGTGCGCCACTGCCACGCCTCTCATCTCTAAAAAGGGGCTCTGGCCACCCCCTAGCAGTGGCGCACCTAATGACATGCGCCATAGGTAACCTATGTAGCAGTGGCGCACCACGGCAGTGCGCCATTGCTAAGCCTATCATCTCTAAACGGTCTCTGGACACCTCCTAGCAGTGGCGCACCTCTGCAACGTGCGCCATAGGTAAGGAATGTAGCAGTGGCGCACCCCGGAGACGTGCGCCACTACTAGGTTGGGGGAGGATCTGGCCTCCTGTCACCACTTACTTATGGCGCACCAGAATCAAGGTGCGCCACTACTACTTTTGTAACAGTGGCCCACCGTTTTGTGGTGCGCCACTGCTAAGTAGTAGTGGCGCACGGCAGCCATGGTGCGCCACTGATGGCAGTCTTACGGCTAGGCCTTTTCCTAGTAGTGTCCCGTTCAGCTCCATCTCAGCCTCTTGTGCATCCCACTTAGGCATGGCTACTCCGTAGCCCCCTCGCCCCGTATGATGGTGATATTTCTTTTCGCTTGCATTCTTCTTGTTTTTCGTTGACAGGTTCACAGCCTCCTCTGATTCTTTGTACCTCACAAATTCTTCCCAGTTATGCTCCTGCTTCGCTAGGTAGTTCTCGAATAATGGAGGCTTCTTGTCTTTCTTATAATTTTTCCATAACCGGTTCTTATACGCCCGGAAAAGTTCCCCCATCTTCTTAAGAGCCCATTTCTTCACTAGCGCCCGCTGCTTAGCATTCTCAGACTCCGATCCCAAATCTGGCAAAGTGAAATGTGCCATGAGGTCGCTGAAAAGTGTGTCTTTGTACCTATCGGCAACCTGATTTTCGGTCACATTCTTGGTCTTGTTCCATTCTCTGACAGTGATCGGGATACGATCTCTAACCACAACTCCGCACTGATTTTTGAATGTCACTCCGACATTCGCGGGTACCACCGGTTGGCCTTCCGGTGATATAGCTTCAATTGTGAAGTGGTCTTTTTTGGTCAACTTCTTTGCCGGGCCTCGTTTCTCTATCTTATCTTCGGAGGCCTAAGAGAATACATATAGAATTGCATTAATGCCTCTATACTAATGCCTCAATACATATGTACATATAGAATTCCATTAATACCTCGTCATGACCGGAGCCGTCGGCTTCTCCGTCACCGGAGCCGTCGGCTTCTCCGTCACCGGAGCCGTCGGCTTCTCCATGACCGGAGCCGCGGGCTTCTCCATCACCGGAGTCGCGGTCTTCTCGGTCGGCTTCTGTACCATCGCGGATTATGTCCGCGAATATGTCTTCCTGTTCCAAGTCCCGTTCGAATTGATCCATTGTTTCTGCAAAAGAATTAAATCGATAAGTACATGTTCAAACACAAACCAAACCCTAACCCTAATCAAACACAAACCAAACCCTAACCCTAATCAAACACAAACCAAACCCTAACCCTAATCGGCGACACGTGTTTGCGAGAGGGAGAGGGTGTCGACGCGTGTTTGCGAGAGGGAGAGGGTGTCAGCGACGCTTGTTTGCGAGAGGGAGAGGGTGTCGGCGACGCGTGTTTGCGAGAGGCTCGGATGTTCGCGAGAGGTAGAGGAGAGGGAGAGAGGGGAGTTGCGGCGTCGAGTGATCGCGAGAGGGAGAGGGAGCACGGGACGAGGGCGATTGCGCGAGAGGGAGAGGAGAGGGCCGGTGTCGGCGTCGGGGGTGTTTGCGAGAGGTAGAGGAGAGGGAGAGAGAGGGGAGTTGCGGCGTCGAGTGATTGCGAGGGAGAGAGAGGGGAGTTGCGGCTAAATCGATTCTAGAAGGGAGTGACTAATCGTTCGATTAAGAATTTACTTAGTTCGCGGTTAAGTGATACCATCGAATCTTAGTTCGCGGTTAAGTGACTAATCGTTGGTTGTGTCCTTCTTCAAATAACAATGTTCTTCATCATTTTAAAGTTGCACTATCACACATTACATAAAAACTAACAAATTAACTATTAAACTAACTACTAATTACATAAAAACTAAAACAACTAACAAATTAACTAATTAACTAGCTAAACCTAAAAACTAACTACTAAATACATTAACTAACTAACTAACTAAACCTAAAAACTAAAACAATTACAGAAAATTAAAAACTAAATTACAAAAACCTAAAAACTAAAACAATTACAGAAATGTAAAAACTAAATTAAAAACAATTACAGTAATTAAAAAAAGAAAAAAAAGGCCCGAGCGGCGGCGCTACTGCGGCGGCGGGAGAGGCGCGGCGGCGGCGGCGGCGAGAGGCGCGCGAGGCACGGGAGACGGCCGGCGGCGGCGGGGCGACGCGAGGCACGCAGCGGGCGGCGGAGCGGGGAGACGGCCGGCGGGCGGCGCGGCGCGCGTGGCGCGGCGCGGCGTGGGCGCGGCGCGGCCGGCGAGGGCGCGCGGCGGCGGCCGGGGCGCGGCGCAGAGGCGGGGAAGACGGCCGGCGGCGGCGGAGGTGCGGCGCGAAAATTCGGTAGCCTGGCGGCGCAATGGGCGTTAGGGTTGGCCTCCAGAGTCGCGGGTGGCGGCTCCGCCCGCGACCACCTTTTATACCTCCACCCCTTTTGTCGCGGGTGGTGGCTCAACCGCGACAAAAGGCCCCAAATCGCGGGTTGAGCTACCACCCGCGACAGGGTCTTTGTCGCGGGTTGAGCCACCGCCCGCGACAAAAGGCCCTTTTGGCCGATCCGTGGCACTCCGCATCCAACGGCTCCGGCCGTTTGAATCCAACGGCCTGGAGCCGTTGGACACGGATCAGCTATGTTTTTTTTTCTTTTTTCTTTTTTCTTTTTCCTTTTTTGTTTTTTCTTATTTCAATAACTTTTAAATGGTAAATCAAATAGAAAAGTGTTATATATGAAAATTTGTCAGAAAAATACAATGAACATGAATATGGCATCCATATAACTAGTTGCATCTCACAATGAACATAGTCGTGTATGTTTCACCCCTAATGATATGCGGAGTGACACCGAGTAAGGTTTCACCTCGCCACGTGTCGCCGCCTCTTCCACGCGCCTCGCCCCGTCGCTGCCGGCGTGCGACGTGTGTAGCCGTGGCTTACACGTGCCTCGCCACGTGTCGCCGCCGCTTCCACGTGCCTCGCCCCGTCGCTGCCCGCGTGCGACGTGTGTAGCCGTAGCTTACACGTGCCTCGCCACGTGTCGCCGCCGCTTCCACGTGCCTCGCCCCGTCGCTGCCCGCGTGCGCTATATAGAGCGACGAGTGCGGGCGCAACCACACGTCTCCACCGCCTCCGCTCATTTATCTCCAGCATGCCTCCACGTCGTCGAGGGGCGTCCGGTTTCCGTGGCGTTCGAGTGCGTCCGAGCGGTAGGTTCACCGCCGAGATACGCGCCGGCGGCTTCCGCCTCACCCTCGGCACGTACAACACGCCGGAGCGGCGGCGCGCTTACGACGCGGCGGCGTGGCGCTTTCGGCGGCCAGACATGAACTTCCCGGATGTTGAATCGCTAGAGGAGGCGGAGTTCCTCGCGCCGCCGCCGTGCCTCGTCGACGACGAGGACCGTCGCCGGCACCGCCAGGTGCAGCGCAGGATCGCCATCGCCGAGCGCGACGAGCAGTTGATGCGCCAGTGGAGGGCGCAGTTCCCCAACGATGCCGACAACACCGACGCGTTCTTTGCTAACCTTAGGGCACAACGCAGGTCCGACAGGCGCCACCGTCGGGCCGTCGCCGCCTTCGAGCTCGAGAACTCGAATACAACTTGGACCGAAAACGACCCTCGGTGGGAGGACATTTGGACGGAGACAACCGCCGACGACGAGTAGAGACTAGACTAGTAATTTATCTATTTTATTGTAATTTCAATAAAGTCGTTGTCGGTTCTATTAGTTTAAATTTAGTTTATAAAGTCGATGTCGGTTGGTTTTGTTCAATAAAGTGGTTGACACGAAATTTATTACGATTGAACTGAAATTAAAGTACATAGCTCAACTGAAAATTAAGATACATGGCCAGATTCGAATGTTGGAGCCATTCAATCATAGTCGTGCCTAGCCCTATAATACTCGCCACTGTAGTCATCATAGTCGCCGACGTCATCGTCGCTAGCATCGGGGTCGCGGTTGTCCAACCTCGGCGGGTGAGCACGCGTGGGCTGGGATTGAGGGTAGCGCAGGCGGGGGCCACGATAGGCCAGGACGCTCTGGAGAGTCCGGCCGCGCCACCACATCCGACGGCCGGCCTCGTTGAAGTTCGAAGGAGGCGGGCCGTCCTCCTCGTACCTGGCAACCGCCCTCTCACGCCGATTGATGAAGAAGCTGTCCCAAGTCGGACTGTAGTCGGGATGCCACTGGGGATTCCTCCGCTGCTCAGGCGTGAGCTCGAAATAGTAGTGGTTCGTGATGGCCATCTCGCGTGGCACACCAAGAGGGATAGGAGGGACCGGTACGCCTCCGACGCTCAGCAACCAGCCGGTCGGGACGCGGTAGCCGGGCGGGCAGGGGTAGTTCGAGGCGCAAAGCGCCTCCGCCTCCCGGGGTGTTAGACATACGATGGAAGCCATGGGAGAGAGTGATGAGGTTTGCAGATATGAGTCCAAGCCTACATATATATAGTGGAAAAATGGCGGGAATGCGGGAAGAAAATAGGCGGGAACGAAGTGGCGCGCGAAACTTTCATCCCGGGTGGAGGCTCAAACCACGACAAAAGACTGGGGGAGGCTTATCTAGGAGGGCCTTTTGTCACGGTTGGTGGCTGCAACCGCGACTAAAGCTGTCTGCAGGATAAGGATGTATCGGTAACCTTTTGTCACGGTTGGTGGCTGCAACCGCGACTAAAGGTGTCGGCAGGATAAGGATGTGTCGGTAACCTTTTGTCACGGTTGGTGGCTGCAACCGCGACTAAAGGTGTCGGCAGGATAAGGACGCGTGGGTGGATGCACTGCTCGATGAGATAAAGCATGTAGCGCACGACGGCCTGTCGAAGGAATAAGACAAAGTAGAAGCGGTGCCGTTCCTATAAAAGGAGCATCGATACGCCTTGCCAAGCAGATCAACAAGCCAAGAACAGTTTCATTCCCATGGATGAAGGAAAGGGTTGGGAAACCTCCCGTGGCGCAGCTTCTCGAAGATGTCGTTGGTGCACACGCCCTACGGCATCTTCGGAAGCTGCTCCTCGGAAAAATTTCCATGCAAGCCCGTGAAAGACTCCGTCTCCTCTAACAGTGTTGGGGAAAGGGTTCTCATTATTACATAAATGTAGACATTGTCTTGGGAACTATATATGAAGAATACATTATTACATCGCCATCTAGTGTTGTGATCTTCTACGCCGTAGCCATGGAGAATCTTCATCATTTAGCAAGATGCTTGGGTCAATTTTCACCGTGAAGGGTGGAATTTCTTTAAACTTATTATAATCTTCTGACATGTCTGTCTTGTCATCCACTCCCACGATGTTTCTTTTCCCCGAAAGAACTATGTGGCGCTTTGGCTCCTCGGTTGATGTATTCTTTTGTTGATTTCTTTTTCTTGATTTGCTAGACATGTCCTTCACGTAGAAAACTTGAGCCACCTCGCTAGGACAAAGGCTCGTCCAGTACGCAAGATTGTTGGGATCCACTGTTATCATACCGTACTTATCGTCAATATGTATAGCGCTGAGCTTCACCCATTTGCACCGAAACAAAGGGACCTTAAAAGTGGGACCATAGTCAAGTTCCCATATCTCCTCTATGTATCCATAATATGTGGTGGTCTGCCCATTCTCGTCTTTTGCATCGAAGCGGACACCGCTATTTTGGTTGGTGCTCTTTTTATCTTGGTCGATCGTGTAAAATGTATTCCCATTTATCTCGTACCCTTGGAATGTACATATGTTTGAAGATGGTAACCTGGCCAACAAGTACAGCTGCTCCACAACAGATGGGTCATTAATGAGATGTCTTTGCAACCAACTGCTGGTATTCATGTGTTGACGTGTAATCAAGGACTCGGGCTGGC
This sequence comes from Lolium multiflorum, assembly GCA_030979885.1. NCBI lineage: Eukaryota > Viridiplantae > Streptophyta > Magnoliopsida > Poales > Poaceae > Lolium > Lolium multiflorum. Next base: position 107,944 of record JAUUTY010000715.1, read on the forward strand.
CCGGGTTTATTTCTCGTAAAACATTCTTATGTTTCTCGATGTACGGAGCCACCAAGCTGGAATTGTATAGAACTGTGTAGTGTGCTTGATTGAAAGAAATCTTGTCCCTCCACACCGTTGCTTTCCTTCCTAGTGTGCCTTTTCCAGTCAGCCTCCCCTCATACCGAGATTCAGGAACACCAATCGGCTTAAGGTCAGGAAGAAAGTCAACACAAAACTCAATGACCTCCTCAGTTCCGTAGCCCTTTGAGATACTTCCTTCCGGCCTAGCTCGGTTATGAACATATTTCTTTAAGACTCCCATGAACCTCTCGAAGGGGAACATATTGTGTAGAAATACAGGACCGAGAATTCTAATCTCTTCAACTAGGTGAACGAGGAGGTGCGTCATAATATTGAAGAAGGATGGTGGGAACAACAACTCGAAGCTGACAAGACATTGGACCACATCTTCCTGTAATCCTGACAAAGTTTCTGGATCAATACCTTCTGAGAAATTGCGTTGAGGAATGCACATATCTTCACAATGGCTAGTCGAACATTTTCTGGTAGAAGTCCCCTCAATGCAATCGGAAGCAATTGTGTCATAAGCACGTGACAGTCATGGGACTTCAGGTTCTGGAATTTTTTCTCCTTCATATTTACTATCCCCTTTATATTCGACGAGAAACCAGACGGAACCTTGATACTGAATAGGGCTTCAAAAAAGATCTCCTTCTCATGTTTGGTAAGAGCGTAGCTGGCAGGCCCTACAAACTGCCCTGGATGATTGCCGTTTCGTCCTTTATGAAGTTCCTGGTCCTCCCGTGCTTCTGGTGTATCTTTTGTCTTTCCATACACGCCCAGAAAACCTAGAATATTCACACAAAGATTCTTGGTCAGGTGCATCACGTCGATTGCAGAGCGGACTTCCAGGACTTTCCAATATTCTAGCTCCCAAAAAATAGATTTCTTCTTCCACATGGGCGCGTGTCCGTCATCTTTCGGAACAGGTCGACTGCCTGGACCCTTTCCAAAGATAACATTTAAATCCTTGACCATGTCAAATATATCAGCACCACTACGGGGGACAGGCTTCGGACGGCGGTCTGCCTCGCCATCAAATGCTGTTTGCCTTAAGGGATTGCTTGCGCGGAAGGAAACGACGATTGAACGGGTACACAACTTTTTTGCTTTCCCAAATATTTACTTTTCTCTAAACAGTGTGTGCATGCATTGTATCCTTTGTTCGTCTGTCCTGAAATGTTACTAAGAGCAGGCCAATCATTGATGGTTATGAATAGCAATGCTCGTAGGTCAAATTCTTGCTCCGTGTGCTCATCCCACACACGTACACCTGGTTTGGCCCACAACTCCAAAAGTTCATCGACTAATGGCCTTAGGTACACATCAATGTCATTGCCGGTTGCTTTGGGCCTTGGATAAGCACTGGCATCATAATGAACTTCCGCTTCATGCACAACCAAGGAGGAAGGTTGTAGATACATAGAGTCACGGGCCAGGTGCTGTGACTGCAGCTCTGCTCCCCAAAAGGATTCATGCCATCTGTACTTAGACCAAAGTATAAGTTCCTTGCCTCACCTGCAAAATCCGGGAACTCTCTCCCGATGTTTCTCCACTGCCGACCATCAGCGGGGTGCCTCAACATCGCGTCTTTCTTACGTTCTTCCATGTGCCATCGCAACAACTTGGCATGCTCTTTGTTTCTGAACAAACGTTTCAACCGTGGTATTATTGGAGCATACCACATCACCTTCGCAGGAACCCTCTTCCTGGGTGGCTCGCCCTCAACATCACCAGGGTCATCTTTTCTGATCTTATACCGCAATGCACAACATATCGGACATTTATTCAAATTCTCGTACTTCTCACCGCGGTAGAGGATACAGTCATTAATGCATGCATGTATCTTCACATCTAATCCTAGAGGGCAGACAAGCTTCTTTGCTTCATATGTACTGACGCAATTCATTATTTCTTGGAAACAGCTTCTTTAATATTATCATCAATTTCTCAAATCCCGAGTCAGTCACACCGACCTCTGCTTCCATTTCAGCAATTCCAATATGCTACCCAGCTTTCTATGCCCATCTTCACAACCTGGGTACAACAATTTGTTGTGGTCCTCTAACATCTTGTCGAACTGCAACCTCTCCTTATCCGTCTCTTCTTGCATCGAGAAATGGCCCGACGAAGATCATCATCAACAGGATCATCGATGCCTGTTCTTCACCTCCTTCTTCTTCATTGTCGTCCATTGCGGTATCAAAGCATTCAGAGAACATAGATCGGTACTGGTCATCATTATCTTCTTCCTCATCGCCGTCTTCCATCATAACCCCTTCTTCTCCGTGCTTGGTCCAAACATTATAGCTGGACATGAATCCAAACCGAAGCAGGTGGCTCTTAATGTCTCTTGAGCAAGAGTAATCCTTCTCGTTCTTACATTTTAGACATGGACATCACATAAAACCTTGCTTCGACTTGTTGGCCTCGGCCACAAGCAGGAAAGAATTCACGCCCTCTCTGAAAGCGGGAGCACATCGGTTACCGTACATCCATGGATGACTCATCTGCATCATAAGTACAATTATATATGTATCAGATGCAATCACCTTGCTAAAATTAGTATTGTACGGACTATGCATATATATAGTCGAAAATAGTTGCTAACCTTTTAGGATCAAAAAGAGGAGAAATCTTATCAAATAAAACCAAGTGGCATCCCTCTCACAAGCATTCCATCAAACACCTCTTGTGCACATGTAGAAAAAATGAGCTAACATACACCTCCACCTTCACCACAAGGAAAAAATGAGGTGGGGGTGGCTGGCTGCTTCTATATATATAGGCATGGCCCTTTTGTCGCGGGCCATATTACGACCCGCGACAAAGGGGTGCCGGGAGGCGCCAGCCCTCAGACCCCTTTTGTCGCGGGTCGTAATACGGCCCGCGACAAAAGGGCGACAAAAGGCCCTGCCCGCTCCACATGGTTTCGAGGCGACGTGGCCAGGCCATTTGTCGCGGGTGCAGGCGCGCCCGCGACAAAAGGCTCCCACGGAAGCCCTGTTTTCCACTAGTGCCAGGGGAGAACGTATTGCCCTCTAGTACGTACGAAGCAAAGAAGGTTGTCTGCCCTCTAGGATTAGAGGTGCAGAAGATACATGCATGCATCAATGAGTACGAGAATTTGAATGCATGCCCGATATGTAGTGCATTGAGGTATAAGATCAGGCGAGATGACCCTGGCGATGTTGAGGGCGAGTCCACCCCCAGGAAGAGGGTTCCTGCGAAGGTGATGTGGTATGCTCCTATAATACCACGGTTGAAACGTTTGTTCCAGAACAAAGAGCATGCCAAGTTGTTGCGATGGCACAAAGAGGACCGTAAGAAAGATGTGATGCGAGACACCCCGCTGACGGGTCGCAGTGGAGAAAAATCGACAGAGAGTTCAAGTCATTTTCAGATGACGCAAGGAACTTAAGATTTGGTCTAAGTACAGATGGCTTTAATCCTTTCGGGGAGCAGAGCTCCAGTCATAGCACCTGGCCAGTGACTCTATGTATCTATAACCTTCCTCCTTGGTTGTGCATGAAGCGGAAGTTCATTATGATGCCAGTGCTCATCCAGGGCCTGAGCAACCCGGCAATGACATTGATGTGTACCTGAGGCCATTGGTTGAAGAACTTTTAGAGTTGTGGCGTGACGAAGGTGTACCTGTGTGGGATGAGCACGAACAAAAGGAATTTAACCTACGAGCGTTGTTATTTGTAACCATCAATGATTGGCCTGCTCTTGGTAACATTTCAGAGCAGTCAAACAAGGGATACAATGCATGCACACACCGTTTAGGTGAGACTGACAGTAATTATTTGGGAAACAAGAATGTGTACCTGGGCATCGTCGATTTCTCCCAAAACAACATCACGTCAGAAAGAGAGGAAAGCATTCTGGAGGTGAGGCAGATAACCGAACGAAGCCTACCCGCCCTACTGGGGAAGTTATATATGATATGGTCAAGAATTTAAAAGTGATCTTTGGAAAGGGTCCCGGCGGACAATCTATTCCGCATGATGTTGACGGACACGTACCCATGTGGAAGAAGAAGTCGATATTTTGGGAGCTACCCTACTGGAAATTCTTAGAGGTTCACTCTGCAATCGACGTGATGCACGTGACGAAAAATCTTTGCGTGAACCTGCTAAACTTCTTGGGTGTGTATGGAAAGACAAAAGATACACCGGATGCACGGCAGGACCAGCAAAGTATCCACGAAGGAAACAACCTGAATCCAGAGAAGTATCAAGGTCCTGCCAGCTACGCTCTTACCAAAGAGGAGAAGGAGATCTTTTTTGAAGTCCTGAGTAGCATCAAGATCCCGTCTGGCTTCTCGTCGAATATAAAGGGAATAATAAACATGTCGGAGAAAAAGTTTCAAAACCTAAAGTCTCATGACTGCCACGTGATTATGACACAATTACTTTCGGTTGCATTGAGGGGGCTTCTGCCGGAAAATGTTCGAGTACCCATTGTGAAGCTATGTGCGTTCCTCAATGCAATTTCTCAGAAGGTGATCAATCCACTTACTCTACAAAATTTACAGAAGGATGTGGTCCAATGTCTAGTCAGCTTCGAGTTGGTGTTCCCACCATCCTTCTTCAATATTATGACACATCTCCTAGTTCACCTGGTCGAAGAGATTGGCGTTCTCGGTCCTGTATTTCTACACAACATGTTCCCCTTTGAGAGATTCATGGGAGTCTTAAAGAAGTACGTTCATAACCGTGCTAGGCCAGAAGGAAGCATCTCCAAGGGCTACGGAATAGAGGAGGTCATTGAGTTTTGTGTTGATTTTATTCCTGACCTTAAGCCGATCGGTGTTCCTGAATCGCGCTATGAGGGGAGACTGCGTGGAAAAGGCACGCTAGGAAAGAAATTAACAACGTGTATGGACGGACATTCTTTCACTCAAGCACACTACACAGTTCTACATAATTCCATCTTGGTGGCTCCGTACAAAGAGGAACACAAGGATATCTTACGCTCTAAATACTCGGAGCAATGTGAAGATTGGATTGATGGAGAACACATGAAGACTTTCGGCGGTTGGTTGCAAAAACATTTTACTTGTTGGCCAAGCAACCATCTTCTACTATATCGACTTTTCAAGGGTACGAGATTAATGGGAACACATTTTACACTTTCGCCCAAGACAAAAAGAGCACCAACCAAAACAGTGGTGTCCGCTTTGATGCAGAAGATGGCAATGGGAACAAGGTCACATATTATGGGTACATAGAGGAGATATGGGAACTTGACTATGGACCTAATTTCAAGGTCCCTTTGTTCCGGTGCAAATGGTTCAACCTGAAAGACGAGGTACAGGTAGACCCGCAGTACGGAATGACTACAGTGGATTTCAAGAATCTAGGGTACGACACCGAACCATTCGTCCTAGCCAGTGAAGTGGCTCAGGTTTTTTATGTGAAGGATATGTCTAGCAAACCGAAAAAAAGAAAAGAAAGGCAAGAGGACACATCATACGATGAGCCAAAGCGGCACATAGTTCTTTCAGGAAAAAGAAACATCGTGGGAGTAGAGGACAAGACAGACATGTTAGAAGATTATAATAAGTTTGACGATATTCCACCCTTCAAGGTAAAAATTGACCCAAGCATCATCTTCAACAATGAAGATTGTCCATGGTTGCGTCGCAGTAAGAAGAAAGGGAAGCAGACGAAGAAAACTCAGAAGACTAGCTAGATATAGGGATCATAACTTGTGTATCTCAATATGGAAATCACTTTTGTGTAATGATGTTACTGCATGTAAGATATTAGCAATGGAGATGGTTGGCTTGTTTTACTAGTTAAGTAGCTTTCACCGGCTTGCAGGGAAATTTTTCCGAGGCGGAACTTCCGAATATTCCATATATAGGGCATGTGCACCAAGGGCATATTCGAGAAGTTTTATCTCATCGAGCAGGGCGTCCTTATCCTGCCGACAGCTTTAGTACCGGTTGCACCCACCAGCCGGTACTAAAGGTTACCCACGCGTCCTTATCCCACCGACACTTTTGTTACATGACAGAAAAACCACCTTTAGTACCGGTTGCACCCACCAGACGGTACTAAAGGTTACCCACGCGTCCTTATCCCACCGACAGTTTGTTACATGACAGAAAACCACCTTTAGTACCGGTTGCACCCACCAGCCGGTACTAAAGGTTTGCCGCGCCATTGCGTTCCCGCCTATTTTCTTCCCGCGCTTTCCACCGGTTCCCGCCTCTGTCTTCCCGCCTCCGTCATCCCGCCTATATATATGTAGGCTTGGCCTCCATTTACATATCACATCTAGACTCATATCTGCAAACCTCATCATTCTCTCCCATGGATTCCATCGTATCTCTAACCCCCGGGAGGCGGAGGCGCTTTGCGCCTTGAACTACCCCTGCGGCGCTACGCGTCCCGACCGGCTGGTTGCTGAGCGTCGGAGGCGTACCGGTCCCTCCTGTCCCTCTAGGTGTGGCGCGCGAGATGGCCATCACAAACCACTACTACTTCGAGCTCACGCCAGAGCAGCGGAGGAATCCCCAGTGGCATCCCGACTACAGCCCGACTTGGAAAGCTTCTTCATCAATCGGCGTGAGAGGGCGCTTGCCAGGCACGAGGAGGGCGGCCCACCTCCTTCGAACTTCAACGAGGCCGGCCGTCGGCTGTGGTGGCGCGGTCGGACTCTCCAGGGCGTCATGGCCTACCGTGGCCCCCGCCTGCGCTACCCTCAGTCCCAGCCCACGCGTGCTCTCCCGCCGAGGTTCGACTACCGCGACCCCGATGCCAGCGACGATGATGACGGCGACTACGACGACTATAGTGGCGAGTACTATAGGGCTAGGCACGAGTATGACTGAATGACTCCAACAGTCAAATCTGGCCATGTATCTTAATTTTTAGTTGAGCTATGTTTTAATTCGAGTTCAATCGTAATAAAATTTATTCCTTTCATTCCCGCCTTTTTCTCCACGCGCGAGCGTCGTGGCGGGAAAGTTTCCCGCGCCGCGTGCGGACGACGGGAGTAAAGAAAAGAAATAGAAAAGAAAAAAATAAGAAATAGAAAAGAAAATGAACATAAAGGAAAAAGAAAAAGAAAAGAAAAAGAAACAGCAAATAAGAAATAGAAAAAGAAATAGAAAATAAGAAATAGAAAAGAAAAGAAAAAAAGAGAAATAGAAAATAAGAGATAGAAAATAAAAAGAAACAGAAAAGAAAAAGAAACAGAAAAGAAAACAGCAAAAGAAAAGAAAACAGCAAAAGAAAAAAGAAAAAAATACATTTGGTACCGGTTGGTATCACCAACCGGTACGAAAGGCCTTTCGTACCGGTTGGTGGTACCAACCGGTAAAAGGGTCTTCCTCTCGTTTTGACTTAGCGGCGCGGGCCAAATTTCCCCGAATCCCATTCTTCCGCGCGCCACGCTCACGCAGAGACCACGCCGTCGCAGCCTCGCCGTCGCAGCCTCGCCGTCGGCCGCCGCCCGCTCCCCGGCGCCGCAGGTAAGTCCTCCGGCCCGGCCCTTCTTTCCCTCCCCCGCTCACGCGCACGCCGACGCGGCCTCGCCGACGCCGCCTCGCCGACGCCGCCTCGCCGACACCGCCTCGCCGACGCCGCCTCGCCGCAGACGCCCAGACGCCGACGCCGCCTCGCCGATGCCGCCTGCTGGACGCCGACGCCCTTAGGGTGTTCGGTCAAATGTCCCTGCCACGAGCATGCGCCGCACGGGGCGGCTCGGGTTGATGAGCAGCTCCCTCCACACCCCCTGCCATCGCGCGCCTCGTTCGCGCACGATGGCGACCACGTCGTCGGCGTCGGTGGCGTCCGCGGGGATGCCGACGACCCGCTTAATGTCGAGGAGCCGCTCCTCGGCCTCCTCGTGCGAGTCGGAGGTCCTCCGGAGAACGTGCCGCGCGTCCTCGATGCGGCCGCGCATGACGAGCCAACACGGGGACTCCGGCATGGCGAGCACCGCGAAGCCGAGGAAGACGGGCGGCACGGCGCCGACGAGGAACATGGCGCGCCAGCTCTGGTGGACGGGGAGGCACGCGAAGGCAAAGTTGGAGACGTAGCCCAGGAGGATGCCGAAGTTGTTGAACACCTCCGGGAAGGTGGTGAGGAAGCCGCGGCTGGAGGTGGGCGCCACCTCGGCGGTGTACACGGGCGCGATCATGAGCGCGTAGCCGACGCTGATGCCGGCCACGAAGCGGCCGGCCATGAGGAAAGCGTAGTTGGGGGCGAGGCCCATGACGACCTTCTCGGCTGCTCCCGACGCGACGGAGTAGCCGTCGGTGTGGAGGCCGGGGCAGAGCACGCCGAGGCCGTTGGAGCGGATGTGGGAGGAACCGAGGCTCGGGATGACGACCACCGCGGCGAGGAGGCCGAGGGGCAGGAGGAGGAGGTACGGGGTGCAGAGCGTGGAGGAGGTGGGGAACAACGACTGCGATGACGAGCTGGTCTTCACATGCCGCGCGCGTCCCCGGTGAGACCGATGAATTAGAACGGTGAAATGCACGTGCCCTTATAGGCGGAACACCAACACACGTATTCGTTTGACGACGTGCGTCTCAAAAGCTTCGGTTGAATCGTTCGTTAGTTGGCGCGCGTGGACAGGGAATCGATTTGGGTTCTTCATCAGATCTTTCTACCCACAGTAGCATTAGGCGATGTGTCGAGCGGGATGACACCGTTTGAGCATGAGGGGCGCGCCGCCGAGTAGTGTTAGGGTCGAGAAGAGCGAGAGGAGGAGGGGAACGCCGAGTCCGTAGCCGTGGCGCCGTGACATCGAGTGTGTGGCGGTCTGCTGTTGGCGTGGTAGTAGTTAACACACGTCCGTTGGGAACCCCAAGAGGAAGGTGTGATGCGTACAACAACGAGTTTTCCCTCAGTATGAAACCAAGGTTATCGAACCAGTAGGAGTCAAGGAACACGTGAAGGTTGTTGGTGACGGAGTGTAGTGCGATGCAACACCAAGGATTCCGGCGCCAACGTGGAACCTGCACAACACAATCAAAGTACTTTGCCCCAACGTAACAGTGAGGTTGTCAATCTCACCGCTTGTAAACAAAGGATTAGATGTATAGTGTGGAAGATGATGTTTGTTTGCGAAGAACAGTAAAAACAAGTATTGCAGTAGATTGTATTTCAGATGTAAAGAATGGACCGGGGTCCACAGTTCACTAGTGGTGTCTCTCCGATAAGAAATAGCATGTTGGGTGAACAAATTACAGTTGGGCAATTGACAAATAAAGAAGGCATAACAATGCACATAGATATATCATGATGAGTACTATGAAATTTAATCAGGGCATTACGACAAAGTACATAGACCGCTATCCAGCATGCATCTATGCCTAAAAAGTCCACCTTCAGGTTATCATCCGAACCCCTTGCAGTATTAAGTTGCAAACAACAGACAATTGCATTAAGTATGGTGCGTAATGTAATCAACACAAATATCCTTAGACAAAGCATCAATGTTTTATCCCTAGTGGCAACAGCACATCCACAACCTTAGAACTTTCTGTCACTGTCCCAGATTCAATGGAGGCATGAACCCACTATCGAGCATAAATACTCCCTCTTGGAGTCACAAGTATCAACTTGGCCAGAGCCTCTACTAGCAACGGAGAGCATGCAAGAACATAAACAACATATATGATAGATTGATAATCAACTTGACATAGTATTCAATATTCATCGGATCCCAACAAACAAAACATGTAGCATTACAAATAGATGATCTTGATCATGATAGGCAGCTCACAAGATCTAACATGATAGCACAATGAGGAGAAGACAACCATCTAGCTACTGCTATGGACCCATAGTCCAGGGGTGAACTACTCACACATCGATCCGGAGGCGATCATGGCGATGAAGAGACCTCCGGAGATGATTCCCCTCTCGGCAGGGTGCCGAAGGCGATCTCCTGAATACCCCGAGATGGGATTGGCGGCGGCGGCGTCTCTGGAAGGTTTTCCGTATCGTGGCTCTCGGTACTGGGGTTTTCGCGACGAAGGCTTTAAGTAGGCGGAAGGGCGGAGTCGGAGGCGTCACGAGGGGCCCACACACCAAGGCCGCGCGACCAAGGCCTGGGCCGCGCCGCCCTAGTGTGGCGTCGCCTCGTCGCCCCACTTCGTAATCCTTTCGGTATTCTGGAAGCTTCGTGGAAAAATAAGACCCTGGGCGTTGATTTCGTCCAATTCCGAGAATATTTCCTTACTAGGATTTCTGAAACCAAAAACAACAGAAAACAACAACTGACTCTTCGGCATCTCGTCAATAGGTTAGTGCCGGAAAATGCATAATAATGACATATAATGTGTATAAAACATGTGAGTATCATCATAAAAGTAGCATGGAACATAAGAAATTATAGATACGTTTGAGACGTATCAAGCATCCCCAAGCTTAGTTCCTACTCGCCCTCGAGTAGGTAAACGATAACAAAGATAATTTCTGAAGTGACATGCTATCATAATCTTGATCAATACTATTGTAAAGCATATGAGATGAATGCAGCGATTCGAAGCAATGGCGAAGATAATGAGTAAACAAATGAATCATATAGCAAAGACTTTTCATGAATAGTACTTTCAAGACAAGCATCAATAAGACTTGCATAAGAGTTACTCATAAAGCAATAGATTCAAAGTAAAAAGCTTTGAAACAACACAAAGGAAGATATAAGTTTCAGCAGTTGCTTTCAACTTCAACATATATATCTCATGGATAATTGTCAACACAAAGTAATATAACAAGTGCAATAGGTAAACATGTAAGAATCAATGCACAGTTTACACAAGTGTTTGCTTCTAGGATAGAAAGAATAGGTGAACCGACTCAACATAAAGTAGAAGAATGGCCCTTCGCAGAGGAAGCATGGATTACTATTTTTGTGCTAGAGCTTTTCATTTTGAAAACATAGAAACAATTTTGTCAACGGTAGTAATAAATCATATGTGTTATGTATAAGATGTCCTATAAGTTGCAAGCCTCATGCATAGTATACCAATAGTGCTCGCACCTTGTCCTAATTAGCTTGGATTAACATGGATTATCATTGCATAGCATATGTTTCAACCAAGTGTCACAATTGGGTACCTCTATGCCGCCTGTACAAAGGTCTAAGGAGAAAGTTCGCATTGGATTTCTCTTTTGATTATTCTCAACTTAGACATCCATACCGGAACAACATAGACAACAGATAATGGACTCCTCTTTAATGCATAAGCATTCAACAACAGTTAATATTCTCATAAGAGATTGAGGATTAATTGTCCAAACTGAAACTTCCACCATGAATCATGGCTTTAGTTAGCGGCCCAATGTTCTTCTCTAACAATATGCATACTCAAACCATATGATCATGAAAATCGCCCTTACTTCAGACAAGACGAACATGCCTAGCAACTCACATGATATTCAACAAAGGTATAATAGTTGATGGCGTCCCCAAACATGGTTATCGCTCAACAAGCAACTTATTAAGAAATAAGATACATAGCTACATATTCTTCACCACAATAGTTTTTAAGGCTATTTTTCCCATGAGCTATGTATTGTAAAGACAAAGGATAGAATTTTAAAGGTAGCACTCAAGTAATTTACTTTGGAATGGTAGAGAAATACCATGTAGTAGGTAGGTATGGTGGACACAAATGGCATAGTTTTTGGCTCAAGGATTTGGATGCACGAGAAGAATTCCTCTCAATACAAGGCTAGGCTAGCAAGGTTGTTTGAAGCAAACTCAAGTATAAACGGTGCAGCAAGACTCACATATGAACATATTGTAAGTATTATAAGACTTTACATCGTCTCCTTGTTGTTCAAACACCTTAACCAGAAAAATATCTAGACTCTAGAGACCAATCATGCAAACCAGATTTTAACAAGCTCTATGTAGTTGTTCATTAATGGGTGCAAAGTACATGATGCAAGAGCTTAAACATGATCTATATGAGCACAACAACTGCCAAGTATCAAATTATTCAAGACATTATACCAATTACCACATGAAGCATTTTGTTTCCAACCATATAACAATGAAGCAGTTTCAACCTTCGCCATGAACATTAAGAATAAAGCTAAGAACATATGTGTTCATACGAAACAGCGGAGCGTGTCTCTCTCCCACACAAAGAATGCTAGGATCCGATTTTATTCAAACAAAAACAAAAACAAAAACAAACAGACACTCCAAGTAAAGCACATAAGATGTGACGGAATAAAAATATAGTTTCACTAGAGGTGACCTGATAAGTTGTCGATGAAGAACGGATGCCTTGGGCATCCCCAAGCTTAGATGCTTGAGTCTTCTTAAAATATGCAGGGATGAACCACGGGGGCATCCCCAAGCTTAGACTTTTCACTCTTCTTGATCATATTGTATCATCCTCCTCTCTTGACCCTAGAAAACTTCCTCCACACCAAACTCAAAACAAATTCATTAGAGGGTTAGTGCATAATTGAAAATTCATATATTCAGAGGTGACATAATCATTCTTAACACTTCTGGACATTGCACAAAGCTACTGAAAGTTAATGAAACAAACAAATCCATCAAACATAGCAAAACAGGCAATACGAAATAAAAGGCAGAATCTGTCAAAACAGAATAGTCCGTAAAGACGAATTTTTTAGAGGCACCAGAATTTCTCAGATGAAAATGCCCAAATTGAATGAAAGTTGCGTACATATCTGAGGATCACGCAAGTAAATTGGCAGATTTTTCTAAATTTTCTACAGCAGGGGCGGCTCAATTTCGTGACAGCAAGAAATCTGTTCATGCGCAGTAATCCAAATCTAGTATTGACTTTACTATCAAAGACTTTACTTGGCACAACAATGCAACAAAATAAAGATAAGTAGAGGTTGTTACAGTAGTAACAACTTCCAAGACTCAAATATAAAATAAAGTGCAGAAGTAAAATAATGGGTTGTCTCCCATAAGCGCTTTTCTTTAACGCCTTTCAGCTAGGCGCAGAAAGTGTGAATCAAGTATTATCAAGAGATGAAGCATTAGCAGAGGGGTTTGGAGTTTTGTCAACTATACATTGTATCTTATCTATGTTAGTTTCAGAGGCTCCTTTTTCATTACTCTTAGGCTTGCTATTCTCATCAAACAAATTTTCAGGAACAAACCAACCATATTTATTTTCTAGAGCTTCATGCATTCCTAGGAGCTTACAAGGTATTGATGTCTTAATCTCCCCTTCACAATTAACTTTATTAATGTACTTTAATCTATCTTTTTCCATTTTTTCAAGGGTACTAGCAAAATTGGTATAAGAGCCAGGCATCTTATATTTAATAAAAACTTTTCTAGCCTCTCTTGCTACACAACCAAATTCTTTAAGAAGGGTTTCTAAGAAAAAATCTTTCTTTTCTCCTTCCTCCATATCACAGAGTGTAAGAAACATGTGTTGAATTATAGGATTGAGATTAACAAATTTAGTTTCCAACATGTGTACTAAAGAAGTAGCAGCAATTTCATAAGTAGGAGCAAGTTCTACCAAGTGTCTATCTTCAAAATCTTTAGTTGTACTAACATGAGTGAAAAAATCTTATATGTTATCTCTTCCAATTATAGACCCTCGTCCCACCGGTATGTCTTTTAGAGTGTATTTAGGAGGAAACATGATGAAATAAAAAAAAGGTAAATAAAGTAAATGCAAGTAACTAATTTGTTTTTGTGTTTTTAATATAGAGAACAAGACAGTAAATAAAGTAAAACTAGCAACTAATTTTTTGTGTGTTTTTGATATCGGAGCAAATAAAGCAGTAAATAAAATAAAACAAAGCAAGACAAAAACAAAGTAAAGAGATTGGATGTGGGAGACTCCCCTTGCAGCGTGTCTTGATCTCCCGGCAACGGCGCCAGAAAAATCCTTGCTGGCGTGCAGTTGACACACGTCCGTTGGGAACCCCAAGAGGAAGGTGTGATGCGTACATCAGCGAGTTTTCCCTCAGTACGAAACCAAGATTATCGAACTAGTAGGAGTCAAGGAACACGTGAAGGTTGTTGGTGACGGAGTGTAGTGCGGCGGAACACCAAGGATTCCGGCGCCAACGTGGAACCTGCACAACACAATCAAAGTACTTTGCCCCAACGTAACAGTGAGGTTGTCAATCTCACCGGCTTGCTGTAAACAAAGGATTAGATGTATAGTGTGGAAGATGATGTTTGTTTGTGAAGAACAGTAAAGAACAAGTATTGCAGTAGATTGTATTTCAGATGTAAAGAATGGACCGGGGTCCACAGTTCACTAGTGGTGTCTCTCCGATAAGAAATAGCATGTTGGGTGAACAAATTACAGTTGGGCAATTGACAAATAAAGAAGGCATAACAATGCACATACATATATCATGATGAGTACTATGAAATTTAATCAGGGCATTACGACAAAGTACATAGACCGCTATCCAACATGCATCTATGCCTAAAAAGTCCACCTTCAGGTTATCATCCGAACCCCTTCCAGTATTATGTTGCAAACAACAGACAATTGCATTAAGTATGGTGTGTAATGTAATCAACACAAATATCCTTAGACAAAGCATCGATGTTTTATCCCAAGTGGCAATAGCACATCCACAACCTTAGAACTTTCTGCCACTGTCCCAGATTCAATGGAGGCATGAACCCACTATCGAGCATAAATACTCCCTCTTGGAGTCACAAGTATCAATTTGGCCAGAGCCTCTACTAGCAACGGAGAGCATGCAAGAACATAAACAACATATATGATAGATTGATAATCAACTTGACATAGTATTCAATATTCATCGGATCCCAACAAACACAACATGTAGCATTACAAATAGATGATCTTGATCATGATAGGCAGCTCACAAGATCTAACATGATAGCACAATGAGGAGAAGACAACCATCTAGCTACTGCTATGGATAGTCCAGGGATGAACTACTCACACATCGATCCGGAGGCGATCATGGCGATGAAGAGACCTCCGGAGATGATTCCCCTCTCCGGCAGGGTGCCGGAGGCGATCTCCTGAATCCCGAGATGGGATTGGCGGCAGCGTCTCTGGAAGGTTTTCTGTATCGTGGCTCTCGGTACTGGGGTTTTCGCGACGAAGGCTTTAAGTAGGCGGAAGGGCGGAGTCGGAGGCGTCACGAGGGGCCCACACACCAGGGCCGCGCGGCCAAGGCCTGGGCCGCGCCGCCCTAGTGTGGCGTCGCCTCGTCGCCCCACTTCGTAATCCTTTCGGTCTTCTGGAAGCTTCGTGGAAAAATAAGACCCCGGCGTTGATTTCGTCCAATTCCGAGAATATTTCCTTACTAGGATTTCTGAAACCAAAAACAGCAGAGCAACTGGCTCTTCGGCATCTCGTCAATAGGTTAGTGCCGGAAAATGCATAATAATGACATATAATGTGTATAAAACATGTGAGTATCATCATAAAAGTAGCATGGAACATAAGAAATTATAGATACGTCTGAGACGTATCACGGTCCGTTAGGGTTTTTTGCTTTCTTCATTTCAATTGTTATTCATCTAGCAATCTGTTATATGATCATTACATGATGAATGAAATATAATTGCTTTCTTAATTTTGCAGTGACATTGAGGTATGGAGGACGGCACCTTCGTCCGAGATGAGGAGGGGGAAGAAGCGGTGCAGAAATTGATCTATGATAGTGCCCGTGGTACGGAACCCGATGGAGATGACAACGAGTTCCAAGACTTTCTGAATGATTTCGGCGAGGGACTTGAGTCTGAACAAATTAGAAGAGACAACGAAGTGTCCATCACAAACTCCGGCGAGGCATATATTTATGTATCAATTAGTCTATGTTCATCCCTAGATGCATTCATTTATTTGTATTGCACTTATTAACGAATATTTTTTTCTTTTAGCCTTCTGGATCATCGAGCAAGTCTGTTAGAACAAAACGAGGCCCGACGCAACTGCTAAAGGGCGAGGGCAGGTTAGCCCTCACGGCATTCAAGGCTAATGGTGAACCAGAGCATCCCAAAGAGTTTTGCCGCAAATTTACAAGTCAAGCCGGAGTTCTTGTTAGGGACCATGTACCGATCAACATTCAAGAGTGGCATAAGCCGAAGAACGCGGAGAGTGGTGCTAGTTATGTCAACGACACGATGAAAAAATTTCTTTGGGACACGCTACTGACAAAGTTCAGCCTACCGGAAGACATGACGGAAGGCCAGAAGAATAAAGTCAAGGAATGGACATGGAAGAAGATGGCCATACAATTCCAGACCTGGAAGAAAAATTTATGGGACAAATATAAGAATGAAGATCCAGTATTCGATGATAATCTAGTCAAGATAAAAGATCACTGGCCCGCATTTAAGAGGTATAAGCAATCGTCTACTTTTGTGTCCCGATCGATCAAAAATACCGAAAATGCTTCAAAGAAGAAACTTCCGCATCATTTGGGGTCAGGTGGCTACAAAAGTGCCATTCCGAAGTGGACAGCGTTTGAAAATAAACTGATGAATGCAGGAATCACTCCACAGACATGGGACTGGCCCGAACGGTCCAAGTTCTGGTTGTTCGCTCATGGGGTAGTGTTGGACCCAAAGACAGGGCTGATCGTTGCGAAGGGAAAATGGAAGGAAAAAATTGATGCAATTTTACCGAAGCTTGTAGATGCAATTGAAAAGGTCAGAAAGGGAGAGTACATTCCAGATCGAGAGAATGACGAGCTGACACTCGCTCTGGGGAACCCTGAACACGTTGGACGGGTACGAGCTCGTCCAGGTCTCACCATGAAGGAAGCGTGGCCGGACAGCGCTGACACTTATAGAAGCCGTTCGCGAAAGAAGAAGAAGGACGCCAACACGTTAACGGAATTGTTAAATAGGGTGGAGGCTCTTGAGAAAAATCAGAGGGTACCTGATCAGCCGCTGTTTCTACAGGATCCACAAGCCGATGCTGCCCCATCTCAGCGAAGAAGCAGTGTCGGTTCCTCGCATCTTGACGGATGTGGAGGAAGCTACCCCGTGGATTATGTCACGGAGAAGACAGATTGCGAGCTACATATGTTATTCAGGACCGCGTCCGTTAAGGTGGCGGTCGGCTATGTGTACCCAAGTGAAGATGGAGCAATGCACCATCATATGCCCATTCCACCTGGTTGTGTTCGTGTCGGGGTGGATGAAGTTGTTCCGGGTTTTGAAACAGTGGAGCTTGATATTCCTAGAGGTGAAGATGAGAGGACACTAGCCGATGTCAAGCACGGTTTTGCCCTACGGCCGAAGAAGTACGTCGTCCTTTTGCAAAGGCCACCGACTCCTACACATGAGCAGCAAATGCCATCGACTCCTCCTGGTGGCAGTCCTCGTGAGCAGCCAAGTCCACACCTACCTGAGAGGGACCCCAGCGTGAGTCCACCATCTCGAGATCCTCCGCGTAAGATAGCGTCCGTTAAGCGGAACGGTACACCGCCCAGGAAGAGATCTAGAAAGGAGAAACCATAGCCGCCCATTGAGAAGTTACCTTGGGAAAAAAGTGTCGAGGAAAATAGGGAAGCCGTTGAGGCCGAGGTGATTTTTTTTTTTGCACCGAAAGTGCCAGAGATACCTTTCGAGAAGACACTAGATCCGGTGAAAGTTGTGCGTACCGTTGAGAATCTATATGACCCTGTACCATCGCCGCCATCTGACTATAGGCGTTCTATTGAAAGGTCGTATGACAAGATGATCGAGGCGACAAAACCCGTTCAATCGGGTATCAGGGAGATAAAAGGGATACACCAAGTCTACCAGCTCGGACAACAACCCATTCAATCGGTCGCCCCTCTCAAGGTGTTTGACGGGAAGCCCGTTCAAAGTTCTCGACAAGACACAACTGATTACGCCTTCGCTGAACGAGCATATCAATTTGTTCAAGGGAAAGATTTGGTCGAGAATCTTAGGAAGCTACCAACATGTATACGTAACTTGCATTCGTGGTACCTTAATGCCTCAAAGGAAGGGATCGAGACTATCATGGTGCGAGTTAGGGAAGAGCACTACTTCTAGGAATACTGTGTGAACGTTGACTTCAACGAGCTTTTCCAGTTATACAATCTCCGGGCTCTCGACAAATCTATCATCAGTTCCTATTGTCTGTAAGTGATTTATTTAATTTGAGAAGTCTTTAGCTCAGCTCGTTCATTGTCTGCAGATTATAATCTTTTGTGCGCTATATTATGCAGATCGAAGATGCTCGAATGCAAAACGGACGAAATCATGGACATTGGGTTCATTGACCCGCACACAATGCATGTTAAAACCATAGAAGATCCCCTCTATAACAAGGATACACCGGAGACTTTGCTAAGGTTTTTGAAGCGACAACGTGACAAAAGGCTAATAATTTGGCCTTACAACTTCGAGTGAGTCTTACTGTCTTATAACACATTATATTTTGCTCACCGTATGTCAAAATTTTAACTAATGACTTATATATATGACACTACATATTTAAACGTGCGTAGGTTTCACTTTATTCTTCTCGTCATCAATATGCACATTGGAGAAGTTGAAGTCTTTGACTCACTAAGCAAAAAATCGGAACTATACTTGTCTTGTTATTTAATGCTCAAAAGGTAATTTTAATTCTTATCGGTTTGTTTCGTTAATTTCCTGCTATGAACTAATTGATAACTCTTTTATGCATTTTCTTTTGTCGGGCAGCGTATGGGAAACTTTCATCAAGGAAGATAAGTCCCATGAATGGACACCGAAGCTGCGATGGCGTGCGAAAGTAAGTAGTACTACCTAGGTTCACAGACCTTTAATTATCATACTTGACTATTGTTTGATTGAATTATATTCTTAAAGAAATGCCCGCAACAACCAGAAGGGACTGATCTCTGTGGATTCTACGTTTGCGAGTACATCCACAGAATTGTCAGCGAGAGAATGAATAATGAAAGAAATAAAGAGGTACGAAAACAATATTCACAAATTTGTTTTCTTATCATAGTTGTGCTGAGTTTCAGTAACAGTTGTTTCATTGTGGTTTGAATATATATATTTACAAACACACAAAGCTCATGTATTCATTTGTATCTTATTCTTTTATAGTTGGCAAGAAAGCGGAACAAGCTCTCAATCGATGACCACTTCATAGCAATAGGCGAGGAATTGGCAGGATTTTTCCTTCGGGACGTCATACCACCATTCGAAGAGTTCCACTATGAATAAAGATGTACATATTACATATATAGTTGACTCGAAGAGTACCACTATGCTACATGTAATAGACATATATAGAGTACGCCTCGGAGAGTACCACTATGCATGAAGATCGATCTTCATGCATAGTGCTACTTAATTTGCGATCTTATGCAATTACATGTGTGTTATATTATATGCACCAACTTGCTATGCATCATCTTGATCTTCATGTACTACCTAAACCCAAACGCGTTTCTGGTGCATCGACGCGATATGAAACAAACCGATATCACTAAACCCCTCCAAAAACCCTAAAACTTGAATTCTGCCGCGGCAGAGATTCGTGCATATTCCCTGCCGCGGGTGGGAACCTTTGGTACCGGTTCGTATTACCAACCGGTACCAAAGCTCCTTCGCCCTGAGCTCTCCTGGTGGCCCACGTGGAGGCCCCTTTTATACCGGTTCGTAAGCAACCGGTACGAAAGGGGGGGCATTTAGTGCCGGATATTTTATACCGGTTGCTCAACCGGTACAAATGGCACTCTAGAACCGGTATTAATGAGAGGTTTTCTACTAGTGATACAACAGCTGAACATCGTACTTGATGATAACCATAAGTAGATGAAACTGTGATCACAAAGTAGTACAAGCCATAGAAAAATTCTTTGCAGAATTAAATTTGCGAAGGAAATACAATTGCACCTGATACTGTTGGGGTGCGAACGTACAAATTGGAGAACAGAAAACCAATCTCTGCAGTGCCTTGGGAGTTGATCCGATCAAGCTGATCAATCTAGTACTTGGTTAATCAATCTGGCCTGTGCTGCTTCGGCTGAGGCTAGAGCTTCACGTACGGGGCTGTCGCACGGTGGTTTTAAGCACAGCAGTACCAACTCGCAAACCTAGATGCAAAAACAATCTGGAACCCTGCCGCATGAACACATAGAAAAACGGCGGTGGAAACTGCAGCAAACCTGATAACAAAATGGTGATCTCGGCGACTTGACGGATCCTTGTTACTTGGTCCTCGATTAATGCTTCCCTGTGACTCGTACTGTGTCAATCGATCTGGTGAAGACACTGCCAAAATTACTCGACGCCTTTGATCGGACATGATACCGATATGGGATCGCGATCTCCCTGGCGACGTAGATAAAGAATCAGCAGTAGCAGATTGATCCGTTTCAAAAACTGGATGTCAGCGGAAAAACGAATCGCAGGAGTCGGCACAGAGAACACCGACTCTAGATCTAATGTCACAAATTGTAGAAGGATTGAGAGGGAGAGAGATATGCGGAATATGTTGGATGTTGTATTGCGTCTCATGGGCGAGTATATATAGGATACAAGACTTTGAGGCTAAGAAACTCTCTTAGAGATAAGGCAGGAGATGAATGACAAATCCTGTACAAATCCCGTGACATCTAATACTACCTAATATATCTCTAACACCCCCCGCAGTCGTAGCGGTAGCGACGTGAACAAGAGTAGCGTCGCGGACGGTCAGACTGGAGAAGAAGCTGGTGAGGCGCAGGCGAGGTGGTAGCCCTTTGTGCCGATGTCGAGGTAGCCGAGAGCGTGGGTGCTGCAACCTTGGTCGAGGAAGCCGCGCGAGGGATTGCCGTGGTCGATGTCGTGGGCGGGTGCCGGTGTCGATGTAGCCGCAAGCGCGTAGTGCGCGAGGAGAGTGACGGAGACGCGTCGAGGCAGTCGTGGAGGTTGTCGATGCCGAAGTCGATGCAGTCGGAGCCGTCGAGGACGATGTGCAACCATAGTTTTGCCAGAACCAGGCACACGTCGGGACGAAGGCATACTTCGGTTTTGCCAGAACCGAGTACACATAGAAGAAGTCGGTGACGCGGTCGAGGCAGTCGTAGAGGCGATGCCGAAGAAGACGTTGTCGAAGCCGATGAAGACGAGACGTCCGGCGCGAGTTTGCCAGACTCGGGAACGTGTCGGGGATGAAGGCACTTCCGGTGTTTCCAGTACCGGGCATGCGAGGGTAGGGAACATTACAAAGTGCGCGCCATGTCGGAGTAGACTAGGTAGAGGAGGTCTCGACGACGGGTGTCGGAGAAGAGGAGCAGGTGGTGTAGTCGGGGAAGAGGCGAGTCTCGACGACGGGTGTCGGAGTAGAGTAGCAGGTGACGTAGTCGGGGAAGAGGCGAGGACGCTGGCGGCGAAGCTGTAGTGTACGAAGACGTAGAAGGCGGCTAACCCAGCGGTGACCAGGGGTGGTCATGCTGCGCCTAGACGGGCGTTGCGGTGGTCGGCAAGCTCAGCGCGACCTGGAGCGGTTGGCGAGCCCAGCGGCGACCTGGGGTGGGGCGGCGATACACGAAGTAGGCGAGGAAGACCCAGCGGCGTGACGAAGACCATGCGCAGACGGAGGCGACCCGCGCCGAAGGGGCGGCGCTGTGGTGGCCTCGGACGTCGATGCGCGGGGGACGGCAAAGTAGACTGCGTGCGGCAACGTCTCGGCCCGAGGGGCCGGCGTAGCTGCAGGGCGCGAGTCGATGCAGCGGCGGGAGGCCACCAGCGACGTACACGCCTTCGAAGGCGCGTCGGAGGCCGGTAGCATGGACCAAAGGCGGCGGCGCTGCGGCCCGAAGGGCGACGCAGCGGCAGCCCGTAGGTCGATCGGTGGTAGGCGCGTGCTCGGGGACGTGCTTGGCGGAGACGTGCGCGCGGTCGGTTGATCAGACCGACGGCGGCGCTACGCGCCATGGCGTGGACGACGTGTCGCAGATTGGAGTCGTTGGCGACGTTGTCGGTGATGTCCCGGGCGATGACGGCGAAGACGGACCGGCGATGGAGACCGCGCGGGCGAGACAGCCTGCTGCGTCGCACGTAGGCGTCCCGTGTGTGACGCGTGCGGCCGTGCCGCGCGGTTGATGAAGATGGCCGGTGTAGATCGACGCCGTTGTCGGAGTAGAGGCGCGCGGTGACGTCGGCGGTGGGCGACTCAATCCGATCTATGATCGGTAAACCAAAAAAGAAAACACCGGTCGAGCGACCGGCGGAGCAAAAAGAAAACCAATCTACGGATTGGAAAAAAAGACTCGAGGGCAGCGGATCAACGGATCGGCGGACGAACCCTCATACGGGTTGCGCGGCCCCCGGAGTAGATCATGTAGATCGACCTCCCCGGGGCGGCGCGGCGCGAAACTTTGGGGCGGCTAGGTCAAGGAGCGTGCCGCTCTGATACCATGTAGAAGGATTGAGAGGGAGAGAGATATGCGGAATATGTTGGATGTTGTATTGCGTCTCATGGGCGAGTATATATAGGATACAAGACTTGGAGGCTAAGAAACTCTCTTAGAGATAAGGCAGGAGATGAATGACAAATCCTGTACAAATCCCGTGACATCTAATACTACCTAATATATCTCTAACACAAATCACTTGATGCTGCAAGATCTAAACACTATGCGCGATGTTGCCCGGGAGCGCAGCGGAAAGTCTCACGGACAGCAGATCAATCTTGAAACCTTGTGCTCTGATACCATTTGTTATAAAATCGCGCAAATAAAAGTAGATCAAACGAAGAACAAGAACACAGATTTTTACGTGGAAAACCCAAACGAGAAAACCACGAAACGCACGGCGGCACTCTCACTATAATTGGAGGAGTATTACAATACACGAGAGGACAAACCTCATGCGTGCTATCAATATGGAGAAACTCTCTCTCATCTATTCTATGACTACCTTGGACTATATATAGGGGCAAACAACTCCCTTTCCTGGGGAACATGAAATAGAGTTGTAGATGTGCTACGTCTAGCACGGTTGGCACGCCGTAGTCCGTTAGGACTCCTTCCATAGTACAACATGTAAATAGATTTCGGAATACAATACAACAACAACAACAGTGACCATGTGTGACAATGCTATGTAGCCGGCTAGGCGAAGTTTGCATTTTCGTTTAGTATAAAATACGCCAAGAGAAAGACAAAAAAGACACTTTCCACATGTACCTGACCGCCTGGACTCACCTAGCAATTCACAATTAAAATTTTAAAAGAGGCTAAATGGGACAATTAAACCTGGCAAAACTTTCCCTGAATGAGGTAACATGGATGAAAAACTGTTAATTAAATGGGACAATTAGTGTCAAAATTGTTAAACTATGGGATAAAATATTGACCCGGTATATCAGCTATGAGGGAATCTGTGCCGAAAAACCAAATAGAGAAAAAACACAGAGACCTAATTCCACCAGCTTCAAGAACGGGTTAGTTTAGGTTGGTACTCGTTTCAGTAGGTATCAGACCAACCGAGATCCTAGAGATTTCACGCCATTCTTGTCCGTTTGGTCTATGAATCAGTTTATATAGGGTGTGTTTGGTAGCCCGGCTCACCTCAGAGATTCTCATCTCAACCTAGCTCAACACACTATTTCTTGTTTGTTAGCCCGGCTCGTATCAACTCAGCAGTGCCCACCTCATACTAAAAACACCTCTCAGCCAGGCTGGGATGAGAAGCCCAAATCGAGATTCACAACCGGACCAGGCTGAACTCATACCCGCAATCCACTGTAGCAGAGCCTGCGACCCACCCCAGACCCCGACCCCCACCTCCTTCCTCTCCTCATTTCCCCCGTTCCTCCTCTCTTGCTCCCGTCCTCCTCCCGCCCTCCTCCTCTCCCGCCGGACGAGCCGGAGCCATGGACCCGCGCCGGCGCCCTCTGGTTCGCCGCCGTCGACGAGAAGGCTCCCCGGATGGTTCTCCTCCCGCTCCGGCCCTCCTCCCGCCCTCAACATCTCTTGACGGGCGAGCAGTACGTGGAGACACCGGGCTCGCGCCGGCGCCCTCCAGCCCATCACCGCGGACGAGAATACTCCCAGCACGCCGTCGCGTCGTTGAAACGCCGGCGCCGCCCCGCGGACGAGCGCCTCCATGACCAGTCCGAGCTCCACTGCCACGGACGAGTGCCTCCACGCATGGCTGTGCCACGAATAGTCGCGAGCTCCGCCGCCACGGAAGAGCGCATACACGCAGCCTGCGCCGCCACGGAAGAGCGCCGGCCTGCGCCGCCGCGCCACGCCTCGAGCTCGCCAACGCTGGTTGGAATCGGGCCGAGCTTCGTCTCAATCGGGATCTGAGGACCCGATTACTTTTTTTCGTTTTCTGTTTAAGGGTCTCCCTGTAAAACTTGGACCTCCCGGTAATTTCATATTTCTGGACATAACCCTCAGCCCGTCTCAACACATACAACCCCACCAAACAACATCTCAATTCAGCAGGTATCAACCAATCCAGGCTACCAAACACACATTAAAATCTCAGCCCAACTTAGCTAGGGTCAACATGTATGACAAGAGATAGAGAATCTGAGATTGGCCGGGCTACCAAACACACCATAATATTAGTGACTGTACTACTTGTTGGGCAGGACGGGATGCATAATCACCGTTGATGCCACTCTGCTCGAGTTATCATTGATGAGTGACCTTCTGCTAGATCGATGCAGAGGCTGTGTCATAGCCTACACTTCAAAAATAAAATAAAGACGTGCTATCACTACCGGCAACCCAGATCATCTTTGGTAACAAAACAAAGGCGATCCGTCCGTCTTGGTCATTCTCGACGAAGCAGCGTCGGCGGCCATGCACCAGTGGCGGACATTACGATAGATGCAGACTACAACGTGGGATTGGGAACAGGCCCACACGTGAAGAGACTGTGGCTACTCTCCCCTCTGTTATAACTTAGTGACTGTGTCCACGGATTCCTGCATTAGATTTCGTTGGAAAGCATAGAAGCACGTTTCCAGTTGTTTTCCCGGGTGCCGCTTATTCCTAAGGTTTACACAGGGAGCCATCCTTCTCTTCTTCACTCTAGGTGCCATAAGTCTACCTGCGGGTACCGCGATGGATTATATAGATACACTAGCTAGTAGCCATGAAGAAATGATGTATCACCTGTCAAAAGAAAGGACGCATCAGATACTGAAATGTAGGTATTGTTTTTTTACTTTTAACCGGAAGTAATGCTATCAACGGTTATTCCTTTTTGACCATAAAGCGGCTATTATATGGAATTCATATAAGGAAAGGCTGGGGATTTCTAATGAAGTAACCATGCCTTTCAATCTCAATGAATTGGTACATAGGCATAATCTGGATCACCTTGACAGTCCTTTCACCAATGAGGAGATTATGGATGTAATCAAAGAGATGCCAATTGACAGAGCTCCAGGCCCGGACGGATTCAATGGTTTCTTTATGAAAAAATGTTGGGACATTATTAAGCAGGACTTCATTAAATTGGCACATGATTTTTATCATGGATTTATAAATCTTGACAGTATCAATTCGGCTTATATCACACTGATCCCCAAGGTGAATGATCCTGAAAATATGAATGATTTCCGGCCAATATCTTTGGTTAGTCTACCAATCAAATTTCTTACCAAGCTCCTGGCTAACAGACTTCAGAAAGAAATCATTCCTATGCTCCATCAGAACCAATATGGCTTCATTAAAGGCAAGTCTATTCATGATTGTTTGGCTTGGACCTATGAGTATCTTCATATATGCCATCTATCAAAGAAACCAATCATTATTCTGAAAATAGATTTTGAGAAAGCCTTTGACAAAGTTTAGTATAGTGCTATCATTGCTATGTGTTCTGCGCTTGGTTTTGGGTCCAAATTCCTATCTTGGATCAAACACATTCTTTACTCTGCTTCCACTTCGGTATTGCTCAATGGCGTCCCAGGGAAAAAAATCAAATGTAAACGTGGTGTTAGGCAAGGTGACCCACTCTCACCACTCCTTTTTGTTTCCACTGCGGAAATATTGCAATATGTCATTAATGATGCTTGGCAGAGAGGAGAGATTGCTCTCCCAATTGACAATGATTTTGGACAGAAGTTTCCTATTATCCAGTACGCTGATGATACGCTTATCATCATGCCAGCTTGTGCTAATCAATTGGCTAAATTGAAGGATATTCTCTCTTTATTTAGTGGAGCTACTGGACTGAAAGTGAATTATAATAAGACATCACCGGTGCCTATCAATATCACACAAGTGGAAGCTCAAAACCTTGCCTCATCCTTTGGCTGCAGAGTTGAATGCCTCCCATTTACTTATTTGGGCCTCCCATTAGGAACAACAAAACCTTCGGTGGATGATCTAATGCCCCTGGTCTCAAGATTGGATAAAAGATTATCTGGTATATCTTCCTTGCTATCATATACAGGCAGGCTGACTCTACTCAACACCACCTTGAATGCTATTCCCATGTATGCTATGTGCACAATCAAGATCCCTGTGACTATCTTTGTTCATTTTGAGAAGAGTGGTAGGCAATTCTTATGGGCAAATAAGGATGATTTCAAACAAGGAAAATGCCTAGCTAGTTGGGATATGATATGTAAGCCAAAGGATCAAGGTGGCCTGGGTGTTCTTAATTTAAGAACCCAAAACAAAGCATTACTCATGAAGAATCTTTATAAATTTTATAACCACCAAGACATTCCATGGGTAAATCTTATTTGGCAAGCTTATTATCACAACAACAACACTCCACACTTATGCAACAGGAAAGGTTCCTTCTGGTGGAAAGATTGTCTATCTATGGTGGATGAATTCAGAGATTTGACCTCATGCTCTGTACATAAAGGTAACTCCATATCTTTGTGGTATGACAAATGGGATAATCTACACTACTTAAAAAGCACGAATGTGTTCCCTATTCTGCCACCTCCCACTACGACTAACCCTTTGGTCGTTCTCGTCGCACTATGTTCCGGCCCGCCTAGCTGGGCCGCGTCAACATGGGCCGCCCTATGTCGCTCGCCTTCACTTCCATCTGGACGCCGCCCCCCACGAGAACATGGACACCGCCCGCTCCCATCTGCACGCCGCCCGCCTCCTCCGGCGAGGAAAGGGAAGGGCGTCGCCGGTCCTTCGCTCCCCAAGCTCCTCCACCGCCACCTCGCCATCCCGCTGGCCCGCCGCCACTGCCCTTTCCATCTGTGGCCGCCCGCGGCTGACGCCTTCCTCTCTCGCAGGCTCGCCTCTTCCTCCTCCGCCGCCGGCCGTTAGAAGAGCTCTAGGAGGACTATGGGGTACCTTCTCGGCGTGGCGGCCGCTATGGTCGGCGCCTCCTACGCCGCCATCCCGCTGTACCGCCGGTTCTGCCAGGCTACGGTATACGGCGGTACCGTTCAACGCCGCGAGGTCTGCCCCCTCCCCACGCCTACTACCCCTCACTCGATTTACTTATGCAAGTAGGTTCTTTGTCGGTGTCCTCGAACTGCACATTTGTGGGGATCACTGTTACGCTGTGCTTGATTTGGTCGATACTGGCAGCACATCTCCCATCATTGGGTAGGGTTTAGATTGAAATAATCTTGTTCAGGGTGTCGCCAAACTATAGCCAGAGTCGGGAGAGTGTTCCCTGAATGCTGTCCAAGATGTCATCAAACTATTGGTTCATTTCCAGACAAAGACTTACATGGAGAATGGCTGGCAGTTTCCATTGGTTAGCTTCCTACAGTCCTATAACTGATGTTTCCTGAGAGGTCAATGAATCAGGTGATTAGGAGCAAGTTGCTACAGCTTGAGGTGAATGACTGAAGGACAAAAAGGCGTGCTTTCATGAGATGATCTTAGTGTCCAGCTGCTCCCCATATGTTGTACCTTTTATTTTCTTTGCCCTGCCACTAAGATCATTACCAGAAATGCACACACGTGATCTGACACTTCTCTTCGTTTTGTTGCATATGCTGATATAAAACAGAGCGGAAGTGTAATCTGTGAGGAACTCGCTAAGATCTGGAACGATCTGAGTCTGCACGATATGAAGGACAAGCAGTTCTCGGCAGTGTGCTTCCTGCTCGTCGTGAGCTACATCTTACCGTAAGCACCTTACCTTGTTTTGCTTTCACCTATATTTTTGTGTATCGTGCAAGTCAAAGGGCTCATTTAACTTTGTCATATTAATCCCATGGCAGTACTGGTCCATGTGTACAAATTAGCCCTCACGATTTCAGTATTGGACACAGACTAACAGGATAATAGCTTTGACTTTGTAAATATTCAGTGAGGAATTGTAGTCCATATGTCTTACTAACCACAATTACTGTAATTCGGCGAGATGTGCAAGGTCTCTGGCAAGCTTCGTAGTTCGTGCAATCATACTGATCTTCTAAATTCCAACTTCGTTTTATAAATTCCGAAGAGTACGTAGTGCATATATTCGTCTGAAGCAAGTACGTTCATTAATACCAGTGGTTGCGTCTGCACATGTTGGCGGATTCTGAATTTGAAACAAGGCTGGCCCTTTTATGCGCAAGAATAAGTGGTTCTACCAATGGTTGCATGCTATCAACCATGCAGGGGTGCCACTTCCTCATTTTCTGAAATTAGGAGCATGCTCAGTGATGGATCATGTCGAAGTATATAGTACTGTATGACCAGTTTTAGAACAAAAACAAGTAAACAATTGTGCTGGTTGTGCTCCGGCTCGTTGTTGGGCGGCTTGGTGACAGCCCCAACTTTAGATGTGTGAGGTCAGGCACATGACCCCGATATAGACACCTCCTCCTCGATCTTGTAGGTGTAGCAACAATTGTCGCTAAATTAGTGATGGGCTTTGGCATGTTCAAAACCGGTAAAACACGTAACTAAGGGACTATAAACGGAATTTCGTAAAAAGCCTCTGTAATTTTTTTGCTATCTAAGCATGGGGCTAATCGGATGCTCCTGGAAATCCTTGTTATATTTGCCCCTTTTCTTTTGCCAAATGTTACGGATCATGCACTATGTTTTGCCCCTTTTGTTTTTGATGAATTGTTGGTAGAAAAATGTAAAACCCGGAAATACAACTATGCTTCCAAATTTGGCTTTATACTTCCTATCACACCTCCATGTAAATGGTACATAAATACTCTTGAAATAAATAGCACTTTCTATGCAGGTATGGTTATTTTTATAGACCTTTATGTTTTCTATGATTGGTAATGGATAATTAATGAAATTATAATGGGGAAATAAAGAAATTAGAATGCCCAGATAAAGTCACATGCAGATCAAGTTTATAACTAGATGCTCCTATGTCATAGGCAAGCAAGTACATGCATTTTACATATCTCTTGATTACCAGAAGTAGCTTACCTTTTAAAAGGCATCATGATGCAGGCCAAGTTTACAAATTGACAAGGGATTCTCAAATAGCCGTGAAAATTTCATGGAGCATGCATGGAGCCAATAATAAATTAGAACAACTTGGGGATAATATGAATTTCTACCCTCCTTTTAGGTAATAGAACATGGAATTTGATTTTGTTTTATTTCTGTATTTGTAGATACTGCTACATTTTCCTCCTATTTTAGTCGGTACATTTCCTGATGATACCACTCATTTAGACAAACTTCTGGTTCCTTTGTTCGGTCGTGATAGCTCTGACATGCTCCTATGATTTTGATTCCTGAATACTTGATGCGTTTCTTCGCCCACTTATCTAGCAGAACAAAGTAGCAAAGGTCCTCACTACTACCATGCAGTTCAATTGTATCTTCATCTACTGATTTGGTGGAAACATGAAAGCAAGGGTTTGGTAAGTAATTCTCAAATTTTAGGGGAAGATCATGGCTGTATATAAAATCATTGTACTACTCCGTTTGTCTCGAAAAGGATGTCATAGATTTTTCTAAATTCGGATGTATTTACACACTAAATATTTGTCTAAATTCATTGTGTATACAAAATTATACTATTTTGGTGCCACTTTGAATTGCTATTAAGAAACTAGTAGATGACATTTGGAATTGTTTTCTCATATTTCACTTACCACCTCCTCAATTGTTTTACTTGATATTTATTTGATTATGCTCTTAAGACACTATTAGATGGCAGCCTATATGTACCAGACTTTCAGAGATATTTATTTGATTTTGTTGTTATATTATTTAATGTTCCCTCTCATTGTTCTTTTTTTCTAGGGTTCGCTCTCTACTGAAAGCATCAAGTTACATGTCCATTTCTTTAGATCTACAAAATATGGTAGATCTACATGTCCATTTCTTCGGTCCACTATCTCTAATGATACTCTGTTATTTTTACCAACCATTGCACTACTTGACATGCTGAAACATGCATTTCCATTGGACTTTTGTCTTGGTCAATTGACATCATTTGTCATATTTTTATCTTGCTTCAAGAGACCTCACATTTCCTGCAGTATGTGTATGTAAGTGTTTTATTTTAAGTATTCAGATATTTATAGATACCCCTCGCCCACTTCAGTATGATAGCATTTTCTTTTTAGATATATCTTAAGATAGTGTTACTGCTTTCCAAGTTAATATGTAAGGTAGTGTTACTGCTTTCCAAGTTAATATGTAAGGTAGTGTTACTGCTTGCCGAAATATATGCTTGTATGAGCATGCACAGTCATAATACTTTAGTTAGAACACTTCACCAAGCGACCCTGAATTGCATCTGACCTACCCCACACACCACTTTTGAAAACAACCCAATCAATTACTGCTGTGAACTGGGCTATTTTTTGCAAAGGAAATACTATTCTGCTGATGTATTTGCCACTAGAAAACCGGTGATATTTATACATAATACAACAATTTATTGTGAAGAGCCTTAGATGTATTTGGCCCAAAACACCAAGTTTGTGATTGTGTAGCGTCAAACCAGCCATTACAACTGCAATAAGGGTGATTGCTGCATACGAAAGTCAGTCTATGATTATGATTTAGCCTGTTATGCTATGTGCATGTGCTACATAGGTTTTTATCTCATCATGATTGCATTTTCTCATTGCTAAAGACATGCGTTACCATGGAAATAATTTACTTTCCCCTAATTTGGCCTATCATTTAAATTATGTGTAGTCAGTAGTTTCACATTTCTTTCCATCTCAAGTTAGCCGATTATGTTGACGTTGCCAATATCTAGCTATACAAGTTAACTGATATTGTGAAGTTGCCAATAATTGGTTAGCTTTATTACAACTTGTCCCGTCATTTTAGTCATACAAAGTTTTTGCCACACATTGACTTTTTGATATCTATATCTTCATTACTTAAATTGCCTCACAAATGGGCTTCGCTATCATGTTTTTTAGTGATGCGGAAACCATTCTTTGCTACTGGAAGCTTAATTCTATTTGAAACACTAACATATAGGGGAAGTACATAGCAAAATTTTGGGAACTTTTCTTTCTGAAACATGGCCGTATTGCTTACATGTTGTATATTGTTAGGAGCTGCTGAAATAGGTACAGTTTGGTTTATTCAATTTTTCCTTTTCCTAAGACTATAGTTAGAATGTACTCATGTTGTTTGATTAGTCTATGTGTTAACAGTCTTTACCAATATTTTCTACAGATCATATACTTGAGAAACCTTGAATCTTTACATGCAGGAGATAAGGTTCTTTGTGAAGGTTCTGGAGATTCAGTTTTGGGCATTGATGATTCCTTGTGTTCTACCTCTACTCCATGATGATTTTAAAGAGAAATAATGTTTGTTTGTCGTGATAAAGTAAGATCTTGAACTTGACAAGACTTGAGTTTGTCTTCTGTGCATGATGTTATCTGCAACATGATATTTTAGCAAGCAGTAAGCACACTGCAGGGAGAAAATCTGAGTTTCATAGCAAAGAGAAAGCTAATACAAATACAATTGTGGAGAAGTGGAGGAAACCATATGACAATTGTTTTAAAATTAACATTATGGTGCAGGAAGTATGACCACGTTTTTGGATGGACAGTCTGGGCCTGCTTGCTGCAGGAAGTATGAAGGTACGGAGGCCTCCGACGACTCAATCTTTGTCTGCAGAGATGGATTAATGCTAGCAAGGGAGAAATATTGAGACTGTAAGGAAAATGACATTGTAAAGAAGAAAACTCGGGCATGTATCATTTTACTGCTTGACGCATTTTGCAATTCGTTCAGTGTGGACTTATATCTAGATTTCTTTACATACTTATATAGAGTTTGGAGGTTATTATGAGTTAATTATATCTAGATTTCTTTACATACCTATATATGTAGATATCTTTACATACTTATATAGAGTTAGGATGTTATTATGAGTTGATTATATCTAGATTTCTTCAGATACTTGTACCAATTGGGGAAACCCGTGATAGTTGAATATCACATTTCAGTTAAGGGGAAAGCAGTACCTTGTCTTGTCAGTGAATGTCTCTTTTCTGACAATAAAAAATGGTTCAAAAAAATGTCTCTTTTCACGCCGAGGCCGAATTGCACGGCCATAATTGGAGTTCCCTGACAGCTACCACCAAGATGTGGATAGAGAGGCGGATCAACCACGAACAGCCAAATCCATGGTCTTGGACGGAGGACGGCCATGACGACGATGGTGCGGTGCCGGTGTCTGACGATGAGCATACTAGGTGTGGTCTCCGAAGGCCCTCGAATGTGGAACTACAACGGTCCTCGCACCGGTGATGGAGAGGCAGGGGAGGGACCGGTCTCCGCTTGGTCTTCCCGAGAGAGTAGTAGAGCTCGATAAAGTGGGTGAGCTCGAGGGAGTGAGGAGGCGGTTAGCTTTACATCCTTTATGAATATCAAAGTGTTGTTTGGACTAATCAGAAAAGAAGTATTCTACCTATGTTTGTAGCACCCACGTTTTGTAACACAATAATACATCTGAAATGAGAGGTTGTTGAGTTAACAGTTATGATGCCCAGAACACAATAATACATCTGAAATGAGAGGTTGTTGAGTTAACAGTTATGATGGCCCAGAACACATGTGTGAGACTTACCGCGAAAGAGTAACAAGAAGACCTAGAACTTGGAGCCATGCAAATGCACAACAATGTTATCTTGTTATTACAATCGATATTATCATGTTGTAGTACAATATGATATACATTTGTTTTGAATTTCATAGTGGCTTGTGAATTATATATAAATATACATTAAGAAATGAAATTTTTGACCCGTGGCAACGCACGGGCATTCGTACTAGTAATAGTAAGAAAGAAACCCAGTACCCACGACTTCTGTCGTTTGCTAAGAATGACAAGATAAATATGCTTGAGGCAATTGGATTTGAGGATCTATATGATCTCTTTCACTTACCACTATCTATTGAAGCTCATCAAGAATTCAGGAGTCTGCTTTTGGATCTAAATGGACTATCCAACTCAGACCTTAATGATGTATGGCATTTCAATGAAAGTGATGTTTTTTTCTCCACAAAGAAAGTTTACAGAGCACTTATCGGAAATCATGAAGTGGCCAAGCCAATACTTGATATATGGAAAACATGCAATATTCCGAGGCAGAAATTCTTTGCATGGTTGCTCATGAACAACAGACTGAATACAAAGGATCTCATGCGAAGAAAGAATTTCTTTGTGCAATTCAATGACTGCGTTTTGTGTGATTCTTGCCCAGAGGAAACCCTTATGCACCTTTTCTTTGAATGTTCTTTCAGCCAAAGTTTTTGGTGGGCACTTGGTATTGAGTGAAATACTGATTATCAGCTCACACATATGATTTCCGATGCATGCCAAAGATACAACATGAGTTTCACCATGGAAATAATCATCTCTGGATGCTGGGCTATATGGGATCAGAGAAATGGACTTATATTCAGAGATATTGCTCCATCTTTCACATCTTGTTTCTCTTTTTTTAAAGCCATCTGTGCTGCTAATTTTTATAGGGCTAGACCCAGTCTGAAGGAAGGAATGAGTTCCTGGATTGATACCTTGTAATTGATAGACTTGTGATCATCACATCGCTTGTACATTTCTCCCCATTCATATAATATAAAATCGACAAGCAGTAGGGTTTTTGCCCTACTGTAACGTGTCAAAAAAAAATCATCTGAATACATACCCAAATAATTTACTGTTTGTAAACACTATTATTTCCGATTTTGTGCATCATGAACATCTGAAGTTACTCATATAATTGCTCAGCCCATACAGTTTCGCTAGTTAACTTATCAGTAAATTCAGATTTAAGTCTGGGTCGATTTCTGAAAGCTCCAAATCGCCAGAGTGAAAAGTTACTGATGGTGTACATTCTAGAAATCAATCGAGCCATAAGAAAATCTCAAAGACTAAGACGTAGACGGAACCCAACCTGAAATATCTAGGCGTAGCACGCCCCAAAAAATGTACAGAAACACAAACAACAAGTACCATACTGCTAATATCACGGAACACCATTAGTTCTACAAATATGACGAAAACCAGCATTAGATAGACAGATTCATAGACCAACATGACGAGTATTATCTTTAATAATTTGATGTTTCTAAAGGTATTTTTGCGTGTTTCTCCTGCTAACTACTAACAACGCGGAACAATTGTGATTAATAAATGAAAAATTACATGCCTAACGATTTTGTCAGGTTTGTTAAAAGTTCGATCGTGCAAAGGGGCTGCAGGATATTGTGAAGCATTGGGATAAAGCTTTCCAGAATTGGTGCATTCCCACAGGACTTCTTATGGCCGTTATGCTGTTTTCATAATGGAATCAAACATTTTTTTATTTTAGAAACACAGTACAAACACAGACGCTCACATACATGCACACACGCACATCCTACCCCTATGAGCACCTCCGGAAGACTGAGCCAGCGGATTGGATTTTGAAATTAACGAAGTCACCACAGGCGCCTCGCTGTCGACGGGAACATCGCCTCCCACTGAATGAATATTCCACCTTTATGAGACACACATATGTCAAACATGGGATTTAAACTCTGGTGGGCTCGGGGTACAACCACCCTCATAACCACCTAACCTTAAGTTGGTCAAGATATGCATTTTCAATGCTGTAATGGTGGCACTCGATCACCATGCTTTCGCCGACAACATAGCTGCCATAGGAGCATCTCCATTCGCATCCCCCAAATCGTCCCCCAAAGCGCGCCGGATCGAGCATTTGGGGGACGTCGCTCCCCAGCCGCGTCCCCCAAACGCCGCCCCAAACATTAAAATACTTTATTTTTTTGTTTTTTGCATTTTATTTCAATAAAGAGAAGAAATATTCCACAAACTAGTACATAATTGGAAACGTGGTTTACACGAAGACATAATTTGAACATGGTTTTCCACAAACTAATACATAGTTTGAACCATGGTTGACACAAATATAAAATACTGCAAAATAACTAAACCTAACTAGGTCGTGCATCGAAAGTTTCGTGTGTTCGCTGCCAAGAAAGAACACTCGAGGGCACACCCAGTCACCCAAACTGGAAAATCCAGCTGGTGACGGTGCCCCTGTTGGTTCTTCCGAGGAAGAACAACCAGAAACCTCCGTGCACGTATTCGCTGCGAAGAAACAACACTCTTCATCAGTCGTCGTCCTCCTCGGCGCTGTCGCCGTGGTAGTTCCGGTGGTAGCGCGTCTCGTCGAACAACTTGACGCTCATGTCCCTGTCGCCAAAGTAGGAGAACAGGAGGACGAAGCCGGCTTCGAGGCGGTGCGCGCGAACTTCTCCCAGCCGATGTGGAGGTACATCTTGCCGCGTGCATCGTAGATCACGTCGACGATCCACCGGCAGCAACCGCAGCCATCCTCCCGCAGATGCAGGAAGTGCGGGCGCTCATCGCCGGCGCCGTAGTCGGCGAAGGTGTCCGGCAGCCTCTGGATGCCATGCGGGTCGCCCTTGAGGACGACGATGAACTCGAAGAGCACGGGCCCCTCCTCGTCCTGCATGTCCGACGATGAGGACGACGACGGCATCGCAGGCGACGCCGAGCGTGTAGCTGCACGGCCACAGCCACGACCACGACCATGGCCGCGAGCTCGGCCTCCGCCTCTACCAGCCATGGCGTCGACTCTTGAAATGGTGGCGGTCAGGGTTGGGGAGAGAGACGCTAGGATTTGTGTGTGGGAGGGACGATGAGGGGCGGCCCTTTTTATAGGCCGGAGGGAGGCGGGGGAGCGGTGGCGCTCATTAATGCCAGCACGCAGAGCTAGGCGCGACGAGACGCTTCGCTGCGGCTCTGCGGGAACTTCATCGTTGCTGCGCGCCAATAACTTCCGTCGCGAGGTAGGCGACGGTTAGGTAAAAATTCAATGTGCCGCTGATGGGTCGGCCCCGCCACTCCCCGCCTCGCTTTTCAGTGTGTCCGGCGTCCCCGGTGCGTCCCCTGTGGGCCGGAGACGGGCTCGGGGCGTCGGACTCCGTATCGGACCGCGCCGGACAAAAAACGGCTTTGGGGACGCGGCTGAAAACACATTTTTTGTCCAGCGCATCCCAAATCGCTTGCGACTAGTGATGCTCTAAGTAACAGCATTGATAATGTTTGCTGCCCCGGAAACTACCAAAGATGTTGAGCGGTGGCAACAATGGATCTCTATACAAAAGGAGTATCCGAGGCTGCCATCCAGAGTGAGAAACAGAGCAGCCAATGACAGTTAGCAGCGAAAATGCAAAGAGGGCCAACCACACTCGAGTAGATTATGAGCATGTCCAAGGCATCTTCATCATCCTAAGTACATATTGGGCATTGCCCACCGTTCCCAGTATTCGGGTTCACTAAGATGGATTCGAGCACATGCTGAAAATCTTAGAAGCACGTTTCTAGTTATTTTCCTGGATACCGCTCATTCCTAAGGTTTGCTACGGTAGCATGGAAACATGCTTTCTTTTCTTAACTCGTTGTGCCATAACGCTTTATGCTGGCGTCTCAGTGGATATATATAGGGAACAAAAGTAGCCATGAAGAAACAATGCCTCACCTCTCAATTTTTTTTTTTGTTGCATCTGAAAATTTAGAAGTAGGTGAGTTTTAAATTTTAAGTGACAGTAATGATATCAACCATAATTCCTGGTAGTATGGACCATGAAGAATTTATTGTCGGGCATATAGATATCCAATTCGTTATGACCATACTCTATATTACATCTTCGGCCCTCATTTGAAATACGTGCCACACAATTTACTAAATGGTTTGTAGACATTAATAGTTTCATCTTTTAAATCATGAATATTCTGAAATGCTCAGGAAACACGGTCAAAATAATTCTTCAGAAAAGGCTGTAGTATAGTGACCAATATTAGATTGACTGTATCATATGCCAACATGACGAGAATTGCATCTAATCGGTCTTTGTAAATATATTTCTGCGGGGTTCAACAAAAAATGTCAGCTGGTAAAAGTTTCAACAAACCATCTTGTATATCTGTGCTAAAGGATAAAGAATGTCAGATTATGGCTTTGACAGTAAGTTTTTGGGATAACTTTTAAGATCTCAGAGTTTTTGTGGCGGTGAGAGGCGAATTTTTGTTCAATAAAACATGGTGTGAGAAGCAACGTTTCCACTACTACGGTACTACCACGGCATTTCAGGTTGCTCAGGGATAGCACCGCAGCACTGAATTACTGGAGAGGAAAATAAGAGCCTGTAAATTCAAGTTCAAGAACTCATAGTTGCATTGGCCGGCTCAGACAAAATAGTTAAGCAATTATCCCAACAGTTAAGCAAATTCTTTTAAGTAACTTAGAGACTAGACTTAGTTGCTCAGAACGAATGGCCAAGGTGCAGCGGATGTGAACCCTGTCTGGTCCAAGGTTTGGTCGATGAAAGTTTCGGCAAAGGTTATAATTTTTTTCCCGCGTCTGATCCTTGGCACTCTTCCTTGCGAATTTTTGGTAAAAGAGACCACCTGCCCAATTTATTGACAAAAAGGACCCCCTGTGAGTGCAATTGATAAAAAAGACCACCTTCTTAGTGGCGGCAGCGCCCCCAGGTGACACGTGGCACATGCCGTCGCAGGCTGTGGCAGCAGGAGCTTGCCGTCCCCGCGCCGTTCGTCGCCGTCAGCTGTGCCGGGCCATGTCGCCAGAGGCAACGGCGGCAGGGTGACGTGGAGGATGCCTCCACTGAGTGTGGCGGCAGGCCCCGCCCCTTGCCAAAAGTTCCCGTCACGGAGGATTGCCGCATCGTCATCTTCGTCTACGTCAAACCCGCTGCCGCCAGTCTTCTATGTGAGTACACTAGTTCACGAGTCCACGCTTTGGTTTGTGACCGAATCGATTAGTTTTGCAAATTGTTGTAGCTCATGTTAATTTTTGAAAATTCATATCCTTAGATCCGGAGCTCGCTTTTAGATGAGACTTCTTGTGTCAAGTTAGTAATTAGATTCTGTATAACTTCCTTGTAGAAAGTTTTTTCCATCCGAGAAACTTTTTCTGGCAACTTTTCTACGAAATTATTAAAAAACCGCGAAACGTTTAATCTTGTAACAATTATAGAAAAACGATTACACGTACAAAATTAGGAAATACTATACCCCTGGATTCATAAAAATGAGTAGAACACAATTATGAAATAAAAATTGACTTTGATAAAGTTTCAAAATATTGAAATTTGAACATGAGAATTTGAGTATTTGAGTTTTTTTGACCTAATCCAAATTCTAGAAATCTAAATGAAATGATTCTTTTTGCAAATGGATCATATCGATGCCCTACATCCAATAACATCACTGCCCAAAAATATTTGAAGGACACCGACGCCA
The DNA here is from genome assembly GCA_030979885.1 of Lolium multiflorum. Classification (NCBI taxonomy): domain Eukaryota; kingdom Viridiplantae; phylum Streptophyta; class Magnoliopsida; order Poales; family Poaceae; genus Lolium; species Lolium multiflorum. Next base: position 146,656 of record JAUUTY010000715.1, read on the forward strand.
AGGTTGTCAGTAAGTTTGCCGCTCTCTTGCTTATAAGCTTTTGAGTTTTCACCGATCCTCCGTGACGGGAATTTTTGGCAAAGGGTGGGACCTGCTGCCACACTCAGTGGAGGCATCCTCCACGTCACCCTGCCACCGTTGCCTCTGGCGGCATGGCCCGCCACAGCTGACGGCGACGGACGTTGCGGGGACGGCAAGCTCCTGCCGCCACAACCTGCGGCGGCATGTGCCACGTGTCGCCTGGGGGCGCTGCCGCCACTGAGAAAGTGGTCTTTTTTGTCAATTGCACTCACAGGTGGTCTTTTTTGTCAATAAATTAGGCAGGGTGGTCTCTTGCCAAAAATTCCTTCCTTGCAACTGTGTCCTAGCGAATCAACATATTATCACCTGCACAGCGCTTTTCCTGTGTGCACATCTCTACTGCGAGGAATACCTTGCATGGTTTTTTTCCAGTTCCCAAGAGTCCAGGAGATATGGGAGCACCTAGGGAAGTCCAACCTGATTCAAGAGATGATACCAGTTGATAAATGGGAAAAGCTAACGAAAAGCGCCGCACCGTGTGCTCTCCGTGCGGCGTTCCAAGATTCGGAAAAAAGTCACACGCGCCCTTTAAGAGCAAGTACAATAAGACTTAGTCAGCGGGCTATAAGGATTTAAATATAATATATGTGTTTAGTTGGAGGAGAGAGAAGAAGAGAGAGAAGGTGGGTGGACTCTAATGCAATAGCCAGCTCTAGAACGTGCTCCTAGACACTTTGTGAGACTAAATAGTGGGCCATGTATTGATAAAGTAGTGCATTCTTAGAGCCAACTATTGTACATGTTATCTATATGTTGGCTATAACTGATGTGGCATAGTGCTTATAGCCATCAACTGGCTATACTATTGAACTTGCTCTAATAAGCGATGCGGCTTTATCCCCTCGTGAGTGACTTTGGACTGTTAGGATGATCTCCACGTGACCGATCCCAACGGATCGGTAACGACTCCTTGACCTCGTTCGCGCCCTGATCGGGGGCGTCCAACTCTCTTACGGTTCGTGGGCCCCTGTGACCTGCGCTATGTAAAGAGGTGGGGGCCGGGGCACACGGTACGAGGTTCGTCGCGCCGCCAGTCACCCCACCGATATTCCCTACCGATCTAGGGTTAGCGCAGTGCTCACGGGAAGCTCTGCCACCGCCGCCACCGCACGCTCACGCCACTCGCGCCGTCGCCATGGACAACGGCTCGAGCTCCTCCTTGAAGGGAGAAGGTTTGTCTCTCACTCCCTCTCGATCTCTCTCCGATCTTACAGTATGCATACAGATACAGTCTTACCCGCATTAGATCTACCCTAGATGATCCACATATTTAACATTGGTATCAGAGCATGGTTAGTGTGTAGATCTAGATGTTTAACAGCTTCCCCACACCCTGCCCCGTACTGCAAAAGAAAAGAAAGAACACAGGCCTGGCCCTCGGGCTCGCCGGCAAAGAATGCCCCGCCTCAGGGCCGCGCAGTTCCTCTCGATCCAGGTGCGCATCGGCAAGCCGAGGCACCTGGAAGAAGAACAACTCCTCTTCACTTGCTGCTAACGCGGCTGTGCGAGATGGGGCAAAGAAACAGTATACCTGCTCGCAGTACGGTAGAGTATAGCTCCGCCTCTGCGCCGCTTGACGGTGACGCGCCCACCCTCGGGTGCACGCGCCGCCGCCAAGAGGTACAGGGGCGCCGCCCACGTTCTTCTCCGACGCTGGCCATCCGGTCATCTGGTGGTGGGTAGGAGACGTGGGTGGTGAAAGAAAAAAAATGGGGCGGCCGGCGCTGTCGGCCAGCCGACAGCAGTCACACGACCTCGTCTTGGACGAGCGCGCGGGAAGCTGTTGCGGGGCGCGACTGCGTACCGCCATCGCCGGCAAGCAGCCGCCGGCGTGCGGGCGGGGCGAGCGAGCGCCTCCGCCGCCGCCGCCAGAGAGTGAGAGAAAGGCTACGGGGAAATGGCTGGGTTAGGGTTTTTTCGGCCGTTTGGCCGTTTTATACCCAGCGAAAGTAAAGTGCAGCCGACGGATCGAATCCGACGGCCAGGAGTGCCTCCGCGTCGGCACCGTGTGTGGGCCGCGTGGGCTGCGCTGGCCAGGCCGCGGGCGGGCCGGAGGAAGGCCGCGGCAGCAGGCCGCGTTAGCAGGCCGCGCTGCGTGCGGGCCGCGTCTGCTGGCCGCGTGGGCGCAGCGTCTGCCAGCCGCGTGGGCGGCGCGTTGCTGCGCGTCGCTCGCCGCGTGCGGGCCGCGTGGGCCGCGACAGTAACAAACAGTTTAAAGTTTTTTGACAGTTTTATTAATTACAGAGGCGTTTTTAGGCAGTTTTGGGTCATTTTTGGCCAAATTTTTGTCTAGTTTTTTCTGAATAAATAGGACCAACGAAATATTTGTTCAGAAATTAAAAAGTTAAAGAAATGCCTCTGAAAAAGTTCTTTAAAGTTTAAAATTCATAGTTTCCGCTGCAAATAGTAATGATATGTGCATTTATCTCTATTTCTGCCCAACGGTGATATAGTTTTATTTGCATTAACAGTTGCATGTTTTAATTCGGACCAACGTTGGATTATAATTTGCAATTGTACTGTTCTCACTTCTTTGTGGTTTTCAGGAGGGTTCTACTTGATGAGCTGCATCAAGGATGTTCCCACCCTTAGAGGGGATAACTACACAGAATGGAGGAAGAAGGTGGATTTCGCCTTCGTCTGTGCTGAGGTGGACTGGGTGGTTGACACACCGCATCCCATCAAGCCTACTGACCCCGTCAGAGCTGACGGGGATACTGATGATGCATGGGCTAAAAAGAAAAGGGATCATGCTCCTGTGGAGATGTCCTACACTCTAGAGAACAGAAAGTGGCAGACTGCCAACAAAAAGTGCATGGCATTTATAAAGAATACAATTGAGAACGCCATCGTGGGCTCAATTACAGAGTGTGCTTCCGCTGGGGAGTACCTACAAAAGATAAAGAGCCAGTTCACTGGTTCTTCAAAGACATATGCAACCCAGCTGTTGAAGCAGCTGGTGACAGAAAAGTATACTGGAGGTGCACATGGCATCGGGAGCACATCCTCGGGATGAGCAACCTGGCTGCAAAGCTGAAGCCCATGGATGCTGACCTGGAGCTGAAGCCTGCACTTCTGGTTCACTTGGTGATGGCTTCATTGCCACAACAGTTTGACAACTTTGTCATCGATTACAACATGAGTCCTGAGAAATGGGACATTGAAAAGACCATTGAAATGTGTGTGCAAGAGGAGAATAGACTCAAGGCACAGAATGGAGGTACCATCAATTATGTGAAGGACAATAAGAAAAGGCCCTTCACACCAAGCAACAATGGTTCTCCTTCAAAGCAATATGGTAAAGCCCCAATGCAGCATCAGAAGTTCCAGCATAGGCAACTGCCAGTGAACAAAGATCAGTGCCTTCACTGTCAGAAGACTGGGCACTACAAGAAAGACTGCCCAGATTGGCTGAAAGAATTAATGGCAAATAAAGGTAACAATTTAGTTTCCTTTGTAAATGAATCCCTGTATACACAGTTTTCGAAATCTACTTGGTGGATTGACTCAGGTGCAACTGTTCATGTTGCAAATTCTTTACAGGGATTCCATTCGACGAGGACTACGAAAAGAGGCGAAGGATGCGTTGAAGTCGCGAATGGAATTCAGGCAGAAGTTGAAGCTGTTGGCGACGTCCTCTTGGAGCTAGCTGATGGCTTGACTATTCTGCTTAGAGATGTCTTATTTGTTCCTTCCATACATAGAAATTTAATAAGTGTATCGCGCTTAGATAAAGACAGTTATCAATGTTATTTTGGACATGGCAAATGTGTCATATGGTGTAATAATTCTTATGTTGGGGTTACTATACTCCATGATGAGCTTTATTTATTGTCCTTGCGTGAAAAAGTATTGTATGTGTGTAAAGTGAATGAACAAATACCCTCGTCGGAAAAAGAAGGAAAGAAAAGAAAAAGAACTGATGAATCATCGAAATTATGTCGCCTTGGCCATATTTCGAGGGGGAGAATAGAAAGACTCGTTAAAAATGATATTCTTCCTCCATTAGAATTCTCAGACATAGAACAGTGCATCGATTGCATTAAAGGAAAATTTGTAAAGCAAATTAAAAAGGGTGCAAATCGAAGCACAGCAACACTAGAAATAATTCACACCGACATATGTGGACCATTTCCGGTGAAAAGTGTGGATGGCTATGATTCGTTCATAACATTCACGGATGATTACTCCCGATATGGTTATATTTATCCAATAAAAGAAAGAACAGAAGCGTTGGATAAATTCAAAATATTCAAAGCTGAAGTTGAAAATCAGCATGATAAAAGAATAAAGATAGTCAGGTCTGATCGTGGAGGGGAGTACTACGGTCGACATACTCCATATGGCCAAGTCCCTGGACCTTTGCAAGGTTTCTACGGGAGACTGGAATAGTCCCCATACTCGATGCCGGGTGAACCTCAGAGAATGGGGTAGCTGAAAGGCGCAACCGTACCCTCATGGATATGGTGCGCAGTATGATGAGCTATTCCACCCTACCATTGGGATTGTGGATTGAGGCGTTAAAAACCGCTATTCACATTCTAAACAGAGTACCAAGCAAATCGGTGCCCAAAACGCCGTATGAGCTATGGACATGGAGAGTGCCTTCTCGAAACCACCTGAAAGTGTGGGGGAGCCCTGCTGAGGCCAAAGTATTCAATCCAAATATCGCAAAGTTAGATACCAAAACAGCTGCCATTTTATTGGCTATCCTGAAAAGTCAAAAGGTTATCGTTTCTACTGCCAGAGAAATACACAAAGTTTGTGGAAACGAGACATGTTGTCTTCTTAGAAGACGAAATGATGAGGGGGGCATGGTAGCTCGGAAAATTGATCTTGAGGAGAAGAGGGTGCATGCACCTAATCCGATGACTCAGGAGCCATTTTTTGCGCTACCATGTGCACTGTACCGACGATCCCTGCGATTGCGGTGCAAGCGCTGTTGTGACTCCACCCATGACAACGGTGAGTGAAAATTCGGAACCTGTCCGTCAGGAGCCGAATGAACCATTTGTTGAGCATGAAAGGGAGCAACAACAGCCTCCTCCAGAAGCTGAGCCACAAGTTGAGGAACAGAATGCTCAAGAGAATGTGGCCCCAAGAAGGTCTACAAGAGCTAGAAAATCAGCCATTTCGACTGATTACAAAGTTTACAGCACAGAAACAGTTCATATGGAAGGTGATCCCACTTCATATGAAGAAGCCATGAGAAGCCCATATTCATCAAAGTGGGTGGACGCCATGGAAGACGAAATGAAATCTATGAGTACCAACAATGTTTGGGACTTAGAGAATATTCCTAAAGGAGCTGTTGTGGGTATACTTCATGGGTATACCATCGACAGTGCTCAGATCCGGCAAGCCCGGGTGGCCCACAGATGGTGATGAGGCATGTGGCCCATCGGGCGGCCCAGTTGTGATCATGAAGGAAGAAGTCCAGCCGGATCGTGCCGGATCCGTACCGACATTAGGAGTAACCCGGATCCGTGGAGGCCATGAGGAACCGGATCCAGTGCGACGTGTATGGAAGGCGGATCCGTGACGTGCACGGCAAGATATTGTACCGTAGTTAGGCTATACGTAATCCGGCTAGGACTCTCCGTGTAAACCCTAGATGCGTGCGCCTTTATAAGCCGGATCCGGGAGCCCTAGAGCACAACCACAACTTATTGTAACAACGCGAGCGCAGATAATTCCGGACAAGCAGCGAGGGCCTGTCATCGTGCGGGTGTTCCGAAGCTGGGTAACTCGCACCACCGTCCCGTGTGCACTCCGCCCTATGGCCCCTACTTCTTCTCCCCTCGTGAGGATCCCTCCTCCAGTACCGTCGATAGGCGACGGTTGGCGCCACCGTGGGGCTGCGGCGTGCCGGAAGGAGGGTTCCGCCATGGGAAGCTACGACGATACCATCGCTGGCGTGTCCTTTACGCCGGAAATCTGCCGATCGTCCCTCCGGATGAATGTTGGATTCCGGCTAAACCGACCCCGTCAAGCTCTCCATCGTCCCATTGGCGGCATACACATCTTCATCGGGGAAACCGTCGATTCCGACGGAAACCCAGTAGTAAGCGACGCGACCGCTGAGCAGGACGATCGCGAAGATCCGATCGAGACGCAGGAACTTCCTAGTGAAGATTCCGCCTTAGATCTGAAAAAACCAAAACCCACCCAATCCGCCCCGAGCAGGAAGTAACGGTGGAAGACCAATGCAGATCCGCGGGTCTCCCGGTGTTAGAGAAGCAAAGTGTCACGTACACTTCTTGGCCCATACCGCCGGAACCGCCCCTCATGAAGCCGGAGCTGGTCCCGAGCAGGTCGAGGCCCGGAAAACAACGGCTCCGGATCGCAAGAGGCTGTCGGAGAAAGCGAAACTCCGGCTGAAGAGTCGATTTTGGGAAATCTAAGCCCAATCTCCGGAGACACCCAGTCCATGGACACTGAAGAGTTCGATCCCAAGGTGAAGGAGTATGGATACGGCGGCCAGCCTGAAGTTGACTCCGCCCAGCCAAAGCAGGTACTTGCAACGTAGCGCTCGGAGAACGGATCGGAAGAGGCAGGCACTCAATCCGACCCCCAGCCATCCCACACGGATCTCCGATGTCACGGGAGCGGCCCCGAGTGGATTCTTCCTCGGAGAGCCTCCTGTCGCCTGAAGAGATAGTTGCACAAGCACGCATGGATTTGGTCGCAAAGTCAGACGTCCTCAACAAGCCAATAACCCCTGGCGACGCCGCAGATCCGGAGGCTTTAGAGGCCACTAGAAAGGAGATGCTGGCCACAGCCAAAAAGTTTGCCAACACCGCAGCTGCGATATTGGATGAGAGGGAAGAAGCTGCACAGATCATGGATCGCTTTGAAAGACAGGATCGCGAAATCACCGCAACGCTCGAGCAAGTCAAGAGTATGAGAAAGGAGTGGGAGGTGAAAATGACCTACGCACAGGCGGAGGCTGATAGAATCGTCGGAGAAGCAATCCCTCCCCGCAGGATCAACTTCGCAACCCCACCGAACAGCGCTGCCACCCCAAAGGACAATATGACAAAAGCTGCAGAAATTCTGAAGAAAAGTGACGAGGAGATTGACATCAACTACTTGCGCACGCTCGTCGCTTCAGCGGTTAAGCAGCAGAGCAAGGCAGACACTTCGCGCAAGTTGGAATCTAACCCGGAGCATTGCGTCTCCAGCGCGAAGGACGCCCACAACAATCGCCATCGAGATGACGAATCGCGAACCGGATCCTCGGAACGCAGAGGAAAGCCAGGGAACACCCAAATCCGATCCCCGTACCATCAAAGACGCCACCGTCAGATCCGAGAAAGGGAAAGGACGCAATGTACTCTGGACGAGACAAGTACCGCAACGCCTCTCCTCCGCCTAATGGTTACCCGCGTCCCCCTCGTCGCCGTAGTCCAGCCGGAAACACCAGGCCTCAAGGCATGGTGGAATTGTTATCCGCGACATCGTGATGCCCTCCGGAAACCGGAACAGGGAGCGCACGCCGGAACCTCGCCGGAATCGAACAACGATCGTGAGCCGGAGCCTAGGAGGAGCCGGAATGAGGACGCGACGGAGCCCCGCCGGGCCGGAGCGACCAGGGCAGCCACCGTCACGGCAAAGGCAGCCACGGGAGCCGGAGCCAGCACCGGGAGGGCCGGGGAGAATGCGGAGGCGGAAGCAAGAGGTCGGATCGGCCCCCTCGCAGGGTCTCCCTCACCACCAGCGGTGGCGGCGGAGGTGGAGGCGGAGGCGGTGGCCGGAGATCTCGCTCTCGCTCACAATCCCCCCGCCACGGCTCGCGCGGCGCGCGGGACGCCTCAACGTCTGAGACCGACTACATCGGACCAAAGTGCTTTGGCGGGATGATTCGAGAGGAACCAAAGCCAAGGAGCTCCTCAAGCTACCCGGAAACTTGAAGCATTATGATGGCACCGAGAGGCCGGATACCTGGATTGAGGATTACTATAATGCAGTAACCTTTGCCGGAGGAACCCCTAATATCGCCTGCCGCATGCTCCAGTTGTACCTTGTAGGACCAGCCTGGATCTCGCTCAGCGACCTCGAGAAAAACTCCATCTTTTGCTGGTTCGACCTGAAGACCGCTTTTGAGAAACACTTCAGAGGCACCTACAAAAGACCTGCCACGGCAAGCGACTTACAAGCTTGTATCCAGAAGAAGGGAGAATCCTCAAGAAACTTCCTCACACGATGGTTGGCATGCAGGAACGAGTGCGAAAACGTCGACCACACCACTGCCATGTCGCCTTCATTGGCGGACTCAGAGAGGAGGATTGCTGAGGCATAAGCTTACATGTTTGGCTAACGCCAACAAACTGACTTTGGACGAGATGATCTCCATTGCCAGTGATCACCTGCCGCCGATGACGGGGCGGTGATATCGCAGCTACGGCAATCCCCACTGCACCAACAAAAGAAGAACCGTGATAACGGTAACAACAGCGGCCATAAACGCAAAAACCCTGATGACCGGAAGAGTGGCGGATCCGACATGGTCGCCATGGCGTTCCAACGCGGAGGTTCGAGGAGGCGGAAGAGGACGCGCCCGGAATCGGAGCCGGTAGAGTCGAGACATGGCACTGAGGTCACCGCTGGCGGATCCCGCCCGCAAACCTACGAGGAGTACGACATGCCTGCGGCCCACTTGGATCCGGCTACGAGGAAGTCCACTCACACCAACCGGCTGCAAGTGGGTCAACGACCTAAAAAACGACCCAGAGGCAGGATACAAGCGAGCCCGGAAGCACCGCCCACGCGGCAAAGGAGGCAAGGGCAAGAACAAGGATAAGGAGGAGGACAGTTCCGAGGCGATGGACGAGGATGATAACTCGCCGGATCCCAAAGCAGGATCCGCAGGTAAATCAACCCCTTCGAGAAAAAGAGCGTGGGGGCTTACCCCACCTTCCTCGGAACCCCCACGGTCCGCGCTACAAAGTCAGCTCCGGATCCTGAACGGTTCTGTGCCGCGATATGTCAGGTGGTCGGAAGTTCCGTGCACATTTGACAGGAGGATCATCCCGCCATTGTGCCAAAGAATACTACGCCTTGGTTGTAAGTCCCATAGACGGGTATGTTTCTCCAAGTGCCTCATGGATGGCGGAGCCAGCTTGAACATCATGTACCAGGACTCGGGCGGATGAACCTCACCAAAAGCAGCTCAAACACAGCCACTGAGTTTCACGGCGTGGTTCCGGGTAAGAAGGCGAATTCCCTTGGCAGCATCACACTTCCCGTGGCTTTCGGCGATGTTCACAATTTCCGCGAAGAGAGATCACGTTCGAAGTTGTGCCCTTCAAGAGCTCCTACCATGTCATTTTCGGCAGGCCCACCTACCACAAGTTCCATGCAAGAGCGTGCTATATCTACAACAAGCTCAAGATTCCGGGTCCCAATGGTATGATCACCATAACCGGAGACTACAAAAAGGCTCACGAGTGCGAGTTGGGCGAAGCCGCCTTCGCAGAGTCTGTCATATCCGGAGAAGAGCTGAAAGACTAGAGCCGCGGTGGATCCGACTGAAATGCAGACCACCAAGAAGCAGATCTCCGAACACAAAAACTCCTTCAGGGCCGCGATAGAGACCAAGAAAGTCAACTTCAAGGAAGGCGTTCCAAGCAGGTCTCAGTGGAGCCAACATGGACCCAAATAGGAAAAGCGCCAAGTTCCTCCGCGCTAACATAGATATCTTCGCATGGCAACCTTCGACATGTCCGGAGTACCTAGGGAACTCGCGAGCACTACCTCAACATAAATCATAAACCGGGTGAAGCAAGCTATGCGACGCTTTGGAGATAAGAAGCGCCGCGCCATAGGAATGGAACTAGCAAAGTTACTAGAAGCGGGTTTTGTAGAAGTTATCCACACCGATTGGGTGTGAATCCCGTCCTTGTACCCAAAAAGAACACGAAATACTAGAATGTGCATCGATTATACGGCTTGAACAAGCATTGCCGAGGATCCGTTCCCCTTGCGCGCATTGACCAAGTCATTGATTCGACGGCGAGGGCACTTGTGTTTTCTTGATGCGTATTCCGGGTACCATCAGATCCGGATGAAGGAATCCGACCAAAAGGCGACTTCATTCATTACCCCGTTTGGTACTTACTGCTATGTTACTATGCCTTTTGGTTTGAAAAATGGGTGCCACCTACCAACGTACGATGCAGCGGTGCCTGAAGGACCAAATTGGCCGGGACGTGCACGCCCGTCGACGACATCGCGGTCATGACCGGAAAGGATCCGACTTGATCAGCGACCTCACAGAAACCTTTGAGAATCTCCGTCGGTACAAGATGATGTTGAATCCGCTGAAGTGCGTCTTTGGCGTGCCAGCCGGGAAAACTCCTTGGCTTCATAGTCTCTCACGAGGCATTGAGGTTAACCCGGAAAAGATCAAGGCAATCCTGTATCAAACGGCCAACTTGTCTCAAAGATGTGCAACGACTAGCTGGTTGTGTCGCGACAATCAGTAGGTTTGTTAGCCGTCTTGGCGAGAAGGCGCTACCTCGTACAAGTTGTTGAAGAAAACAAACAAATTTGTCTGGGACGACGCAGCTGACGCAGCTCTTCGAGAGGTTGAAGGAAATACTTCCCCACCTATCTTGGCAGCCCCAGCAGAGTCAGAGCCAATGCTCCTTTATCTGGCAGCTACCAACAAAGTCATCAGCCTCGTCATCGTAGTGGAGCGAAAGGAAGAAGGTCATGAATATGACGTCCAAAGACCTGTGTACTATATAAGCGAGGTGCTGACGGTCAAAGCAAAGATACCTCACTTTGAAGCTGGCTTGGAGTCTTCCTAGGCAGCCGGAGCTGAGACACTACTTCAAAGAGCACCCGATAACGATTTGAGCAAGGCTCCGCTGTCAACAATTCTCAACAACGCAACCAAGGAGGACGGCTAAATGGGGCATTGAATTATCCGCCTTCGACATCGCTTACAAGCCAAGGACTGGTGGAAATCCCAAGTATTGGCAGATTTCGTTGCAGATTGGATAGAAGCCCGGATGCAAGTCCGGAGCCGGAACCAAAACATGGGTCATGCACTTCGACGGATCAAGCAGCATCAAGGCTCGAGCCGGAGTCACCACTGAAGTCCCCTGGGAGAAGAAGCTGCAGTGTGTTCGAGATCCACTTCTAAAATAACATGGGAATATGAGGCTCTACTACATGGTCTGCGCAGCTAAGGAAATGGGATCAAGCACATCATATGCTGTGGATTCCGACTTGGTGGCACAACAAGTAGCCGGAACCTGAACGCCGAAATCCGTCATGGCAGCCTACGAGACGAAGTTGATGAGCTCGCCAAGTGCTTCCTCGAATACGAAGTCAAGTACGTCGGAGACGATAACACAGCGGACATGCTATCCAAGCTCGGATCCGAAAGCCAATTCCGCTGGAATCTTCTGGAGCATCTCCGGATACCCTCGCGAAGGGCGCTAACCGGAAAACCCGAAGTGGCAGTGTCTCCGGCCAGAGAGGTATTGGCTACCATTCCGGCTTGGACACAGACTTTCCTGGACTACCTCATCGACCAGAAGTTGCCAGAGGAAGAGGTCCTCGCGCGCAGATCATCAGGACGAGCACGATCCTACACAATTGTTGATGGACAGCTCTACAAACGAAGCGCAACAGGGTATTCTCAAATGCGTCTCCAATCAAGATGGCATTGAAATCCTCGAGAGAGATCACGCAGGGGATGCGGGCACCATGCCGCCCCCAGGTCCTCGTTGCAAAGCTTTCGGCTAGGCTTTTATTGGCTTACAGCTAAAGAAGATGCTGACAAGATAGTAAAGACCTGCCGAGGTTGTCAGTACTACGCTACTCTCCAAACGCCCCAAGAGCTGAAGACCATACCTATCACTTGGCCATTTGCGGTCTGGGGGCTCGATATGGTTGGTAAGTTAAAAAGATCATCTCCTGGTGGTTTTGAATACCTCCTGTCGCTGTTGACAAGTTCAGCAAATGGATCGAGGCTAAGCCGGTGAGAAAAGCCGACGGTGCTACGGCACTAAAATTTGTCTGCAGCCTCGTGATGAGATTCGGCATCCCACACAGCATAATCACAGATAATGGCACAAACTTCGGGGAGAATTGAAGGATTATTGTGAGACAATGGGAATTCGATTGGACCTCGCATCTGTGGCCCACAATCCAATGGTCAAGTCGAAAGGGCAAACGGCCCTAATATTATCAGGAATCAAGCCACGCCTCGAGGAACGACTGCGATGAGCAGCGAGGGCCTAGGGCGACGAGTTAGACTGTCTTGTGGAGTTTACGAACAACCTAACAGGTCAACAGGGTTTACCCCATTCTTCCTTATACGGATCCGAAGCGTAATTCCCTCCGACATCATCCACGATTCGCCGCGAGTTTCCGCCTATAATGAAGAAACAGTGCACGAGGCACAGCTATCAGTGGACCTGATCGAGGAAGCTCGGAACCTAGCTGATCAGCGCTCCGCCATCTACCAGCAGAAGCTCCGACGCTATCACAGTCGTCGAGTTCGGAAACGCTCCTTCATGGCAGGAGACCTGGTCCTCCGCCTTCGACAGGTGAAAGACCATAAGTTGCAATCTCCATGGGAAGGACCCTTCGTCATTAGCAAAGTGCTTCATAACGGGTCGTACTACCTTGTTGATTTCCGCGAGCTGAGGGATAGACCTGCTAACTGGCGCCGGAAACGCAAGCGTGAGGATCCGGATGACATCTACGACGAAACAGATCGCCCTTGGAATATCGCACAGCTACGTCCTTTCTACACTTAGCATATTCTTTCCGAGTTACAAACTCTGTAATAGTTATACATGATCAATGAAATAAAGCTTATGGTTTACTCTTTGAGTCTTTTACCTCCTTTACTTGTTCATTTTTAGATCGTGTATGTTTTTCGACTAAAACCGCTGGATTTTTCCGCCTAGGCGTGTACAAAAGTTGTGATTTTCAAAAATCGTCCTTTAGGACGTAAGCTTAAGTTTTCTGATAAAGTGTTTTCTTGCGAACTCGTGGATTCCTAGTAGCGATTTCCGGCACCTACGCAGGGCTTGTTTCCTTATTGACGGATTGCCATTGGGCTTCGTCGCCGCGGCGAGCGTTTCCGGCTAAGGTCTTCCGGCTCGCGGAAGGTCAGCGGGCAAGCCGGAAAACAATGAAGTCAGCACTTGCTTTCCGACATAAAACGAAACATGCACATCACATTAACGGATAGCAGGATAAGTGTTTCCGCCCCATACTCGTTTCGTTCCTAGCTACTTAAAATTTAAGTCTTATTACAAACCCACTCTGGGGCCAAAATGATGCAACTTGTTTCATTGTTTTAATCAGGAACGCTACTCGGAGTCCTCCTCTTCAGATTGCTGGTGGCTAGCCGCGTGTGCTGGTCACGAGAGCACTATTTTCCTCCGGAATGCTCGCCGCTTGACCGGATCCTTCCCCATAATACTCCGGCTCACCCGCTTCTCCCTCTGCATCGGAAAATCCTTCGGGCAGATCGTGCTTGTTATACCAGAACGAGTGATCCACTCGCCTGACAAACAGCTGTTCATAGCCTTCGGTTTCCGCGAGGAGGGCACCCATATCGGAACCCTTGGGGGCTCCGCGTGCAACAGTCGCCAGGTTGAGCGAGGGGAAGTGAGCCTTGCAGGTGGCCAAGACTAGGGAGGCGACTCCGCGTGCTGAAGACTCCTGCCAGTCCTTGATGAAATCCGGCACCAGCCTCATAAGTTTGGTCATCGTATCGATGACTGTGGTTTTGGCCTTCTTCAGAGACAGAGCCGTGGCGATTCCGCGACAGGCTTCAAATAACGCGTCAATTGATATCCGCGCTTCATCGTATGCCTCCGTCCTCGTAAGGTTTGACTCTTTTGACCATTCAAAGCCAAGGCTTGCTGTGGAAGAAAGAGATTCAGTTCCGTTAGAGAGGAATCATACAAGTTAGTCGGAGCAACGATACGGCAAAATGCTTACGGAAGATAAGTTTGTCAATATCCTCCGCCTCCTCCTCCAGAACTCTGTTCTTGGATATTATGGAAATCAGGCGGCCCTGGCTTTTCTCCAGTTTGTCATTCAGTTCCGCCAACTCGCTGGCGTGCTTCTCGGAGAGTTTTTTCCTTGCCTCAGTTTCCTTTTTAGAGGATTCATGAATGAAGTTTTTGAGGGACTCGTTCTCGGCCTCAAGCACCTTGACTTTGGCGGAAAGCTCATCAAATGAGGAGTGCTTGGCAGATTCTTCTGAAGGCAGAAAGTTGCACACATTACGCATCTTCAACTATGACAGCACAAAAAGTGAAGACCCGGATCTTGTACCTTTAAGGCGGGTCTCAAGCAGCTGGATAGCCTTTTGGCTGTTTTCCGCGTTCTGGCGCAGCCCCTCGATCTCCGTGATTTGCTCTAGCACGTGAATGCGCAGATCTTCGTGCAATTTCCGTGTGGTCTGTGAAGCAGCAGGGAGTTAGCCGGATATTTAAAATCTTGGGGGCTAGCGAGGAATTCGGTCTTGAGATATAAAAATTTTAAATTTCCGTCTAAAGTACATTCTGGGAAAGCATCGTATAATACACGTTACACGGAACTATATCACCCAATGCTTGGGGGCTAGTATTACCTGCCGCACTTCCTTGTGCTTGGCGAAAAAATCCTTCAAGTCGTTCTCCAGCTCGGCGAGTTCACGCACCTCCTCGTCCGGTTTTCCCCACACCTTGTTCAGCATGGCGGAAACTTCCGCGTGACGTTGTGCAAGGGTAAGTTTTTGGAGGGACGGAGTTGGTTGGAGATTGACTCGGGTCGCGTTGGTAACTTGGAGGAGCTTAGCCTTTTGCTCCTGTTCTTCTTCAGTGGGCCCCGCGAAAGCGGAGCTTGGCTGATCTGGCGGAGGAATTGGTGACGAGGTCCCCTTGGCGGAGTCGCCATGATGAACGGGATCTTCAGGAAGGTCATCAATGTCGATGATATCCTTTGGATCCGGCTTGGTGGCGGAGGAAGCCTTGGGCGGAACTTCAACCTCAGGAGTAATGGGAAATGAAGCCGGAGACGGCTTGGCTCTCTTCTTGAGGACCCTTGGGGCCTTGGGGGGCTGGCTTCCGGAGCTTCAGAAAAAACATAAAAGTATAAGAGCAAGCGTTAAACCAGAACTTGGGTCGGAAGTGGACGTTTACCCGGAAGGTTTGAAGAAATGTTGGATGGCAGGCTGCCCCTTGTTGCTGGTATTAATCAGCGAGAGGCGCTTCTTTTCCGCCTCCAATTTCCGGGTGGCCGCAGTGCTGAGCACTTCGCGGGCGCGTTTTGCATGGGGGCTGGAAGGAGCCGGCTTCTTCCTCTTCGCGGGGCGGGAGGCCTCGGGAGCTTCAGCCTCCGTGCGGCTTCCGGATCCGCGTTACCGGTGGATGGGACTCGGAGGAGAGTTCCGAGTTGATTTTCCTCAAGCGCCTCGAGCTAATGCAAAGTTAAACATTTAGATGAAAAAAGTTTGAAGGAAAACAACAGACCAAGGTCAAGACGACGTACCGCGGTTCCAGATCCATTCGTGTGGATGTCCTTGTTGCACACGTGAACATGGAGATCACGTGAGATCTTGATGAGGACCCGGATCCTCTTGTCGATGGCGTCGGCGGAGAGATTGTCTTTGGTGGCGCGCATTGGATCGTCGCGCCCTGTGTATTCAAACATCAGGCGGTCCCTGTGTTGCAGCGGCTGGATCCGCTTGGTGAACCAGGAAAGGGTTAAATCCTTCCCCGTCAGCCCCTCCTCCGTGAGCTTGCAGATCCGCCTAACAGCGCGGGTCAGTTGAGGCGAGTCGGAGAAGTGGGGGCAGTGCGTCCATGATGGAAGCTCGGTGGCGGGGCAATTCTTGAAAGGCGGAAGTTTCTTTTCGCTCGCGGGGTCGGAGACGTCCTTCAGATAGAAGAAACCCCCGGACCAGTACCTCGCGGATTCGTGGCGGTCGGTGGGGGGGTAGACGCGGCCCGGGCGGATCATAAAGGTGATGGATCCGCATGTAGCAAGTTCGGCGGATTGCCGGATCCTCTCCTTCTTGACAGAGAAAAATATTGGAACAGAGAGATCTCGGGGGTTACCCGGAGATGGCCTTCGAGAGGGCGACGTGGTTGCTGATGGCGAGCACGCTGTTTGGAGATATGTTGTGGGGCTGAAGTCCATACGTCTTCAGAATTTCCAGGAAGAAGTCCGAAGGCGGAAATGAAAATCCGCGCTCCACCAGTGCCTTCGTCAGCACCATCTCGTCATCCCTCGGAGCCGGAGCTAGTTCGTTTGGAACTGACCTCCAGCTTCTGGGTTGCAGAAAGCCCTCCGACTCAAGGTTCTTCAGCTCCATCTCGGTGGTGGTACAAGGCCACCATTTTCCTTTAGCTTCAGAATCTCGCTTCCGAGCTTTCGACTTTTTTGTGACCTCTTCTGCCTGGTGCTCCGTCTGACCCGCCCCGGAGGTTTTTTCCAGGTGAGTAGAGGTCCCCTCAGCTTCCTTGCCGGAATCCTTTGAAGGGTCCAGCCTGACTGGAACGAAGGGAGGAGGGGCGGAGGAGATCGGGGTCGCCATGATTGGTTCCGAAGTCGGAGGCGGAGTCGTTGAAGACATCTGAGGAAAAAGGGTTTGGCGGAAACTTGCTTTAGTCGGATCCCACATCGTCTTCCCCAAGTTCACCCCTACCAACTACGGCGCGAAGATGAAGCTCGAGGACTTACCGTAATGGCGATTGCGGTGGACGTAGTCGCCGGCGATGAGTTTTTCGCGCGGTGGCTCGCCGGAGTTAAGAACACGAAGAACACTGCGGTGGTGGACTCGCTCCGGCGATGCTCCGGCGACTTTTCCGGCAGGTTCCGGCACGGCGGAGGAAGAGCTCACGGGCGGCGCTCGGCTGAGAGGTGAGAAGGGGGTGAATGAGGGTAAGGGCCTCGACGGCGGATATTTATAGGCTGAAGGGATAAGATTCGTGCTCCGCATCCTGTGGTCGGAACGCAAGCGTCGCCGTTGGATGCGCGACACGTGTCCCAAACCCTAACAGTAAAAATGGCTAGAGATAAGTTACCGCAGAAATCGCGCAAAATGGCGCCAGAATTGGCGGAACCGTTTGAGTCTTTTAAGATTCCGGGTAATTGCGTGAGGATAAGTTGGTTCTCATTCACGAGCAGGGAGTAACCCGGAAATGTTCTTTGGAATGTCGATGGATGAAGTCCCGCGGGAAGGGAGCATTTTCCGACTAATAGTTGGGAAAAGAAGAAAACGCGAAGTTGGAGCTCTTCAAGTTTCTCCGCGTTACCAACGTTTGCCGGAGATCATGATGGACCAGCAAGGCGGAAACTGCAGGTGAAACTCGGAGAACTCGGGGGCTACGTTGTGGGTATACTTCATGGGTATACCATCGACAGTGCCTAGATCCGGCAAGCCCGGGTGGCCACAGAGATGGTGATGAGGCATGTGGCCCATCGGGCGGTTGCTGTTGATCATGAAGGAAGAAGTCCAGCCCAGGATCAGAAGCCGGATCCGTACCGACATTAGGAGTAACCCGGATCCGTGGAGGCCCATGAGGAACCCGGATCCAGTACGACGTGTATGGAAGGCGGATCCGTGACGGCGTGCACGGCAAGATATTGTACCGTAGTTAGTCTATCTGTAATCCGGCTAGACTCTCCGTGTAAACCCTAGATCCGTGCACCTTTATAAGCCGGATCCCGGAGCCCTAGAGGCACAACCACAATTTATTGTAACAACGCGAAAAGATAATTCAGACAAGCAGCAGTAGGCCCTGTCATCGTGCAGGTGTTCCGAAGCTGGGTAACTCGCGTACCACCGTCCCGTGTGCACTCCGCCCTATGGCCCCTACTTCTTCTCCCCCTCGTGAGGATCCCTCCTCCGGTACCGTCGATTAGGCAACGACAGGAGCCAAAACAGTGGGCTGCAAATGGGTCTACAAAATAAAATATGACTCCAATGGGAATGTCGAAAAGTATAAAGCACGACTTGTGGCAAAAGGATTTACACAAAGAGAAGGGATAGATTACAATGAGACATTTTCTCCGGTCTCATGTAAGGATTCCTTCAGAATCATCATGGCACTAGTTGCACATTTTGATTTAGAGTTGCATCAAATGGATGTAAAGACGGTATTTCTAAACGGGGATTTAGAAGAAAATGTCTACATGAAACAACCTAAGGGTTTTATCATGGAAGGCAAGGAAGAAATGGGATGCCGCCTAAAGAAATCCATTTATGGATTAAAGCAAGCCTCCAGACAGTGGTATCTAAAGTTCAATGAGACAATTAAGAGATTTGGATTTAAAGAAAATATTGAGGACAATTGCGTTTATGCAAAGTTTAAAAGTGGGAAATATATTTTCCTAATCTTGTATGTGGATGATATTCTGCTTGCCAGCAGTGATGTTAGTCTACTGCAAGAGACAAAGAAGTTCTTGTCCTCAAATTTTGATATGAAAGATCTTGGTGAAGCGTCATATGTTTTGGGCATAGAAATTCACCGAGATAGAAACAATGGAGTATTAGGACTATCGCAAAAGGCTTATTTAGAAAAGATTCTAAGTAAGTATAATATGCATAAGTGCAGTGCCACACCTTCCCCTATAGTCAAGGGCGACAGTTTTGGGAAACATCAAAGTCCCCAAAATCAATACGAGCTCGATCAAATGAAAGCGGTTCCATATGCTTCGGCTATTGGAAGCCTACAGTATGCACAAGTGTGCACTCGCCCTGACTTAGCATTTATCACCGGAGTACTCGGTAGATATCAAGAAAATCCAGGTTTTGAACACTGGAAAATGGTAAAGAAGGCATTGCGTTATGTGAAAGGCACAAAGAGTTACATGCTAACATACAGAAGATCCGATTCCCTAGAAATAAGAGGGTATTCAGATGCAGATTTTGCGGGGGATAAAGATGATAGAAAATCCACATCTGGATATGTATTCACCCTCGCGGGGGGAGCTATTTCGTGGAGAAGCTCCAAAAAGACCATAGTTGCGTCATCCACGATGTATGCAGAATTATAGCATGTTATGAAGCCACGGGGCAGCATTATGGTTAAATAAATTTATACCCGACTTGAAAGTGGTAGATTATATTGACAAACCACTAAAGATGTACTGCGACAATGAGCCTGCAGTATTTTATGCTCACAACAACAAGTCGAGTAATGCTACTAAACCGATTGAGGTTAAGTATTATGTTGTGAAACACAAGGTCCAGGATCAAACTATAAGTCTCGAGCATATAAGGACAAAAGATATGCTTGCGGATCCGCTAACGAAAGGCTTACCACCCAGCGTGTTCAAGGAGCACGTAGCCGGCATGGGTTTAAGGGAAAGTCTTACCTATCCTGGATCATAAGAGGCCCAAAAGTAAAAGAATTTGTTTCAAAACAGAGAAGTGTATTGTGGTTGTCTGATTCTATCGGCAATAGAGCTGTGACGATGAAACATGCCCTATGGACTGATCCAAAATGAAATGAATAAAGTGAAAGTATAAAGTTAAAAGAAAAGTTGAGATCAAGGGGGAGAATGTTAGGATGATCTCCACGTGACCGATCCCAACGGATCGGTAACGAGTCCTTGACCTCGTTCGCGCCCTGATCGGGGGCGTCCAACTCTCTTATGGTTGGTGGGCCCCTGTGACCTGCGCTATATAAAGAGGTGGGGGCCGGGGCACACGGTACGAGGTTCGTCGCGCCGCCAGTCACCCCACCGATATTCCCTACCGATCTAGGGTTAGCGCAGTGCTCACGGGAAGCTCTGCCACCGCCGCCACCGCACGCTCACGCCACTCGCGCCGTCGCCATGGACAACGGCTCGAGCTCCTCCTCGAAGGGAGAAGGTTTGTCTCTCACTCCCTCTCGATCTCTCTCCGATCTTACAGTATGCATACAGATACAGTCTTACCCGCATTAGATCTACCCTAGATGATCCACAGATTTAACATGGACCACAAATTTTCTCTCTTCTGGAGACCACCACGAGAACCACAGTGATAGGAAGGATTGAGGAGCGCCGCCGCGCGAGCGCCTCGGGAGGCTGCCGCCGCGCGACCACGCAGCAGCAGGGGAGTGGGGAGGTGGCTATCGCCAAGCACACATCGGGGTCGCTGCTGTCGCGCGATCCGTCGCCCATCATGCATCAGGTGTGTCAGCCGCCGACGAGTGCGCGGCAGGAAGGCTGCCCCAGGCGAGCGTGCGGAGGCATACACGTGAGAAGGAAGCGCTCGTCGGCCAGGTAGGAAGGTCGACGCCGAGCACGGAGCGTGGAGGAGCCTGCGGCCTGCAAGCGCATGGAGGAGTCCGCGGCTGGCCGGCGCGTGAAGGTAGATGAAGGTATGCACGCGATGAAGAGTCCGGCGGCCGGCGCGATGCTTGCCTTGAGTTTTTCTTCTCCCTCCGTAGCTCGATCTGTAGACTCTTTTTTTGGTCTCTTGATAGTTGATTCCCATGGAGGTACTCATGGTGTTTTCCATGTGAACTGTACCGTGAGTGATTTCTCCAGTTGCATATGTCTCCAAATCTCCAATTAATTTAGGGAAAAGTCACATTTAGAAAGCACAATTATTTTGCATTTCAGGGAGAGGAATTTGGCAGCTCGACGGTAGGAATTTGGCAGCCAGGCATTGTGATTTTGGTAGCTAGGTGTTTTGGATTATGGCAGCTAAACGCATGAATTTGGCAGCCAGGCGCTAAGTATTTGGCATCCAATCACAAAAAAATTGGAATTTGGCAGCTAGGAACAAAGAATTTGGCAGCCATTCTCTAAGTATTTGGCAGCTAATTGCAAAGAATATTGAGCTAACCACATGGTAATCAAGGAATTTGGCAGCTAAGCTTAAAGAATTTGGCAGCTAATCGCAATTAATTTGGCAGCTTGGGACAACGAATTTCTCACCCCTTTTACAACATTGATTTTCTAACTGATGTCTCTTGACTAGTTTTACGGTTAAAACAACTATTTTTGTCGAGGAATGGCTTCCTGGTAACTGATGTAGAGGAGTAGTAAGGTTGAAAAACATTGTAGAGGAGTAGTAGAGAAGTAGTATGTGTTGTAGCAAAATAATGTAGAAAAGTACTGTAACAACGTGATGCAGCAGGTTGCTGTAACAACGTGATGCAGCAGGTTGCTTTCAGTACTCAGGTCATCTCCAACCGTGCGATCCAAACGGACGCGCTGGGCCGTCTGTTTTGGGCCGTTTGGGTGGCCAAGCGGACACCCAGACAGCGGCTCGCGTCCGCGTGTCCGTTTGGGTCCCACGTTGCGCCCAACGCGCGGACGCAGCGCATATTCGAAGAGAAACAGAGAAAGATATTTAAAATGTACATTTAAACGATATTTGATTAAGCATATGTCCTATTTTGGGCAAATTTGTACATAGCCATATTTTAGGCAAATAACTAACAAAAGAAGTTCTCTATATGGGCTTTAAAATTTAAAACAAATTAAAAAAAACCCTAAGCTAGGGTTTGGTCGACGGCGCTGTGGCCGCCGGTGCGTCGCCTAGTCCCTGTGGGCGTCGTCGGCCTCGTCGTCGGCACTGTTGTGGCTCGGCGCGCGGGGACTCCGACCACGGAGACCACAGGGCCTCCTCCCGGGCGGAGTGGGGGTCCGGACCACCCGCCCCATCACGAACACGGAGGCTGCGCCTCCTACCTGAGGGGCGCTCACTCTCTGCTGAGCGAGCCGGGCATGGGACGCCTCCCCTCCTCCAGCCGACGCTTTGGCCTCTCGCTGCTGCTCTCGGCGGAGCACAGCCTCTCGCGTCGCGCGTCCGATACGTCTCCGACGTATCGATAATTTCTTATGTTCTATGCCATATTATTGATGATACCTACATGTTTTCAACTTTATGTCATATTCGTGCATTTTGGAACTAACCTATTAACAAGATGCCGAAGTGCAGTTCCTGTTTTCTGTTGTTTTGGAAATCCCAGTAACGAAATATTCTCGGAATTGGACGAAACAAAGACCCAGGCCCTATTTTTCCACGGAGCTTCCAGAAGACCGAAGAACACACGAAGTGGGGCCACGAGGTGGCCAGACCAAGGGCGGCGCGGCCCAAGCCCTGGCCGCGCCGACCTATAGTGTGGGCCCTCGTGACGCCCCCTTGACCTGCCCTTCCGCCTACTTAAAGCCTCCGTCGCGAAACCCACGATGCGAAAAACCACGATACGGAAAACCTTGCAGAGACGCCGTCGCCGATCCCATCTCGGGGGATTACGGAGATCTCCTCCGGCACCCTGCCGGAGGGGGATTCATCTCCGGAGGACTCTACACCGCCATGGTCGCCTCCGGAGTGATGAGTGAGTAGTTCACCCTGGACTATGGGTCCATAGCGGTAGCTAGATGGTTGTCTTCTCCTCATTGTGCTTCATTGTTGGATCTTGTGAGCTGCCTAACATGATCAAGATCATCTATCTGTAATTCTATATGTTGTGTTTGTCGGGATCCGATGGATAGAGAATACCATGTCATGTTAATTATCAAGTTATTATACATGTGTTGTTTATGATCTTGCATGCTCTCCGTTTCTAGTAGAGGCTCTGGCCAAGTTTTTACTTTTAACTCCAAGAGGGAGTACTTATGCTCGATAGTGGGTTCATGCATTGACACCTGGGGAGTGACAGCCCCTAAGGTTGTGTTGTCTTTGTTGCCACTAGGATAAAACATTGGCGCTATGTCCGAGGATGTAGTTGTTGATTACATTCACCATACTTAATGCAATTGTCTGTTGCTAGCAACTTAATACGGAGGGGTTCGGATGATAACCTGAAGGTGGACTTTTTAGGCATAGATGCGGTTGGATGGCGGTCTATGTACTTTGTCGTAATGCCCAATTAAATCTCACTATACTTATCATGTCATGTATGTGCATTGTTATGCTCTCTTTATTTGTCAATTGCCCGTGTAATGTTCACCCAACATGCTTTTATCTTATGGGAGAGACACCTCTAGTGAGCTGTGGACCCCGGTCCATTCTTTTAATACTGAAATACAAATCTGCTGCAATACTTGTTTTTACTATTTTCTCTGCAAACAATCATCTTCCACACAATACGGTTAATCCTTTGTTACAACAAGCCGGTGAGATTGACAACCTCACTGTTTCGTTGGGGCAAAGTACTTTGGTGTGTTGTGCAGGTTCCACGTTGGCGCCGGAATCTCTGGTGTTGCGCCGCACTACATCCCGCCGCCATCAACCTTCAACGTGCTTCTTGGCTCCTCTGGTTCGATAAACCTTGGTTTCTTTCTGAGGAAAACTTGCTGCTGTGCGCATCATACCTTCCTCTTGGGGTTGCCCAACGAACGTGTGAAATACACGCCATCAAGCTCTTTTTAAGGCGCCGTTGCCGGGGGATCAAGACACGCAAGGGAGTCTCCACTTCTCAATCTCTTTACTTTGTTTTTGTCTTGCTTTATTTTATTTACTACTTTGTTTGCTGCATTATATCAAAACACAAAAAAATTAGTTGCTACTTTATTTACTGTCTTGTTTGCTATATCAAAAACACAAAAAAATTAGTTTACTTGCATTTACCTTATCTAGTTTGCTTTATTTACTGTCTTGCACTCTATATTAAAAATACAAAAAAAAAATTTAGTTACTTTTGTTACCATGTCTAGCTCTGAACCTGTTACTTCTTCGCCTGAAGAATTAGTTTTCACTTTTAAACAAGGGGATGAGGAGAGTTTTAAGGAAGCTTGGTCTAGAATTTTTACTTCTTATCGTAAACTGAACCTCAAATGACTCTAAGTTTGCTCCTTAGTAATTTTTATTTTGGTCTTATGGTTCGCTATAGATATGCTTTGGATACTTTAGTGGGAGGAGATTTCCTCCATTGCAATGGGGATCAAGCTTTTAATGCCATAAAGAAGTTGGTTGCATCACATGATTCAGCTAATAATTTTGATTCAGCCCTTATTAGCATTCATAATAGATTAAATACTCTTGAGACAAGTGCATCTCGCTTAAATGAAAATTATGGATACATTCGTAACCGTCTTGATCAAGTTTTAGTGAACTCTGAACTTTCATTGTGGGATCCTGCTGTTAAAATTGTTATCGGTGATCGAACTCTTCATGCCTACTGCGATATTATGTATGAATTTTGCCTTATGCCTGAAAGCATTTATAAATCTTTGAAACTTTGGGGAGTCGATGAAGGAGGAGAAGAAATAACTCTCATTGATAACTCTATTATAATTCCTAAGGGAATAGCCGCAGGTGTGCATACAACCATTCTTGGAAGAACAATATCCATTGATTATCTTGTTATTGAAACAGGAAAAATCATACTCGGGAGATCCCTGTTGAAACTATTGGGTGTTGGAGATATGCCCAAGAGGCAATAATAAATGGTTATTATATATCTTTGTGTTTATGATAATGTTTATATATCATGCTATAATTGTATTAACCGAAACATTAATACATGTGTGATATATAGACAACAAAGAAGTCCCTAGTATGCCTCTTAACTAGCTTGTTGATTAATGGATGATTAGTTTCATAATCATGAACATTGGATGTTATTAATAACAAGGTTATATCATTGTATGAATGATGTAATGGACACACCCAATTAAGCGTAGCATAAGATCTCGTCATTAAGTTATTTGCTATAAGCTTTCGATACATAGTTACCTAGTCCTTATGACCATGAGATCATGTAAATCACTTATACCGGAAAAGTACTTTGATTACATCAAACGCCACTGCGTAAATGGGTGGTTATAAAGGTGGGATTAAGTATCCGGAAAGTATGAGTTGAGGCATATGGATCAACGAGTGGGATTTGTCCATCCCGATGACGGATAGATATACTCTGGCCCTCTCGGTGGAATGTCGTCTAAATGTCTTGCAAGCATATGAATAAGTTCATAAGAGACCACATACCACGGTACGAGTAAAGTACTTGTCAGGAGACGAGGTTGAACAAGGTATAGAGTGATACCGAAAGATCAAACCTCGGACAAGTAAAATATCGCGAGACAAAGGGAATTGGTAATGTATGTGTATGGTTCATTCGATCACTAAAGTCATCATTGAATATGTGGGAGCCATTATGGATCTCCAGATCCCGCTATTGGTTATTGGTCGGAGTGAGTACTCAACCATGTCCGCATAGTTCTCGAACCGTAGGGTGACACACTTAAAGTTGGATGTTGAAATGGTAGTACTTGAATTATGGAATGGAGTTCGAATATTTGTTCGGAGTCCCGGATGAGATCCCGGACATCACGAGGAGTTCCGGAATGGTCCGGAGAATAAGATTCATATATAGGATGTCATTTTATGTGAAATAAAATGTCGCGGAAGGTTCTATGGAAGGTTCTAGAAGGTTCTAGAAAAGTCCGGAAGAAACCACCAAGGAAGGTGGAGTCCACAAGGACTCCACCTCCATGGCGGCCAGCCCTAGATGGGGTGGAGTCCCAAGTGGACTCCACCATAGGGGGCCGGCCACCCCCCACATGGGAGGTGGGAATCCCACCTTTGGGTGGGAGTCCTAGTTGGGCTAGGTTTGCCCCCTCCTATGGAAGGTTTTGGTTTCGGGTCTTATTCGAAGACTTGGACACCAACACTTGGGTTCCACCTATATAATGAGGGGCATAGGGAGGGGGCCGGCCACACCAAAGCCACCACCTTGGCCGCACCCCTTGGAGGCCGGCCAACCCCTCTCCCCAAACCCTAGCCGCCCCACTCCTCCTTCTTCCCCGCACGCTTAGCGAAGCTCCGCCGGGATTCTCCACCGCCACCGACACCCCGTCGTGCTGTCGGATTCAAGAGGAGCTACTACTTCCGCTGCCCGCTGGGAGGAGGTGGACGTCGTCTTCATCAACAACCGAACGTGTGACCGAGCGGAGGTGCTGCCCGTTCGTGGCGCCGGAACCGATCGTGATCAAGATCTTCTACGCGCTTTTGCAAGCGGCAAGTGATCGTCTACCGCAGCAATAAGAGCCTACTCTTATAGGCTTTGGAATCTCTTCAAGGGTTAGTCTTGATCATCCCCTCGTTGCTACCGTCTTCTAGATTGCATCTTGGCTTGGATTGCGTGTTCGCGATAGGAAAATTTTTGTTTTCTATGCAACGTTATCCTACAGTGGTATCAGAGCCGTGTCTATGCATAGATGGTTGCACGAGTAGAACACAATGTTTTTGTGGGCGTTGATGCTCTTGTTATCTTTAGTTTGAGTACTTTGCATCTTTGTGGCATAGTGGGATGAAGCGGCTCGGGCTAACTTTACATGACCGCGTTCATGAGACTTGCTCCTCGTTCGACATGCAACTTGTATTGCATAAGAGGCTTTGCGGGTGTCTGTCTCTCCTACTATAGTGAAGATTCAATTTACTCTTCTATTGACAACACTAGTATCACCGTTGTGGTTCATGTTCGTAGGTAGATTAGATCTTACTCGAAAACCCTAAACCACGTAAAATATGCAAACCAAATTAGAGACGTCTAACTTGTTTTTGCAGGGTTTGGTGATGTGATATGGCCATGATGTGATGATGAATATGTATGAGATGATCATTATTGTATTGTGACAACCGGCAGGAGCCTTATGGTTGTCTTTAAATTTCATGTTGAGTAGTATTTCATAGTAGTTGTAATAGTTGCTACATGAGGTGAACAACCATGAAGACGGCGCCATGAACCTTGACGCTACGCCGACGATGATGGAGATCATGCCCGTTGATGATGGAGATCATGTCCGTGCTTTAGAGATGAAGATCGAAGGCGCAAAGACAAAAGGGCCATATCATATCACATATGAACTGCATGTGATGTTAATCCTTTTATGCATCTTATTTTGCTTAGATCGCGACGGTAGCATTATAAGATGATCCCTCACATTAATATCAAGATAATAAAGTGTTCTTCCCTCGTATGCACCGTTGCATTGTTCGACGTTTTGAAGCATCTCGTGATGATCGGGTGTGATAAACTCGACATACAACGGGTGTAAGCCATGTTGCACACGCGGAATACTTGGGTTTGCTTGACGAGCCTAGCATGTACAGACATGGCCTCGGGACAACGGAAACCGAAAGGTTGAACACGAGTCATATGGATGATATGATCAACATGTTGATGTTCACCATTGAAACTACATCATCTCACGTGATGATCGGTTTTGGTGTAGTGGATTTGGATCGTGTACCACTTAACAACTATGAGGGATGTTGTATTAAGTGGGAGTTCATTAGTAATTAGATTAAAACATGAACTAATTATCATAAACATAGTCTGAGTAGTATTTTGAATTAATTTTGTAGTATTGGCATCCGTTTTTTCTACCATGCGCTAGTCTTGTTATTGAGATAGAAATACTGTTAAAATCTGACAAGAAACTTTACGGATTGGTACCGTATTGTTAAAGAATCAAGAATTGATTAAGTCCTATTGCAAACTTTTAGTAAACCTCACATTGTTGATTCAAAGAGCTATGGTTTCAATTAGTACCTAAAGTTATCTTGTCTCCGTGAAACTTGAAGTTCAAATCTGTTTGAAAAGTAAGGAGCTGAAAATTTAGTTTTCAGAAATAATCAAGGTACGAGATATATATGATATCTAAGACCTTATTACAAGATGATAGAATATAAATTTGGTGAGACTACATAAACTCATAAGTTTTATGGGAATGTACGAAGGTTGAAGACGCAAGGCGTCCCAATCCTCCAACTATTGGGGCACTAACGATATTCGCATATCCATGAAGTGATTGTCCTTAGTATGCACCGTTGCTAAGACTCGTCGTTTCGAAGCATCACGTGATGATCGGGTGTTATAGATTCTACGTGTGCTTCCAACGGGTGCAAGCCAGATTTGCATATGCGAATACTAAGGTTTAAACTTTATGAGCCTAGCATGTACAGACATGGTCTCAGAAAGTTATCATGAATTGATGGATAAAATTATGAGTGAAATTGTTCATCATATTACAAATTTACTAATAGTGAAATCTGAAACACTTGTCATATGATGATCAACTTCAAAGTAAGAACCTCAAGGTTATTGGTATTTGACCAACAAACCTAGAAGTTATTGATGTTGAAATGTTTTTCTGAATAATGAGGAAAGTTAAAAGAGAAACTGCAAAAGATATTTTGGCAAAAGAAAGAAAAGACTAGAAAGTCTAGCTCAGGTGTATATAAATGATATACATGTTATGGTTGTATTCCTAGTTAAGTCACACAATAAAATTCTTGGGTATTAGTACCATATTGGTTGGTATGAAGTGTCATACAAAACAACGCAATACAAGAATACAATGGCCTAAGTGACTGACAAGGAATATGATAGGAATGCACGTCTGGAACAAAATAAAGTGTTATTATGTTCGTCGTTGGCATTCTATCTAGCCCTTAGAATTTATAATAAAGAACTTAATAATTGTTATTTTGCTCTGGTCAAATGAAAACAATGAGTTGTTCAAATTATGACATTACTCCATGTACGATGGATAAGTTATTATAAATCTTAATGGTGAAACACACATACATAACACTGACGCTAAAAATGCCATAAGGCAAATGATTTGAATTCCACTTATTTGTGGAACCGCAATTTAGGTCATGTTAGAAAGGATCGCATGAAGGAACTCCATGCAAATGGATTTTTGGAGTCATTCGATTTGTTGAATCGTTTGGCACTTGCAAAATCTTTTCTAAAAGGTAATGACTGAAATACCGTTCATAGGCCGAAGAGTTGAACGGGCAACTAACTTAGTGAAAACATACATAATGATATATGTGGTTCACTGGGCATAGTTGTGTGCGGAAGATTCTTCTACTTCATAAAAACTTTCAAACAATGAATTGAGTATATATGTGGATATATTCAATAAGGAAAAGTTTGAAACATTTGAATAGGATTCAAATAAATTTCAGCATGAAGTGGAAATCATCGTAATAGAAAAATCAAATATCTATGATTGGATCATGGTGAAAATATTTGAATTACGAGTTTTAGCGAACATCTAAGAGAGTTATGAAATTGTTCTACAACTCACATTTCTTGGAGTATCATAATGATGATATAGTATCCGAGATATGTATCCAAACCTTGTTGGATTAATGATGAGATAAAATATTATGACGCCATTATATTTTTGTGGATTATGCTTTAGTGACTACCGCTTTTACACTAAATAGAGCATCATCATGATCCGTTGAAATGACACCATACAAGTTATGGTATGGGTATAAACCCTAATAGTCTTTTCTTTAAATTTTGGTCTAAGAGTTTACAACCAAAATCGGATGAATGTCTTTGTTGGTTATCCCAGAGATTTAATTGGGAATTCTTCCCACGAGACAAAGACAAAAGTGTTTGTCAATGTTTCTTATTTCCGAGAAATTGTTTCGAGTGAAGTATTTGAGTGGGAGGACAATATAATTTGATAAGGTTTATGAACCTGAGCATAATGATCAGAGTAGCGCAGCATCGGAATTGGTTTCGGAAGCGGCCACGACGATCATGGCTCTCATGACTACAAAGTGTTTTAGCCATGGAGATCGAAGTACATATTGAACCTTGTAGGTATGGTTTACTTTGTGATCAAATAAATGATTTGTGGACAAAGGATTGATTTTGAACAATGATAAACCAACTACAAACAAAGAAGTTATGATGGGCCCTGACTCCGTTAAAATGGCTATACGCCATGAAATCCAAGATAGATGAATACTTTTTGAAAGTAAATGGATCTATAAAATTGATAGACTTGGATGAAATATCTTTGAAAAAGCTTGACTTGTCGAAAAGTTGTTTACGACAAAGTTCAAAGAGTTGACTACGATAAGATTAGATCTTCCGTAGCAATGCTTATAGTCTATATGGATTATTCTAGTAATCACTACATATTTCTTTTATGAGATATGTTAGAAGGATGGCAAAATACATTACTTATCAGAAGTGTGTATTAAAGGTATATACAAGATACAACCAAGAGTTTTGCTGGTCCGTGGAATACTAGATAGGTATACGAACTTCAATTGGATGAAGTAAGTATTGCGGAGTTGGAATCTTCACTAGATGAAATAGTCAAAGAGTTTTTGATTTCATCAGAGACGATGAAGAGGCTTGCATTTGCAAGAAATTAAGTGGGAGCGCTAAGACACATTTATAATACTTTATGTAGGTGACATATAGTTGGTTATAAATGATGTAATTATATACTTGATTAAAGGTTTCATTGAGAATTAACTTCAATGAAAGGATATGGACTGAAACAAATTTAGTGTCAAGATCTATGAAGATAGATTGAAACACATAAATAAGTTTAAGTCAAAGTACATATGATGGATATTGAGGTAGTTCAATATATAAATATTAAGAAAATGTTCTTGTCATGTGAAGGTTTTAACAAGACTTGAGTGTATCTAACACTCAATGAGTAAAAACACATGAGTGATTATAAATCACGAATAATATGTACACAATCAGATATCATGTGCTATAAAGTGTTATGAGCATATACCAGAATGATTCATATGATGATCATTGGACGACAGTAAGAATATCCTTGAGTACTTTAGAAGAACTAAGGATATATATATATATTTGTATGAAGAAATGACAAACAAATCGCTGTAAGGTGTTACACCGATATTGGTTTTGTCACATATAAAATATAATTTCAATCTCAAATTAGACTAAGTGTTGTTTAAAAGGTAGCACAATGAGCTAGAAGTTGTCTATGCTAGATTTAGAAGAGTTCTAAATATTGTGACGGAATCTACAAAAGAAGGCAAAGTATGTCATTGTTTTGACAATGACAAAGGATGTTAAGTCAAGAGGTTCTTTGAGAACTTGGTGTATTTCCGACAGAGTCAGAACTTTGAAGCTATATTGTATGTGACAATATTAGTGACATATTTCAGACCGCGGAATTAAGGTTCCACCAGAAGACCAAACATATTTAATGCCAACTCATTTGGAAATGAGTGATGCGTTGAGACGCAAATGAATTACAAAATACATACGTTTCTGAGCATGTCAGATCCGTTGACTAAAACCTCTCTCGTGAGCGAAACATGATAAAGCACCAGAAGGCCAAGGTGTTATATCTTTACAAATGTAAACTAGATTATTGACTCTAGTGCAAGTGGGAGACTGTTGGAGATATGCCCAAGAGGCAATAATAAATGGTTATTATATATCTTTGTGTTTATGATAATGTTTATATATCATGCTATAATTGTATTAACCGAAACATTAATACATGTGTGATATGTAGACAACAAAGAAGTCCCTAGTATGCCTCTTAACTAGCTTGTTGATTAATGGATGATTAGTTTCATAATCATGAACATTGGATGTTATTAATAACAAGGTTATATCATTGTATGAATGATGTAATGGACACACCCAATTAAGCGTAGCATAAGATCTCGTCATTAAGTTATTTGCTATAAGCTTTCGATACATAGTTACCTAGTCCTTATGACCATGAGATCATGTAAATCACTTATACCGGAAAGGTACTTTGATTACATCAAACGCCATTGCGTAAATGGGTGGTTATAAAGGTGGGATTAAGTATCCGGAAAGTATGAGTTGAGGCATATGGATCAACAGGTGGGATTTGTCCATCCCGATGACGGATAGATATACTCTGGGCCCTCTCGGTGGAATGTCGTCTAAATGTCTTGCAAGCATATGAATAAGTTCATAAGAGACCACATACCACGGTACGAGTAAAGAGTACTTGTCAGGAGACGAGGATGAACAAGGTATAGAATGATACCGAAGATCAAACCTCGGACAAGTAAAATATCGCGAGACAAAGGGAATTGGTAATGTATGTGTATGGTTCATTCGATCACTAAAGTCATCATTGAATATGTGGGAGCCATTATGGATCTCCAGATCCCGCTATTGGTTATTGGTCGGAGTGAGTACTCAACCATGTCCGCATAGTTCTCGAACCGTAGGGTGACACACTTAAAGTTGGATGTTGAAATGGTAGTACTTGAATTATGGAATGGAGTTCGAATATTAGTTCGGAGTCCCGGATGAGATCCCGGACATCACGAGGAGTTCCGGAATGGTCCGGAGAATAAGATTCATATATAGGATGTCATTTTATGTGAAATAAAATGTCGCGGAAGGTTCTATGGAAGGTTCTAGAAGGTTCTAGAAAAGTCCGGAAGAAACCACCAAGGAAGGTGGAGTCCACAAGGGACTCCACCTCCATGGCCGGCCAGCCCTAGATGGGGTGGAGTCCCAAGTGGACTCCACCATAGGGGGCCGGCCACCCCCCACATGGGAGGTGGGAATCCCACCTTTGGGTGGGAGTCCTAGTTGGGCTAGGATTGCCCCCTCCTATGGAAGGTTTTGGTTTCGGGTCTTATTCGAAGACTTGGACACCAACACTTGGGTCCACCTATATAATGAGGGGCATAGGGGAGGGGGCCGGCCACACCAAAGCCACCACCTTGGCCGCACCCCTTGGAGGCCGGCCACCCCCTCTCCCCAAACCCTAGCCGCCCCACTCCTCCTTCTTCCCACGCTTAGCGAAGCTCCGCCGGGATTCTCCACCGCCACCGACACCACGCCGTCGTGCTGTCGGATTCAGAGGAGCTACTACTTCCGCTGCCCGCTGGAACGGGAGGTGGACGTCGTCTTCATCAACAACCGAACGTGTGACCGAGTACGGAGGTGCTGCCCGTTCGTGGCGCGGAACCGATCGTGATCAAGATCTTCTACGCGCTTTTGCAAGCGGCAAGTGATCGTCTACCGCAGCAATAAGAGCCTACTCTTATAGGCTTTGGAATCTCTTCAAGGGTTAGTCTTGATCATCCCCTCGTTGCTACCGTCTTCTAGATTGCATCTTGGCTTGGATTGCGTGTTCGCGATAGGAAAATTTTTGTTTTCTATGCAACGTTATCCTACAGGAGCAGTCATTGATGTGGGAGAAGGCACTCTGAAATTCACCTCTATACCAGGGGGAAATCATATATTTCCTAAACCAAAGGGAAAGAAAAACAATAAGAAAGGTAAGGGTAAAGCCCAAGGTAAGGTTGACACACCACCCTTCGATAACACTTGATAAACACTTTCTGCGCCTAGCTGAAAGGCGTTAAAGAAAAGCGCTTATGGGAGACAACCCATGTTTTTACTCCAGTATTTTTGTTTTATATTTGTGTCTTGGAAGTTGTTTACTACTGTAGCAACCTCTCCTTATCTTAGTTTTAAGTTTTGTTGTGCCAAGTAAAGTCTTTGATAGAAAAGTAAGTACTAGATTTGGATTACTGCGCAGTTCCAGATTTCTTTGCTGTCACGAATCTGGGTCTATCTCCCTGTAGGTAGCTCAGAAAATTACGCCAATTTACGAGCATGATCCTCAGATATGTACGCAACTTTCATTCAATTTGAGCATTTTCGTTTGAGCAAGTCTGGTGGCCTAATAAAATCCATCTTTACGGACTGTTCTGTTTTGACAGATTCTGTCTTTTATTTCGCATTGCCTCTTTTGCTATGTTGGATGAATTTCTTTGATCCACTAATGTCCAGTAGCTTTATGCAATGTCCAGAAGTGTTAAGAATGATTGTGTCACCTCTGAACATGTGAATTTTTATTATGCACTAACCCTCTAATGAGTTGTTTCGAGTTTGGTGTGGAGGAAGTTTTCAAGGATCAAGAGAGGAGTATGATGCAATATGATCAAGGAGAGTGAAAGCTCTAAGCTTGGGGATGCCCCGGTGGTTCACCCCTGCATATATTAAGAAGACTCAAGCGTCTAAGCTTGGGGATGCCCAAGCATCCCCTTCTTCATCGACAACATTATCAGGTTCCTCCCCTGAAACTATATTTTTATTCGTCACATCTTATGTACTTTGCTTGGAGCGTCGGTTTGTTTTTGTTTTTGTTTTGTTTGAATAAGATGGATCCTAGCATTCACTTTATGGGAGAGAGACACGCTCCGCTGTTGCATATGGACAAATATGTCCTTAGGCTCTACTCATAGTATTCATGGCGAAGTTCTTCTTCGTTAAATTGTTATATGGTTGGAATTGGAAAATGCTACATGTAGTAACTCTAAAATGTCTTGGATAATTTGATACTTGGCAATTGTTGTGCTCATGTTTAAGCTCTTGCATCATATACTTTGCACCCATTAATGAAGAAATACTTAGAGCTTGCTAATTTGGTTTGCATATTTGGTTTCTCTAGAGTCTAGATAACATCTAGTATTGAGTTTTGAACAACAAGGAAGACGGTATGGAGTCTTATAATGTTTACCATATGTCTTTTATGTGAGTTTTGCTGTACCGTTCATCCTTGTGTTTGTTTCAAATAACCTTGCTAGCCTAAACCTTGTATCGAGAGGGAATACTTCTCATGCATCCAAAATACTTGAGCCAACCACTATGCCATTTGTGTCCACCATACCTACCTACTACATGGTATTTATCCGCCATTCCAAAGTAAATTGCTTGAGTGCTACCTTTAAAACTCCATCATTCACCTTTGCAATATATAGCTCATGGGACAAATAGCTTAAAAACTATTGTGGTATTGAATATGTACTTATGCACTTTATCTCTTATTAAGTTGCTTGTTGAGAGATAACCATGTTTCTGGGGACGCCATCAACTATTCTTTGTTGGATATCATGTGAGTTGCTATGCATGTCCGTCTTGTCTGAAGTAAGAGAGATCTACCACCTTCATGGTTGGAGCATGCATATTGTTAGAGAAGAACTTTGGGCCGCTAACTAAAGCCATGATTCATGGTGGAAGTTTCAGTTTGGACATATATCCTCAATCTCATATGAGAATAATAATTGTTGCCACATGCTTATGCATTAAAGAGGAGTCCATTATCTGTTGTCCATGTTGTCCCGGTATGGATGTCTAAGTTGAGAATAATCAAAAGCGAGAAATCCAAAATGCGAGCTTTCTCCTTAGACCTTTGTACAGGCGGCATGGAGGTACCCCATTGTGACACTTGGTCAAAACATGTGCATTGCAAAGATCCGGTAGTCCAAGTTAATTAGGACAAGGTGCGGGCACTATTAGTATACTATGCATGAGACTTGCAACTTGTAAGATATAACTTTCATAACTCATATGCTTTATTACTACCGTTGACAAAATTGTTTCATGTTTTCAAAATAAAAGCTCTAGCACAAATATAGCAATCGATGCTTTCCTCTTTGAAGGACCATTCTCTTTACTTTTATGTTGAGTCAGTTCACCTATTTCTCTCCACCTCAAGAAGCAAACACTTGTGTGAACCGTGCATTGATTCCTACATACTTGCATATTGTACTTGTTATATTACTCTATGTTGACTATTATCCATGAGATATACATGTTACAAGTTGAAAGCAACCGCTGAAACTTAATCTTCCTTTGTGTTGCTTCAATACCTTTACTTTGATTTATTGCTTTATGAGTTAACTCTTATGCAAGACTTATTAATACTTGTCTTGAAGTACTATTCATGAAAAGTCTTTGCTATATGATTCACTGTTTACTCATGTCATCACCATTGTTTTGATCGCTGCATCCACTACATATGTTTACAAATAGTATGATCAAGGTTATGATGGCATATCACTTCAGAAATTATCTTTGTTATCGTTTTACCTGCTCGGGACGAGCAGAACTAGCTTGGGGATGCTTGATACGTCTCCGACGTATCGATAATTTCTTATGTTCTATGCCATATTATTGATGATACCTACATGTTTTATGCACACTTTATGTCATATTCGTGCATTTTCGGAACTAACCTATTAACAAGATGCCGAAGTGCCAGTTCCTGTTTGCTGTTTTTGGTTTCAGAAATCCTAGTAACGAAATATTCTCGGAATTGGACGAAACAAAGACCCAGGGCCCTATTTTTCCACGGAGCTTCCAGAAGACCGAAGAATACACGAAGTGGGGCCACGAGGTGGCCAGGCTATAGGCGCGGCCCAGCCCTGACCAGCCGACCTATAGTGTGGGCCCTCGTGACGCCCCTGACCTGCCCTTCCGCCACTTAAAGCCTCCGTCGCGAACCCCTGATGCGAAAAACCACGATACGGAAAACCTTACGAGACGCCGTCGCCGCCGATCCCATCTCGGGGGATTCGGAGATCTCCTCCGGCACCCTGCCGGAGAGGGGATTCATCTCCCGGAGGACTCTACACCGCCATGGTCGCCTCCGGAGTGATGAGTGAGTAGTTCACCCTGGACTATGGGTCCATAGCGGTAGCTAGATGGTTGTCTTCTCCTCATTGTGCTTCATTGTTGGATCTTGTGAGCTGCCTAACATGATCAAGATCATCTATCTGTAATTCTATATGTTGTGTTTGTCGGGATCCGATGGATAGAGAATACCATGTCATGTTAATTATCAAGTTATTATACATGTGTTGTTTATGATCTTGCATGCTCTCCGTTTCTAGTAGAGGCTCTGGCCAAGTTTTTACTTTTAACTCCAAGAGGGAGTACTTATGCTCGATAGTGGGTTCATGCACATTGACACTGGGAAGTGTGAAACCCCTAAGGTTGTGTTGTGCTGTTGCCACTAGGGATAAAACATTGGCGCTATGTCCGAGGATGTAGTTGTTGATTACATTACGCACCATACTTAATGCAATTGTCTGTTGCTTGCAACTTAATACTGGAGGGGTTCGGACGATAACCTGAAGGTGGACTTTTTAGGCATAGATGCGGTTGGATGGCGGTCTATGTACTTTGTCGTAATGCCCAATTAAATCTCACTATATTTATCATGTCATGTATGTGCATTGTTATGCTCTCTTTATTTGTCAATTGCCCGACTGTAATTTGTTCACCCAACATGCTTTTATCTTATGGGAGAGACACCTCTAGTGAACTGTGGACCCCGGTCCATTCTTTTAATACTGAAATACAAATCTGCTGCAATACTTGTTTTTACTATTTTCTCTGCAAACAATCATCTTCCACACAATACGGTTAATCCTTTGTTAAACAAGCCGGTGAGATTGACAACCTCCTTGTTTCGTTGGGGCAAAGTACTTTGGTTGTGTTGTGCAGGTTCCACGTTGGCGCCGGAATCTCGGGTGTTGCGCGCACTACATCCCGCCGCCATCAACCTTCAACATGCTTCTTGGCTCCTCCTGGTTCGATAAACCTTGGTTTCTTTCTGAGGGAAAACTTGCTGCTGTGCGCATCATACCTTCCTCTTGGGGTTGCCCAACGAACGTGTGAAATACACGCCATCAGTCTCTTCCACCTCCCGGCGGGCCTAGGCGAACAGCTCCCAGGCCTCGGCGTCCTCGACCACCTGCCGGGCCTCCTCCTCCACCGCGGAGGTGCGAAGGGCCTTGGTTGCGGCCACTTCGTTTCCTCCTCCGCCGCCGATATCATCGAGAGCGCGCGGAGGTCGGGGTCCTCTCGAGGACTCGGCTTGTGCTGCAGCAGCGGCGCCGGTTGCGCCAATGCCGCGCCGCCGCGGGCGGTCTCTCCGATGTGGAGGCCGCCGCGGTTTCCTCCGGCCCGCAGCGCCGGCGGAGGACGGTGGCTGCTGCTGGCCTCCTCGTCGTTGGCTCCAGGAGCGAACCGTCGCTTCGAGGCCATGGCGGCGGTTGCGCTCGGGGAGTGGACAGTGGAGTGGGGAGTGGACTGAAGGGAAAGATACCTCCAGTCCACATTTAATAAGCCTCCCCGGTCACCGATAGGTGGGCCCAAGGGAGACGAGCAGGCCAGCGGCCGGACGCGACCGGACGCCGCGTGCCATCCGCGGCCACGCAAATTTGGGTCGGGTTTGCGTCGTTCGAGCGCGTGTCATCATTGCGGTGCGTCGCCGCGTTGGGCGCGTTTTGTCCGGCTGGACCCATTCGGACGCGGGCGTTGGAGATGCCCTCAATTCATGTCATCACGTGGTCCGCATGGCATTTTGACTTTTATGTAGGGTCACGGGTGGGTTGAACCATTGCTGAAAAATGAATAAAGAACGGTGCTAAAGCGAGGACAGTGCGGCTGCATGTTGCCAAGCTGACGCCACACTGAAAGATATATATACGGCGGTCGCCACGTAGCACAGTCCTTGATAAATCGGGCTCTGCTGTTTTGGAGGCACTTATGTGCAATTCTGATGACGTTGTGCATAGGCTGAAGGACGTGGGAGTAAGGGAATTGATAGCGACTAACTGTTGGTGTCTTCTCATGCTTGTTCAGCAAAATCAATATTTCTTTTTTCTTCTAGGAATTCAACAGAATCTATATCAGAGATCTCTCTGAATTATTCACGTGCATGTAAGAAGAATTCAGGGATCCGTTGAAGTGGATGGGAAAACCCGAAGGAGGGTTACTCAAAGCTAAACGTGGATGCTTCTTTTTCGGCATTGTCTTTCATGGGAGCAACATGAGCGGTGATCAGAGATGATAGGGGCATTTCATTGCAAGCAACAACTGCGGAATGCCTTCTTTATGTCGGATGCGTAGATGGCTGAAGCGCGTGAAGCGAAGGTCATCTCTTGGCAGGATAGGTTGGATGCTCCAAAAGGGGATTTTTTTTTAGCTTTCCAAGGGGATTGCTAGTAGCGATTCCATGGATGTCATCACAATCGTGCAAGAAGGTGGAAACTCTATCGGACCAACGGTTGCTATCTACGAGGAGTGCTCCTTTCTATCTATTCTGAGATTTCTATCACGTTTTGTTTCACCATACACTACAAAAAATGCTCCCCATATCCGGCGATTTTTTTGGATGGCACAAGATGTAGTAGCATGTAATTTTTTTTAACGCGGCAGATCACCAGTTCTGGGCGGCTATACAAATTTACTCCGTGGCAGACTCGATATCTGAACTTACTTCTGGCGCGGTAGGTGACCAACAAGGAAGGCACAATTTAATACCGCGATAGATGGATAGAGGCACATAATTTTACGCGGTGATCCTACGACTCGTCTATAGTGCATCTGTTCTAGGATACTGGTCAAGCTTGTCCCCGCCGATAGGTGTGCCCTACAATAAACGAGCGTAATAATCATGTTTTGTTCTCCATCTATCCACTCGTTCTCTTCACCCTCTCCAGCTGTCCACGAAAATTTAAGCGGGAGGTGGCGCACGGACAATGACCAATCGAGAGCTTAGGCCACGGGCGAGAGCTGGACTGCGAGATGCACACATTGTTATTTCGTTGATAGAGAAATGATTATCACATATGGAAATATCACTATGCGACCAATATTTGGGGATTTCTCGATATCACGCGTGAACATAGTTCTTCTTCTTTTGTTTCTAAGTGTCACCCTACTATACCTGAGTATATCTATGACGCGGATTGGAACGACATCAACTCGTAAACTGGTTGGATTTGCAAACTGAACCTCAGCTCTGGTACCGTATTGTCTGAGTCGAGGAGATGTGATACACAACCACCAACCTTCTTCCTTAATCAAAAACTTTGAGAACAACTTCAATCAAACAGATGTACATGAGAATAATTAACACAATCAGATGAACAAGTGACATAAGGATTTATGTGAAAACCTCCTCAACTTGAGGAGAGAAAAATCATAGGTATGGATTAACCGACTAAGGCAAGTTCCACTATGAGTAAGCTGGGTACAAAGTCTTCTTTAGAAAGCCTAGATAGATTACAACACACTTCAGTGTTGCCCACCGACGGCGGCAACATTATTGCAAAGCCAAGCTATCACAACTTAAGCCCTCTTCTGTAATCAACAAATTACTCTTAAACCATATATTCAAACCGCGAACATGGTAGACATGCGGACATATGTGTTTTTTTAACATACTCACGAAATTTAAGCTCTGACGATCATCATTTGTCTTCCCAAATTGTTTGTATACCAAAACTACTCTTTGCTGAAAGTGGAACAGTCCGAACAACTAACTAAACCGCTCTCAAATCTGTACTCAACCGATCAAATATCAAACATGCTAAACATATCGAAGTAATTAAAGTAAAGAACACCAAATTTGGAGGAGTCTAAGAAAGTTCGAGGCTCCGAACAGCAACTTGAAGAAAGACCGGCCACATCTCAGAAATCTGTACTGGAAGCACCTCTTGTTTTTCCTCTTTCCTCACTTGGTTGTGCTCTTGTAGTGTGCTCCGAACAGCAACTTGAAGAAAGACCGGCCACATCTCAGAAATCTGTACTGGAAGCACCTCTTGTTTTTCCTCTTTCCTCACCTACGTTCTGGCTTCGCTCACTTTCTTGCTCACCCAAACACGGTTCTCGGTTTCACCTCTCAAGGAATCAGCTCACCCATTAGATACGAACATTGACCAAAGATTGTTACATGTTAAACTTCTTCGGCTGATATTGAATTGCCAACACACCTTCATGTAGAGAGACATAGCCCAACACTAAGCTTTGCGCAAAAAGTGGTACATAAGAACATACTATGCTGAGCGGTACAAGGGCGAGTATTTTTCCGGATGCCCCTCATCCCTAATTAATTAGATGAAGTATAGTTGCACGCAAAGCACACGTTCTCTTTTTTACCCTGTACTTTTTTTTGAAACTTTCTCTACCTCTACTACTACTACATATGAAAGACTACGGCTGGGTTTCCGGATAGGTGCAGACAGTAGATATACATAGAGAGAAATGTAGCCGTAAAGCTAGAATGCATTAAATAAAAGCAGGTGTGGTTATAAGTGGAAGGTTTTCGTTTAATTTTTTTTGAGGGCCAAACAATTTAATTCATTCATCATGGATTACAGTACCTTTACAATCAGTAGACAAAGATTGGCCAATCTGTTGACCCTGACCTAACCCTCCCGTCCTCCTCCCGAGCCGCCCCGCGTGGCGGCGGGGGGGGACTCTCCCGCCGTGCGCCTCCCCCTCTCCCCCTCCCCTCCCTCGACGCTGTCAGGGAGCGCGGTCTAGCAAATGCCGGCCGGCGCCAGAGGGATTCTTCGTCTTCCTCGAGACGGAGCACGGCCCTTTCGTCAGGGACCTCGATGGCGGCGTCTGGCCTTGGCTCGGGGACGCCATGACGGACGACGAGGTGGTGGAGTTCCCTGCCGATAGCAGAGGGAGGGGTGGGGGAGAGCTGCTAGGGGAAACCCTAGGTCCCCTTCTCCACGCCTCTCGGCGGCCGGCGACGGAGGGTTGTCTTTTGGTTGCGGCGGTGCCTAGGCGTGTGCGGTGTCTTCGAACTACGCGATCTGTTTGGTGTCTCCGGCGGCAACCGTGGCTATCCTGGGATGGTCGCCGGCGTGGGGGCCCAGCCTGAATAAAGGCGGCGGTCCTAGGGTCTCTCTTGGGCGAAGATGAAGACCTGCCGAAGGCCAGCCCTTCATGATCTGGCCGAGTGTTGAGTTCCGGAAGGTGCCGCCGGCGAATGTAATAGTGCTTCTATTGCATGGAGTTTGCTGGATCGGTGGTATTCGGCCGTGCGCGCCCATGCTTTTATTCCGACCGTTTGGTTTTGGAGGGTGCTGCGTGAAGCTCTTTTCTGTGTTGACACCAAGTGACAGCTGATCCATGGTAAAGTCAGAAGAAGAGAATATCATTAAGGCCGGATTTGCAGGACTAGCTAATGGAGGTTCAAGTCTTTGCGTTGTTTTGGGGCTTGCTTGATGTTCCGGGCTTCGCAACAAGGGTATGAAAGTGGGGGTGGCAACACATGTGAAGTTCGGAGTCTTACCTTTCAGGGTGAAAAATCATAATCCTTATCCTTAATATTTATAGGAGATGTGGCAAATTTAGGATCAGGAGACAGTTTATATCTAACAATATGTTGTGCAAGAAACTTTTTAATTTTACTTGCATCAGTAGTAGCATTGCATTTAACAATGAAATCATCATCAAGTTCCACATAATCCTCATCAGGATCATCACTAGAGTATTCAACAGACTCAGGTGAATTAACAGGTGTAGCAGCATTTTCATTAGGAGTTTCAGTATTTTCAATTTGTCTAGACCTAGCAATTGTAGCATCTAGAAAAGATCCTAACGAACCACTATCATCAAGCACAGCAGAAGCATCATCAAAATTATAAGAGGAATTTTCAGATTCAGCAGAAGTACCAGCATTTGAAGCTTGTGGTGGTGAAACAAGTTTACTTATCACAGATGGT
This sequence comes from Lolium multiflorum, assembly GCA_030979885.1. Taxonomy (NCBI): domain Eukaryota; kingdom Viridiplantae; phylum Streptophyta; class Magnoliopsida; order Poales; family Poaceae; genus Lolium; species Lolium multiflorum. Next base: position 188,795 of record JAUUTY010000715.1, read on the forward strand.
GAATCAAGAGCAGCAGAGGTACTCAGAGTTGTACCTTTTCTTGTAGTGGATGGTAATATGGCGATTTTATCGCGAGGTTTACCCATGATGGAGAATTTGCAGCGAACAATATCAATCCAAGTGAACTTGCAAATAAAGCTATGCTCCCGGCAACGGCGCCGAAAATAGTCTTGATGACCCACAAGTATAGGGGATGCAGCAGTCTTCGAGGGAAGTAAAACCCAATTTATTGATTCGACACAAGGGGAGCCAAAGAATATTTGTAAGCCTTAACAGCGGAGTTGTCAATTCAGCTGCACTGGAAACAGACTTGGTCGCAAGAGTTTATCAGTAGTAACAGTTTTATAGCAGTAGTAGTAGTGAAATATCAGCAGCGAAATGAAGACAGCAGTAGTGATTATAGTAAACAGCAGGATTAAAATACTGTAGGCACATGGATGGATGAACGGGCGTTGCATGGATGAGACAAACTCATGTAACAATCAAGTTAGGGCATTTGCAGATAATAATAAAACGGTATCCAAGTACTAAACAATTATAGGCATGTGTTCCATATTTAGTCGTACGTGCAATGAGAAACTTGCACAACATCTTTTGTCCTACCAGCCGGTGGCAGCCGGGCCTCTAGGGAATCTACTGGAAATTAAGGTACTCCTTTTAATAGAGCACCGGAGCAAAGCATTAACACTCCGTGAACACATGTGATCCTCACATCACTGCCTTCCCCTCCGGTTGTCCCAATTTCTGTCACTTTGGGGCCTCGGGTTCCGACAGCAACGTGTGTATACAACTTGCAGGTAAGATCATAAAACAATGAATATAATCATGAAACAATAACATGTTCAGATCTGAGATCATGGCACTCGGGCCGTAGTGACAAGCATTAAGCAACAATCTTATGCTATTACATGACCAATCTCATCCAATCCCTACCATCCCCTTCAGCCTACAGCGGGGAATTACTCACACATGGATGGGGAAACATGGCTGGTCGATGGAGAGACGTCGGTGGTGATGACGGTGATGATCTCCTCCAATTCCCCGTCCCGGCGAAGTGCCAGAACGGAGTTTCTGGTCCCGAGACGGAGTTTCGCGATGGCGGCGGTGTTCTGGATGGTTTCTAGCGACTTCGACTTCCCGTCTCGCGTTTTTAGATCGAAAGCCTTAAATAGTCCAGAGGGGGGCGTCGGAGGCTGGCGAGGCGGCTCACCATAGGGGCGCGCCCCCTCCTAGGCCGCGCCGGCCCATGGTGTGGGGGCCGTGGGCCCCCCGGCATGCCCTTACGCTTTGTGAATCTTCGGAAAAATAAGCCCTTCGATAAATTCCAGGATTTTCCTGAAAGTTGAATTTCTGCACAAAAACGAGACACCGGGCAATTCTGCTGAAAACAGCGTTAGTCCGTGTTAGTTGTATCCAAAATACACAAATTAGAGGCAAAACAATAGCAAAAGTGTTCGGGAAAGTAGATACGTTTTGGACGTATCAACTCCCCCAAGCTTAGCTTATTGCTTGTCCTCAAGCAATTCAGTTAACAACTGAGTGCGATAAAAGAACTTTCACGAACACATTGTTCATATGATGTAAATATTCTCATGATATGGACAAGTACTTAGGCAATTCATAATAAGATACATGCAAATAAAATCATCTAATAGCTATGTCAATCATGGAAAAGGTACCAACAAATTAATAATAAGCATCATGAATCATGTCTATCAGCAGAATTGCAATGTTCATAAAAGGATATGATAAAGTGGTATCTCGCTTTCCCGTATTTGTACAACAAAACATAAATGCCCGGGCACCTTTGAAGTTCATGGAAAGACTGGAAGTAGAGATTATCAAAGATAAAAGCATCAAAGTTATACCACAATTAATCACATTTTGGGACAAGCATATTATACTAAGAATGACAGTTGTGCTCTCAAGAAAGTGCTCAAAGAAAGGATGGTGACTCAACATAAAAGTAAAAGATTGGCCCTTCACAGAGGGAAGCAGGGATTAACACGTGCTAGACCTTTTCATTTTTCTAAAGACAGAAGTAAAATGGTTTTGAGAGGTGTTTGTTGTTGTCAACGAATGATAATGGGTACTCTAACTACCTCATCAACCAGACTTTCAAGAGCGGCTCCCATGAAGGACGTTATCTCTATCAGCAAGGTAGATCATCCCTCTTCCCTTTTGTTTACACATGTATTTTGGTTTCATTATGGGTGACACTCCCCCCAACCTTTGCTTACACAAGCCATGACTAACCGAATCCTCGGGTGCCTTCCAACATTCTCATACCATGGAGGAGTGTCTATTTGCAAATTAAGTTGCTTACTGATAAATCAGGGCAAATCATGTCAAAGGAATTATTGATGAAAGTTAATTAATTGGGGCTGGGAACCCCGTTGCCAGCTCTTTTTGCAAAATTATTGGATAAGCGGATGTGCCACTAGTCCATTGGTGAAAGTCTGTCAGGAGTAAATGACAAGATTGAAAGATAAACACCAAATACTTCCTCATGAGCTATAAAACATTAACACAAATTGAGAAGCATTTTGAAGGTTTTAAAGGTAGCACATGAGAATTTACTTGGAATGGTTTGAAATGCCATGTATAGGTATTTATGGTGGACACTTTGGAATAACTTGGTTTCAGGGGTTTGGAAGCACGAGCAGCATTCCCGCTCAGTACAAGTGAAGGCTAGCAATAGACTGGGAAGCGACAATCAAGAGAGCAATAACTGTCATAATCATGCTTGCGGCAAAATAAATTAACAGAGGCATAAAAGTGATACAAGAACTCTGAGGCAAAATAAATCATCGAGGCTTAATTGACTTTTGTTCAGTCATATGCGTGCGTGAGCATGTGCCAAGTCGATTCAAGTGAATTATTCAGAGGAGGATACCACAATGTCATATCTATCTATGAATAAAACAATGCAAGCAAATATTTATGACATGCTGCTCATATTAATAAATTGGAGCTAAACATGAGAGATCATGAACTACTAGACTTTCTTAAATGACATATACCTCACATGAACCAACTAAGCATGCTCACATGGATGATATATGTACAAAAATGAAAACAAATAGAGTTCATACCAGCCTCTCACTACAGTCGGATTGTCGTAGATCGTCATTATTGCCTTTTCACTTGTGTAGCTTGAATAATATGGAATGAAAACCAAGCTCCAACCACCGAAGATCTCTGAACTCCATAATGAACTTTACAAAACCAAAGAAGAACAACATATATTTTTGGTGTTTTCGAATTGGAAACAAGAACAAAAGGGAACAAGCAAACAAAGCAAAATCTTTTTGGGTTTTCTCATAGCAAACCAACGATAGCAAATAAAGGAAAATAGAAGCAAGAAACCGAAATAAACAAATGGTGAAGAGAAATAACAGAAATATTTTTGGTCTTTTTGTGTTTTAGAAAAGGAACAAAGCGAAAACAAGAAAATGAAAACTAAAAGAGTCGCATAAACACAAAGCAGCAGAAATTCGTCAAACTTGACAGCAGTACAATAGTCGATTTTTAAGAAATTCTTCCGCTTCCCAGATCGAAAAGTGTTCAACTAATGAAAGTTAGATAATAACCTGGGGAACATGCACAAAAATTGGCTTCGCAAAATAACGTTCTGGATGTTTTTGAGAATTTTTTTGGTATCAGTCCAGAATCTGTTTTCAATCAGCACCTCCCCAAATATCATCTCCCTCTTATTAGAAAACCACTTTAAGAAGCTAAATAAGTATGTACAAGTATCCAGCAATTGTAATATGCAATGAATGAGTGATGCCGGCATACCTCCCCCAAGCTTAGGCTTTTGGCCTAAGTGGAGATCAACCCCAGCGAGGGTCAGGGTTCCACGACGGTGGATCATACATGGCGTGGTCATAATAGGATCCCTGTGCAGAAGAAAAGGGTGAAGGCTCCACATGCCCAAAATGTTGATGCGAAGAGCTCGCTGCATCGGATGACGAGTCGAGGTGTTCCTCGGCCTCCTCCGTACCGTCCCCTGCATGATGGCCATCTCCCTCTACGTATGCATTTAGTTCATCTTCCGTGACCGACCAATTTTTCCTGGAATCAAGGTTAAACAAAGCAGGTGCAGGCAATCCTACTAGCTTTTCAGTTTTTTTAGTTGTTCTCCAATTTTTCTTGTAAAATGTTATCTTATAAGACAAGTTACTCAAATTAGACCAATCAGAAACAAACTCATGTTTTATCATGGAAACAATATCAAGTTTTTCTATGGAGAGCTGAACATCAAGAGGGTGAGGTTCTACACCATGCATAGCTAATAAATGAGAGGCGATGAGACCTCCACAAATTCCTCCCTTCTCACGGTTAGTAGCAAGTCTAAAGGCTATCAAAGCACCCAAGTTATAAGTCCTATCACCTTGCAACGCAGCAGCTAGGAAAGCTAAATCCTGGATAGATAACTTATTTGCATTATGTCTAGCAAGAACGCGCTTGGTGATGAAATAAGCAAAGTAGCGAATAGCTGGGAGTTGAATGCTACGAATTTTACCACTCTCATCCGAGAAACTTCTCCCTTGACAGATCATCTCGTAAAGTTTCAAGAGTCCCGATGGCAGCACCCTGATCTTCTCAAGCAATCCCCACTGTGGCACCTTAATAGCTGCACAAAAATCATCAAAGGGCAAGTTGACAGTTTTATTGTAAATTTTATATTGAACCATGGGATTAGGTTGAGACCAATGGAATTCAAAATCCTGCACCACTGACATAGTTAGTTTTGCATATTGGTAAGGTTCACCAACAACAAAATTTTCCAACCCTGCATTAGAAATCAGATTTTGAACATCTTGCAAGATTCCTGCGCTCCTCATAAAATCAGTGCATGGGTAATAGGAGGGGTATACTCCCTCTTCGCGGTGAACTCTCATAATTTCTTGCACCTCCAATTCTTGTTGGTTCAGTTGGTGCCTATTTCATTCCATTTTCTGAAATTTTTCAACAATCATTATAAAATTCGATTTGGAGACATATAATTGAGGGAAACTACTATAGGAGCTTGGTAGAGTACTAAACATGCATCAAAACTAATTTTTACAACTTAGAACAAGCATGCAAGCTCACTAAACATGTTACCTACAGCAGCAAAATAATCAAGATATACTCAACCAAACAAAATTCTATTTGGATAATCGGAGGAGTCACGTACCGAAGAGCAAATGTGCCAAATTTCAGACAGAAATCTGGGCTGAGCAAAGAGATCGAGAAATCTTGAGCTCTTGAGCAGAAACGAGTGAGAGAAAGTGAGTACGAGTTTTTTCGGGAGAGAGAGTGCAATGAGTGAAAGAGATGATGAAGTGGGGCAAGGAGGGACCCACACCACAGGGTGGCGCGCCCCCTTGCGGCCGCCGGCCTATGGGGTCCAGCCCCGGGGTGCCCCAGTCAGCCCTGGTGCTCCCAGGTAGCTCTTCGAAAAATAAGACCAACAGTATAATTTTTGTAAATTTTTGAAAACTTTGAAAAATGCACATTTCTGGGTGTCAAAATTATTATTACTGGGCAGAAAAAGATTTTCAAACCTCTAAACAACTAAAGCATCTTGCAAAACAAGTAGTGCTACAGCAAATAAAACAAGTGGAGAAAGAAAGAAATGTTGTTTAGCTCTTGTATGCATATAAAATATAATTGTTAACAAGGTTGATCAAGTCTTGCCACCAAATAATTTTACATGTCATAAGAAGAAATAAACCTCAAATCAATCATGTTACCTTATATTTTATTGATACGGATCCAATCACAATAGTTTGATATCCTTCTTCAAGATCATATATAGGACAATCAATAACTCCCACTTTGACAGTTCTTGAATTGGAAATTGTATTAACTCTACATATTTTATCAATCCTCTTAGGAAAATAGACAGTATGTTCCTTGTCATCAACATTAAAAGTGACTTTTCCTTTATTGCAATCAATAACAGCCCTGCAGTATTAAGAAAGGGTCTCCCAAGAATAATGGACATATTATCATCTTTAGGCATTTCCAACACAACAAAATCAGTTAATACTAAGCAGTTTTGAGTAACTTGAACAGGAACATCCTCACATACACCAACAGGAATAGTAGTAGATTTATCAGCCATTTTTAAAGATATATCAATTGGTATCAATTTATCTAGATCAAGTCTCTTGTAAAGAGAAAAGGCATCACACTAACTCCTGCTCCCAAATCACATAGAGCAGTTCTAACATAATTATTCTTAATGGAACAAGGAATAGTCGGTATACAGGGTCTCCCAGCTTCTTTGGAACCTTGCCATTGAAAGAGTAATTAGCGAGCATAGTGGAAATCTCCTCATTAGGAATTTTCCTTTTGTTAGAGACAATATCTTTCATATACTTTGAATAAGGAGGCAATTTAATAGCATCAGTCAAAGGGATTTGCAAGAACAAAGGTTTCATCCAATCACGAAATTTATTATAGTGTTCTTCTTCCTTTGATTTTAGTTTCTTAGTAGGAAAAGGCATTTGCTTTTGAACCCAAGGTTCTCTTTCATTACCATGTTTCTTAGCAATAAAATCTTCTTTAGTGTACTTTTTATTTTTAGCATGCTTTTCGGGTTCATTTTCAACCTCTTCTTTATTAGAAGCATCATTCTTATCATTATCTTTATCATGTTCATTACCACTTTCAGTTTCAGCATAAGAAATAGAAATACTATTAGGATCATTAACAGGTTCAGAGGATTCTACAACATTTTTATGTTTCTTTTTCTTTTTCTTAGAAAGAGCACTAGTTTCTTTAGTTCGTTGAGAATCTTGTTCAAATCTTTTGAGATGCCCCTCAGGATTTAGAGGATCTTGAGTAGAAACACCACCTCTAGTTGTTACTTCATAAGCATGTTTTTCTTTAGAACTATTTTTTAACAAATCATTTTGCACTTTAGTGAGTTGATCAATTTGAGTTTGAACCATATGAAAATGTTTAACAAGCATCTTAACATCATTGGAGGTTCTCTCCACAATACCATGCAATTCACTGATAGCTCGAGAATTTTCCATTAAATGATTTTCTACTCTCATATTAAAATTATTTTGCTTAACAATATAATTATCAAACTCATCTAAGCATTGTGCAGGAGGTTTTGAATATGGAATATCTTCCCTAGTAAAGCGTTGAAGAGAGTGTACCTCAATCCTGGATGAAGGGGGAGTTATCTTACATAAATCTTCTATGGGAGGTAAATTCTTCACATCTTCAGGTTTAATACCCTTCCCCTTAAGAGACTTCTTGGCTTCACTCATATCTTCATCATTTAATTTAATCATACCCCTCTTCTTCAGTATTGGTGTCGGGGTTGGTTCAGGTGTAGTCCAATCATCATGATTCTGGCCTATTTTAGCCAATAATTCTTCAGCTTCGTCTGGAGTTCTTTTCCTGAAAATACAACCAACACAACTATCCAAATATGCTCTAGACTCAATGGTTAGTCCACTATAGAATATATCAAGTAAATCATGCTTTTCCAGATCATGTCCAGGTCGAGCTCTGATAAGAGAGCAAAATCTTGCCCAAGCTTCAGGCAACTTCTCTCCATCTTCCTGGTCAAAGCTATAAATTTTCTGCAAAGCAATATGTTGAGCACTAGCAGAAAGTATTTCCGAAAGAAAACATCAAGCAAACCACTTGGACTATCAATAGAACCAGGAGGCAAACTATTATACCAAGTTTTAGCATCATCCTTTAATGAGAAAGGAAAAATTTTAGCAACAAAATAAGTACGCAACTTGACATCATCACAAAGCAAGCTACTCAAAGTAGAAAGCTCATTCATGTGTTCTACAACACTTTCTTTTTCAGTACCACAAAAGGGTGTTTTCTCAACAATAGCTATATGAGATAGATTAAGAGAAAAATCATAATCCTTATCCTTAATATTTATAGGAGATGTGGCAAATTTAGGATCAGGAGACAGTTTATATCTAACAGTATGTTGTGCAAGAAACTTTTTAATTTTACTTGCGTCAGTAGTAGCATTGCATTTAACAATGAAATCATCATCAAGTTCCACATAATCCTCATCAGGATCATCACTAGAGTATTCAACAGACTCAGGTGAAATAACAGGTGTAGCAGCATTTTCATTAGGAGTTTCAGTATTTTCAATTTGACTAGACCTAGCAATTGTAGCATCTAGAAAAGATCCTAACGAACCACTATCATCAAGCACAGTAGAAGCATCATCAAAATTATAAGAGGAATTTTCAGATTCAGCAGAAGGCATTTGAAGCTTGTGGTGGTGAAACAAGTTTACTTATCACAGATGGTGAATCAAGAGCAGCAGAGGTACTCAAGTTGTACCTTTTCTTGTAGTGGATGGTAATATGGCGATTTTAGTATCGCGAGGTTTACCCATGATGGAGAATTTCCAGCGAACAATATCAATCCAAGTGAACTTGCAAATAAAGCTATGCTCCCCGGCAACGGCGGTAGAAAATAGTCTTGATGACCCACAAGTATAGGGGATCGCACAGTCTTCGAGGGAAGTAAAACCCAATTTATTGATTCGACACAAGGGGAGCCAAAGAATATTTGTAAGCCTTAACAACGGAGTTGTCAATTCAGCACCTGGAAACAGACTTGCTCGCAAGAGTTTATCGATAGTAACAGTTTTATAGCATGAGTAGTGAAATATCAGCAGTGTAACGAAGACAGCAGTAGTGATTATAGTAAACAGCAGGATTAAAATACTGTAGGCACAGGGATGGATGAACGGGCGTTGCATGGATGAGAGAAACTCATGTAACAATCAAGTTAGGGAATTTGAAGATAATAATAAAACGGTATCCAAGTACTAAACAATTATAGGCATGTGTTCCATATTTAGTCGTACGTGCTCGCAACGAGAAACTTGCACAACATCTTTTGTCCTACCAGCCGGTGGCAGCCGGACCTCTAGGGAATCTACTGGAAATTAAGGTACTCCTTTTAATAGAGCACCGGAGCAAAGCATTAACACTTGTGATCCTCACATCACCGCCTTCCCCTCCGGTTGTCCCAATTTACACTTTGGGGCCTCGGGTTCCGGACAGCAACATGTGTATACAACTTGCAGGTAAGATCATAAAACAATGAATATCATCATGAAACAATAACATGTTCAGATCTGAGATCATGGCACTCGGGCCCTAGTGACAAGCATTAAGCATAACAAGTTGCAACAATATCATAAAAGTACCAATTACGGATACTAGGCACTATGCCCTAACAATCTTATGCTATTACATGACCAATCTCATCCAATCCCAACCATCCCCTTCAGCCTACCGGGGAATTACTCACACATGGATGGGGGAAACATGGCTGGTCGATGGAGAGGCGTCGGTGGTGATGCGGCGATGATCTCCTCCAATTCCCCGTCCGGCGGTGCCAGAACGGAGTTTCTGGTCCCGAGACGGAGTTTCGCGATGGCGGCGGTGTTCTGGATGGTTTCTGCGACTTCGACTTCCCGTCTCGCGTTTTTAGATCGAAACCCTTAAATAGGGGGGGCGTCGAGGCTGGCCGAGGCGGCCTCACCATAGGGCGGCGCCCCCTCCTAGGCCGCGCCGGCCCATGGTGTGGGGCCGTGGGCCCCCTGGCTGCCCTTCGGCTCCGTGAATCTTCTGGAAAAATAAGCCCTTCGGCATAAATTCCGGGGATTTTCAAAGTTGAATTTCTGCACAAAAACGAGACACTAGGGTAATTCTGCTGAAAACAGCGTTAGTCCGTGTTAGTTGTATCCAAAATACACAAATTAGAGGCAAAACAATAGCAAAAGTGTTCGGAAAAGTAGATACGTTTTGGACGTATCAGGCGACGACGGCGTTGGTGCATTGTTCCTTTCTTTGAGGCGTTGCTTTTGAAGAGTCTGAATTTCAGGTGTTGTCTTGGTGGTGGATGTATTAGTGTTGCTAGGGTTGTGATACTGTAGCGAGAATTTTATTTCTTAGTTTTCTTTTTCTCTTTTTTAGCTATGTGCATCCGTAATGTTATTAAGACATTGAGTTGTTGCAGATGCTGGGTGTAATTGGTATCTTCTGATATTAATATATTCCCTTTATCAAAAAAAATATCAGTAGCCAATGCCTCTTCCACACAATCTGGAAAGTTCATGTTCCAGCAGTAATCTAAACCAGTAGACATTGTATATCTAACTATTACATGTGCTACGTTGTTCTGATTTCTTTTTGCATGCACACAAACTCCACTATATCAGGTTTGATGCATACATATTGAAAGCATGTAGAGGACTTTTGAGTTGACACAAATGTTGTTCTTTGTTTTGGATAGCCTATGTAATAGTGGTACAGTTAGATTCAAAAATCAGCTTGTCACACCATTGGGCAGCCAGACGAGCTCCCTCTCTGGCAGCCAGAGCTTCAGACTCCTGAGCATCACAATTTTTTTGAAAATTCTTGCCGGAAGCAAGCACAGCTTGACCTGTATGGTCCTCAATTTCGACTCCAACTGAAGCTTGTCCAATTTCAGCGACGTAAGAGCCATCAACATTAACCTTGATCCATCCCTGATCTGGCGGCTTCCATTTCTGAAGGTCTGTCTTCATTTTCTTAGTTTCCTTGCTGGTTTCTGGTTGGTGGTTCCCCATTGGCATCTTCCCTTTTGGATCTAATGACGTGTTTTTTGAGGTAAAACACATGTTAGCATGTAAAGAATTTGCATAATTCAGGAGGAAATGTACCGAATGTTTAATGGTGGCCTTCCCTCTGTCATGTATATTATCGTTCCTTAGGTGCCAACATCTCCACAACAACATCATGATAGCCTGCTGCATTTTTCTTTTGTCTTGTCCAGCAGAACTAACAACCAGTCCTCACATGTTTTAATCATATCTTCTTTCCTCCGCAATTCCCAATGTTTTCTCATCTCACATCTTAGAGTTCTAGCCTTTGTACATTCAATGACCGCATGGAAGCTGTCCTCCACCCCATCGCCTGAAATTTGCATGTATTATGAACCTCCAGGTTTCTTCTCCATTTATTTCTTTGCGTCGGCAGTTTATCATTTGCAAGCCGCCAATTTAAGAATCAAACTTTATTTGGGATTGGGGCATTCCAAACATTTCGCCATAGTTTTCTTTCTCCATTTGGTGCATTTTCTTCCTGCAGTAGCATCTTCTCTTTTCAGCTTTGTGGCTAGGCGGTAAGCACTTTTGACGGTGAATATGCCATTTTTCTCAAATTTCCATGCAATGGTATCTTCCATATCATGATCTGGAATTTTAATCTTCAAAATTTCTTCAGCATCGTATGGTTGGAATGTGTCATTGACCAGTTGGTTATTCCATCCATTTGTTCCATCTCCGAACAGGCTTTTGACCAACTTTAATCTAGACTTTTTCTTTTTTACATGTGATCTTTAGAAGGCCATCACGGCTGATCCAGTTATCCCTCCATATGCGGATTTTTGAGCCAGTTCCAACACACCAAATAGTCCCCCTTTTAGGAGTTCTAGACCATGGTCCACTCCCTTCCAGCTTGGGGAAGCATTTTTTGTGAAGACAGTATCTAGAAGGTTTTCATTACGGAAATATTTGGCTTTCATCAGTCGAGCACACATAGAGTTTGGTTTTTGGAGGAGCCTCCAACCCCGTCGAGTCAATAATGCCTAATTTTCGGTTAAAAATGAACACTAGGAGTATTCTATTAGGGGTTCATGAGCCATTTCTGGTGTTGAGTATAAACGTTCCAACACATAAACTCAGATATCAATACGAACCCATATCTCACAACATGAAAATCTGACGTATCATAGACATGTTGAAAGCTACAATATGAAGTGCAATATATTTGCGCAAAACATTGCCAGTGATACTAAAACCAATATGAAACAAATAAAATTGTGGATTGGAAAAATGTCTTAAAATACCTTTTGTTTTTAAGCTAAACTACTCCGTCTACTCACAACTATTTACTTTTTTCCTATGGGGCAAACACCACCACCACTTTTACCGCAATATCCTGAGGTTTAGAAATGTGAATGGAACTCGATGATCATGCTCAATCACACCATGCAATTTCCTCAAAAGAGTAATGTCGTCAAGACGTGAACCACTGGATGATATGTCCATCCCTAGGTAATAAGACCGTATACAAGTATACAAAAATTCATTATTATATTATAATCATAATTATGCACAAGTTTTTGAATTACTAGTATACTAAAAAATAATAATTATATCCAAAGAAAAGAGTTTAACCCCTTTTATACGCCCATGTTTCATAAAACATGTCTGAACTTTAAAAAAATTAAATGTATCTAGACACATCTAAATTTAGACAAATTTAAGAAATCTGAACGGATGGAGTATTATGTTTACATCTACGAGTTTATTAGTCGATAATTGGATTAATTCATGGAGCATCCCAACTTTTTAGTGAAATTCATCTTAAGGGTATAGAATCTGTAACATCATAATAATTTTAGTATTTTTGTTCCAAAAGGAGGAAAATCCTCGGTCTATGCATCAGCTGATGCACAGAGCCATATATTGTTGATTATTCAACAATGACAATCAAAGCCATACGTCAACTGCGAACAAATTGGCTAACAAAAAAATAATGAAAACCTGAAGCAGTACACGAGACCTAGACAAAACCTCCAAAATATGTCGTCGCATTTACGCTGAATTTGACAAATCCAACCAAGTATTGAACTCGGAATTTTCTTCCGTGAACTTGAGCTTCAAGCAACCACCTTCAACGAGGCCACGACACACGCGTGTCAGTATTGGTTGATCTAGCATTAAGGATAGATCATGTGTTTCGACTTGGTGGTTCTGGATGCTTTTTATCTAAATCATCACTAAGACCAAAATATCGACATGCTAAAGACTCCCCCCTAGCCGCATCCTGGCGCTAAGAGAGCCCTATCCCCACACGCGTCTTTGGAGAAGACGCCTTAAGCGGTTGAGGACATCACTTGATCTCACTTTTGGTCGTTGCAAAAACTCCTACAAGCCCCGTTGATGGAAGAGGAAGGGACCCTGAAACGAGATATAAATCAGCCTATATTGTAGCAACCATCATAGATCTGCCTACAACATTCTCAGCGCCGCTGCCCTGGCGTCATCCACCAATACCCCCACTAGTCTGAGTAGGCCTCTGCTTGTGACGGTAAAGCACCATCCGTTGGGAACCCCAAGAGGAAGGTATGATGAGTACATCAGCGAGTTTTCCCTCAGTAAGAAACCAAGGTTATCGAACTAGTAGGAGATGAAGATCACGTGAAGGTTGTTGGTGAAGGAGTGTAGTGCGGCGCAACACCAGGGATTCCGGTGCCAACGTGGAACCTGCACACCACAATCAAACTACTTTGCCCCAACTTAACAGTGAGGTTGTCAATCTCACCGGCTTGCTGAAAACAAAGGATTAAACGTATGGTGTGGAAAATGATGTTTGCTTGCAGAAAACAAAACAATGATTGCAGTAGATTGTATTTCAGATGTAAAGAAATGGACCGGGGTCCACGGTTCACTAGTGGTGTCTCTCCAATAAGATAAATAACATGTTGGGTGAACAAATTACAGTTGGGCAATTGACAAATAGAGAGGGCATAACAATTCACATACATATCATGATGACTACTATGAGATTTACTTAGGGCATTACGACAAAGAACATAGACCGCCATCCAGCATGCATCTATGCCTAAAAAGTCCACCTTCGGGTTAGCATCCGCACCCCTTCTAGTATTAAGTTGCAAACAACAGACAATTGCATTAAGTACTGTGTGTATGGTAAACAATAGAAATATCCTTAGACAAAGCATTGATGTTTTATCCCTAGTGGCAACAGAACATCCACAACCTTAGGGGTTGCTGTCACTCCCCAGATTCAATGGAGACATGAACCCACTATCTAGCATAAATACTACCTCTTGGAGTTACAAGTATCAACTTGGCCAGAGCCTCTAGCAACGGAGAGAATGCAAGATCATAAATAACATATATGATAGATCAATAATCAACTTGACATAGTATTCCATATTCATCGGATCCCAACAAACACAACATGTAGCATTACAAATAGATGATCTTGATCATGATAGGCAGCTCACAAGATCTAAACATGATGGCACAAGAGAAGACAACCATCTAGCTACTGCTATGGACCCATAGTCAAGGATGAACTACTCACGCATCAGTCCGGAGGCGGGCATGGTGATGTAGAGCCCTCGGTGATGATTCCCCTCTCCGGCAGGGTCGGAGGAGATCTCTGAACCCCCAGTTAGGGTTGACGGCGGCGGCGTCTCTGGGCTTTGGTAGTCTGGCTCTCGGTGCTAGGGTTTTCGGGGACGAAGGAATAAATAGGCGAAGGGGTAGAGTCGGGGGGAGCCAGGGGGCTCCCTCCCCACATGTCGGCGCGGGGGGCCCCACTGCTGCGCCGCCCTATGGTGTGGGGCCCCTGCTGGCCTTCCTCGACTCTTCTTCGGTCTTCTGGAACACTCCGTGGAAAATAGGGCCGTGGGCTTTTGTTTTGTCCAATTCCGAGAATATTTGTAAACTAACTTTTCTGAAATCAAAAACAGCGAGAAAACAGAGCTTTGTGGCATCTTGTTAATAGGTTAGTCCCAGAAAATGCATAAAAACATTATAAAGTGTGAATAAAACATGTAGGTATTGTCATAAAACTAGCATGGAACATAAAAAATTATAGATACGTTGGAGACGTATCAGCCTCTAGGAGGAGTCATTGTCGTACCAACGGATCTAGGTGCCTAGACAAGGATGCAACCAGTGCGTAGACCCACCGACAAGATCAGTGATAATGGCCACCAAATGTAGAGTACCAGCTCAGGCATTGCAACCATGGGCATGTATTTGAATAGGAAGATGGTGTTGGGGCGGAAGCACCATAGGGACACCACTCCATTGTCGCACATCATCGCACTCAGAGCTTCCTCGCCATGGCCATGTAGGTTGTGGAACATCGTGGTCTGCATACCCATGAGAACTTCTGTGCGCCCGTGTTGGTGCCATCGTTGCCGCCGGAAGCCTCTTGCGTTAGGGATGCAATAAAATCTGCCGTCTCCTTTCTGCCCGACAAGTTTGCCAGCGGCGCTTGGCTCAAGATGCACAGCTGCACGGAGTCGCCAAGATTGTTCCCACGAGTATTCAATTCTGGGCCGCGGCGCGGCTAGATCCTCGATGAACGCTTCTTGGTCACGTAGATTCTCCATGGAGTTGTGGAGCTTCCTAGAAAACTAATTGGAATGGATGTACAAAGTATGTTTTTTGTGGTGAGAAGGAGACTATTGAGCATTTGTTCATCACTTGTCCTTTAGCTAAAATACTTTGGCGCACAATTAATTTTACTTTTGCTCTCCCACCTCCAACCAATATTACGAATATGTTTGGTAATTTGCTAAATGGAGTTGATAGACAATCTAAGGCCTTCATCCGTATTGGGGTTTCTGCCTTATGTTGGTCTATATGGAGGGCAAGGAATGATATTATTTTTAATAAAAAATATTCTTTTCACTTTTTGCAGGTTATCCATATGGTGTCACATTGGGTCCAGCTGTGGGCTCTTCTGTCACCGGAGGGACAGCGGGATGCTATGGCTACTGGATGCACATGGCTCCAGATGGTCGCTCGGGATATCTTGTGCCAGCCTGGCTGGTGGCACAATAGACGGATACAATGATGTGTAGTCCGGCTTCTTTTGGGAATCTTTCGCTGGTTGATTCTTGTATCAATTCTGGGCGATGCCTGAGATGTTATAACTTTGTACTCTTATACGTTTAATAAAATATCGTGTGCATCATCATGATGCAGAAGCCGGGGTTCCATTCCCCATTTCGAAAAAAAACTAATTGGATGTCGAATCGATGGTTTTGGTTTTTCCCCAGGATTTTATGGATGCGGCAGGGAAGGGTGATGGTTTGGTCTCTTATACAGATGTCAGGGCATCTCCAACGCGGCGACCCATCCCGCGCCCGCGCGTCCGGATGGGTTCAACCGGACAAAAACGCTGCCCAGCGCGTTGACCCATCGCAAAAACGGATGGTCGCGGCGTCCGGGACGACCCAAACCCGGCCCAAATCTGGGAAGAGTTTGCATGGCCGCGGACGCCGATGGCTGGTCGCTCGCGTCCTCCCCTTGTCCGCCCCTGGCCCGCCTGTCTGTCTCCCAAAACACAAACACTTCACTCCACTCCCAAAACCTAGAGATGGCCGACGAAGCGACTGTTGGAACGAACTCCATGGCACCCCCAAGTTCCAGGAGGGGTACGGGGGGTACTTGGCGACCTTTACTGGCGACAAGACCGCCAAAGATGCCACGGTCATTGACCTTGATGGTGGGCAGCCTTGCGGTAGCTCCGCTTCTCCTGCAAGTCTTCCACGCGGCCACAAGGCAACCAAAGCCGACATGAAGCGTGATGCTTCGTCCATACTATTGTTTGGCACTTTGAAGGAGATGCATGCGGACAGAGAGGTGTCCACGGACAAGAAAGAAGAGGACATGAAGAACTACTTCGATGTCCAAAAGAAGAAGCTTGAGATTGAAGAGGTCAAGGCCAAGACCAAAGCTAGAGAAATTAAGCTCAAAGAGAGAAAAATTGAGCTCATAGCAATGGCAAGGGCAAAGAGGTGGAGTTGAAGGCGAAGGAAGTTGAGCTCAAACGGCAAGCCGAGGACAACCTGATCATGAAACCCGACTTGACCACCATGAGCGGGACGAAGAGAGCTTGGTTCGAGAAGAGACATAAGGAGATCCTAGATCGCCCAAATTGAGTTGACAATCTCAATTGTAATTTTTATATTTTTTCAAACTATGGCACATTTTAGTTTCTTTATCATGCTACATTTGATATTATTTTATGCTATTCGATATTATTCTATATTTGTTAGATATTATTCTATATTTTTTAGATATTATTTATAAGTATGTGTGGCCAGATGGCCTATTTCTTTGGGAAATAGGCCAAATGGGCAAATGGGTGGCCGCTGCGTTGGGCGCAGCGTGCGACCGAAACGGGCACGCGGACGCGGGGAACTGTCCGCGTGTCCGCGCGGCCACCCAAACGACCCAAAACGGACAGCCCAGCGCGTCCGTTTAGGTCGCCGCATTGGAGATGCCCTTAGGTACTCAAATCTAAATCTCTCTACCAAGCATGTCACCCGAATTTGAGATAAACCTCATTATTGATCCTGATTACAAGAGTAGCTTAATAATAGCTACTTTCTTCGGTCTCTTTTAGTTAACTCGAATTTAGTAAAACGTTGTATTAAATTCGAGTCAATTAAAATGACCAGAGAGTAGACGATAAGAGACATCCTTCCGGATCCTTGATCTACTGGATGGCTTTCTGCCACTGTATGTCATGTATAGTTAGCGGGGACGGCGCATTCGTCTGGGTTCACGCCCCTGGTAACGCTACATCAGCTGATGCAGTCGTACGATCCGTCACGGCATCTCTTGCAGCTGCGTTGCCAATCTGGAGTCGGGCCACGCGTAGACGATGTTGACCCAATGGAGTTCCGCGTAGCGCGACCAGGTCTTGCATGCTCAGCTCGGACGAGTGCTCCCGAGTGACAAGGCAGCCTTGTCGTTGTCATAGGCCACCATGTCAGGGGTCCTAACAAAGCCATGTGAACAAAGGTATTTTTCTGTATGCCGCTCATTCATAATTAACCTGATTAAGTCGGTTAGCATGGAGGCAGACGTTCCCCTTTTTTGAGTTTTACTACTCATACACAAAGACTATCGCTGGGTATCCGAACAGAGATAGTGCATATATAGAGAGAGACAACGTAGCTGTGGAGAAATGGTGCATCAGATAAGGACATGTGTGATTATAGATGAAAGTATTTCATTTAAGACGGAACATTTGGAGCGTTGTTTTAGGTCATCATGAAACAGTTCCTCCTGTTAGGTAGAACATTCAAATTTACAACTCTGCTTCAAGACGTTCCCTTACTTCACAACACTCCATCCCTAGATATAAGCTATGACAGTGCTTCATGTTTTACATCCTGCGAGGGTGAAGTACTCATAGACACGGGGAATAGCCAGGAATACTAATAACCAATGTAAAAATGATAAGACACCCAGACTGAAGATATTTAACTCTTGAATTCAGTTACATTGACCAACATAAAGAAAGAGCAAGTGTCCCTAAGCTTCAACACATACATTGTTACACTGACAAGATTGATCGATAATAATATTTCAAAACTAAGGAAATAATCTCATACATCGTTGTTCGCGTTCAGTTTGGTATCCATGCTCGACAAGAATGTGACCTTTAGTACAAGGATATGGCGAAAATTTGGCGGTCATGGGCGTGTTTGGTTACCTGGACCGATTTCTTGCACCACTGCGTCAGTGAGAAGAAATCACCTGCGCGTCCGAGACGGACCATGGACTAGAAAAGTCATGTTGTTTGGTCGCCTGCGTCACTCATTTCTGCACCGGGTAGGGAAACGAGCCTTCATTATTTGCTTCCTCGCATACTTTTTTTAGCCTCACCTATATATGGTAACATAGTGATCTTACCTCACCCAACACAATAATGAGCACGCTGCCAACCACCAAGCAAGCAACCACCGTAGCACCGCCGGTCACACCGATAACAAGCATCACCACGCCGCCGACCACAAAGACGAAGACCACCATGACACCGTAGGTCACGCCGGTCACGAGAATCACCACATCACCGACCACGAAGACGAACACCACCATGGCACTGCTATTCACGTCCATCGCAAGCATCACCATGTCGCCGACCACGAAGACGAACACCACCATGACACCGCCAATCACAAGCATCACCACGTCGTCAACCACAGAGACGAACACCACCATGACACCGCCGTTCATGCTGGTCACAAGAATCACCATGTTGCCGACCACGAAGCTAAATACCACCATGACACCGTTGATCACGTCGGTCACAAGCATCACCACGTCGCCGACCACAAAGACGAACATCACCATGCCACCACCACCATGGATTATCACCTCTCACTTCACACCTATCATCACCATGTCGTCGTCCATGAAGATGAGAACTGAGAAGTTGAACAAAAGTAATCCAAAACATAGTCACACATACGTATGAATTACAATATATACTAGCGAGCCATTTATCTATCCGTCTATGTCCATCGACATAAAAACCTTTCAACACAAAAGTCATGCGAAATGGTGAGGTGAACCTACTCCTAAAATGAAATTTCAAACGGTTGAGCATGTGCGATAAATTTGGCAAAATTTTCTCAAAACTTCATACATGAAATTGATGATTTACAACTAACAAAACTCGAAACCGATTGTTAGAATTGATTCATATCATCGACACGCATCTTTGTGTATAGCTTACTTTGATTCAGAGTATGTTCGTGTTGATTTGGAGAGAATGTGTGGATTAGTATAAGGAAGACCGAGCATAAGCAAGTCCACGTGTAGAGGTTGGATCTATCGAGCAGAGATGTGAAGCGAAAATGCCTGCATTGCTGGAAACAGCCGATCTGAGCTTTCCTCCAGGTCTGGCCTGAGGCTGTTTTAATATCCAGTTCGTGCAATAGTGGGTGAGCCTGGGAAACCAAACATGCCATTTTTTCTGCGCATACGATCCAAGAGACGCCCAACCTACCAAACGAGCCCCATGTTTCTATAATTCCAACGAGAGAAACGAAGTCTGAAATAATTTTCACTGGTGCTTCTTATCTCAAGGGCGCGTTTGGTAGGATGGGCGTCCTTGGCTCGCATCGAGCCAGCAATTTTCGATCCGTTTGGTTTCCTGGGCTCACCCCCGTTGTTGCACGAACCGGATATTAAAGCACCTTCGGGCCAGCCCTGGAGGAACGTCTGAACCGTTTCTAGTGGTGCAGACACTTCGTCTTCACTCCTTTTCTCCACTGATGCAACCTCTGCTAGTGGATTTGCTTATGCTCACTCTCCCTTACACTACTCCACACCCCCTCAATTCAACACAAACATAAGTCAAATCAAAATAAGTTGTACAAGAAAAAGATGTGTGTCGATGATATGAATCAATTCCGACAATCAGTTTGAATTTCGTCGGTCTTAAATCATCAATTTCGTGTATGAAGTTTTGAGAGAATTTTGTCAAATTCGTCGCACACGCTCAATCGTTGAAATTTTCTTTGAGGAATAGGTTCACCTCACCATTCCGCATGACTTTCATGTTGACATGTTTTTTTCCGGTGTACATACAAGGATAGATAAATGACTCGCTAGTATAATGTAATTGTGAGTATAGTTTGGAGTACACTTGCTCAACTTCTTGCTTGCCATCTTCATGGTCGGCGATGTGGTGATGATATGTGAGAAGTGAGAGGTGATAATCAATGGTTGTGGCGGCATGGTGATGTTCATCTTCGTGGTCAGCGACGTGGTGATGCTTGTGACCGACGTGAATAGCGGTGTCATGGTGGTGTTCGTCTTCGTGGTCGGCGATGTGGTGATGCTTGTGACCGGCGTGATCGACGGTGTCATGGTGGTGTTCATCTTTGGGGTCAGCGACGTGCTGATGCTTGTGACCGGCGTGAACGGCGGTGCCATGGTGGTCTTCATCTTCGTGGTCGGTGACGAGCCCATACTTGTGACGGGCGTGACCGGCGGTGCCATGGTGGTCTTCGTCTTCGTGGTCGGCGACATGGTGATGCTTCTGACCAGCGTGACTTGCGATGTCATGGTGGTCTTCGTCTTCGTGGTCGGCGACATGGTGATGCTTGTGACCGGCGTGACCGGCAGTGCCATGGTGGTTGCTTGCTTCGTGGTCGGCGACGTGCTCATGCTCATGGGTGAGGTAAGGTCACCATGTTGCCATATAGGTGATGTTAGGAAAAGTATGCGAGGAACCAAACAATGAGGTCTCGTTTCTCTACCTGATGCAGAAATAAGCGGCCCATGCAACCAAACAACATGGTTTTTCTAGCCCATGACTCGTCTGCGGCGTGCAAGTGCTTTCTTCCCATTAACAGATCGAGTGGTGCAGCCCAAGTTGTCGAGTATAACCCTTGAAGGAAGCTATGATCCCACATACTCCCCAAGCTTTGGTGAAATACAAGTGTAAATACGATCAGAAAATTGTACCGTGTTCCTCTGATAAAAATTAACTACTAGCACATTAGTGTCAGAGTTTCAATACATACGTATTCCTTCAGTGGTTATACTCACAGCTTGGTGGGTGTAGAAGCAATGTCGCATTGCCAGCTTCAGCAACATGCCGCATCTCCGTCAGCGCGGCCCATAGCAACCCAATAATGATTTGAAGGCTTGGCAGTTTTTTGAGCCATGTCAACACGCCTTAAATGTAGGGTTGTAAATGGTACGGATAATTTCCGCTTCGAATCCGCATCCGTATCCGTTTTTGAGGATATGGTATGCATTTTTAGAAATCCGCCGGATATGGATGCGGATGCGGATAGTGCTCAAGCGGATATCCGGCGGATACGGTAGAGGATATGGTATTGATACTATCCGACGGATACGGATTATCCGCCATTTTTTGCGGATTATCCGAGGTCCTCAATGAGGATAATCCGAGAAAATTAGCCCAACCCTAAATATTTAGACAATATAGTTAGTTTATCGGCTAAAATATGTATGCTATTAGCACGTAATTTGCTTTGTTGTACAAACATGTGTGTACATTTAGCTATAGCCTATAATTACAAACATATTATACATAAAAAAGCATACTTATATTTTTTATGTGTATATTTGCTTAATAATCCGCTTCCGATCCGAGTCCGATCCGAATCCGCTCCATATCCGTAATCCGATATAATCCGTATCCGAATCCGCATCCGACCATTATCCGCTCCGATCCGAATCCGTCATAAAAATATGGTAAAGGATATGGTAATAGAAATATCCGATCCGATCCGATCCGTTTACATCTCTACTTAAATGTGACAGACCAGTTTTGAAGCCCAATACTTTTGTCGGTAAATCCGTGACTGCTTCTTCGTACGGTGCCGAATGGGTGCACCGACACCTCGCGCCACTTAGGATTTGGCGTGTGCAGCCGTCCTAGCAGCGAGAGTACGTAGTGTGCAGCCGATCGTCGTCTTTAATGGACGCGAAGAATGCTCCCGACGCGAGGATGTGACAACGATGAGACTGGATGCCGCCACCAATTCCACGCGGCAAGGGAAGAGCTTCTCTGCTGCCCATCAATGCACGTCGATGTGTGCTACAAACCACACGCCCCTTCCCGTCTCCGCCCATTCAACCGCCCCCTCCTCCAACAAACCCTAGCCGCCGCTGCCATCTCCTGTCCACCGCCATGGTGCACAATCACGAGGCTAACGGCAGCGACACCGACATCGATGAATACATGCCGCACAACCTCACCTTCGACGAGGCAGCAGTGTTTCACCGAGCCCGCCTGCTCGGTCCACTAGAGTACCGCCTCCCGCACGGGTACGCCATGCCGTTGTCGGAGGGGGCGGAGCTCCGTGCGCTCACCGACATGCACCGGTCACGGATGCCACCTCAGCAGAGCACCGAGCCAAGGTGGTCTCCAAGAAGCCACGATTGGAAGGAGGTGTTCCAATGGGAGCGCAAGGCGTAGATCGCAAGGTTTGCCGGCCCCAACGCCAACCGACGAGCATGGTGATACGGGCGTGTCGTCGATGCCACGCTCGCTGTGTATGCCTACCGCCCCCGTCTTCCTGGTGAGCCGCCTCGCCGATCGATGTCCTACCCCGCGGCGTTGTCCGCCTCTCCCGTGGCGTTGTCGGCATCGTCGCGCTCCGACTCCAGCTCTAGCTCCGACGGCCAGCAAAGATCGGTGCCCTACTCGACACGACGGGAGAAGGTTGTCGTCCTCAGCACCGGAGCCCCTCCGCCCAGAGAAGGAGGAAGCGCATTCACAACCTCGTGGGTGCTTGCATCTCGGTTGCAGATGAATCAATTGCTCTTGCAGCTGCAGCTAGAGAAGATTGGGGAGACGTTGGCGGGACATGTTGACATAGACGGCGATAGAGAGGATGGTACGTCGGGGCTGATATAAATGCGACAAGCAAATAACGAAGAACGAAAAAAAAAATCGCAGCAGAAACATAAGATTTAACGTGGAAAACCCCTCCAACACAGAGGGGGAAAAACCACGGGCGCCAGCCAGCAAAAACTTCACTATATCGGGAGGTGTTTACAAACTCCGTAGCTTATCTTATAATCTGATAAACCTTAGCCGGTGGCTTACAAGAGGTATATATAGACGGTGGCATCGGTGGGCCCGAAGCGTAGCGAAGTCTGAAGTTAGCCTCTCTTTAGTATGAATTTGGAGCACAATATAACAGGGGAAACATCTGCTATTGCACCGATCGTTCAACGAGGACGTGACGATGGCGAGCGATAGGCAGGCAGAGTTGTGGTCAGTGATTCGATAGCAACCACGTCGTCGACTTTGATAGGCCTGGTCTAGCACCGGCACTGGCGCAGGTGGTGAAGAAGGAGATCCTACAAACAACTAGGGCTTCTATGCTGTAAACGCTGCAATGTTAGTTTGATTGGCTTATTTGACTAATCTTGGTTTGTCCACGTTTCGACTGAGCACTTATCGCATACCTTCCGTCACCCGAAGACCGGACACCTCAATCATTATGGCACACCTGACGCAATGTGCCGAACGGGGGAACCGAACCATGATGGAGTTTTAGTAGGACGATATGGGCCGGCTTTGGCTGTCGTCAATGATTCATGACGGGATGAATCAGTCTCCACATATGACGCGAGGTTCGCCACGGTTTTCCAAACCGTCAGCATCATGTCTCTATGACCGATTTTGCACATTGGCTGACGAACTAAAATCGTTATGGACTTGTGAAATGTTCGTAGTGGGAGGAATCCTCTGAGGACTACGAGTTCGGCTCGGACAATGACGACGACGCCGGCAACACCCTCGACTTCAGCGCCTTCGGCCAATATATTTAGTTTCTTTTGCATCTAGTACTATTTATTTTCCAAGCTTTGCATAAATTCAAACGAAATGTGACATCTTTTGTGAAAATTCCAACCCTAAATATTTTGTGGGGTCTACGTTTCGGATTTGCCGGTGTGTGCACCCTCTCTCCAAATTTAAAAGTAGGTGCCGACGCTCCCAATAGAATGCTGCCGGCGTACCCGCCGGTGCCTTTTTGGATTGTGTCAGCGGGTGGAGATGCTATAATAAAATGCAAAAAAATCATGGACACTCAATTACCTTTTTTTCAGAATACATCCTAGAAGGTGTATTTAGATCTAGATGGCCAGAGGTGCCCAGGATCCTTCACTTGCAAGAGGAAACGGCGGACCGATGGACCATGCTACACGGCCATGTCTTCCCGGCATCAATCACCATCCATGCTAGCATTCACCTTTGCCTATGGTTGTTATAAACGCGACAAGCAAAGAACGAACAACGATAAAAGAAAACGCAGCGGAGACACGTGATTTAACGTGGTTTTCTTAGCAACACCAAGATCCTTCATCTTAAACTCACTTCTTAATTGTGACTTTAAAGTGGTGATCTCTTTTTTGATTTTGGCAGCAATCAACATATAGCAAGTATATTGGTGATCCATTAACAAACTTGATATAAACACAACTATCATATTGAGATCTTAAACTTATGTGTAATCATAAATAAATCAAACCTTTTATACCACTGTCTTGGAGACTGTTTCAAACCATAAAGGGACCTCTTCAACTTGCAAACAAGATCCTCCTTACCAGACACAAGAAAACCTTCAGGTTGGTCCATGTATATCTCCTCCTCAAGCTCACCATGCAGAAAAGCAGTCTTTACATTTAGCTGCTCCAGCTCAAGATCATGCATAGCCACAATACTAAAGAATGCACGAATGGAACAATGATTCACAACCGGAGAGAATACATCATTATAATCAATACCTAAAATTTGGCTTGAAACCTTTTGCTACTAACCTTGCCTTAAACCTCGGAGGCTCATTAGGAGATAAATCTTCTTTTCTTTTAAATATCCAGTGGACAACCTTCTTTTGCTTAGGCAAGCACACAACATCCTATGTGCCATTCTTCTCAAGCAATTGCATCTCCTCTTGCATAGCAGAAGTCCGCTTCACACGATCAACAGATGCAACGACCTCAGCATATGTAGCAGGTTCAGTATCATGCTCCACCTGTTCAGCACAAATCAAAGCATGATGAACAATATTACACTCTTCAACTGTTGCCTGCCAAAACCCACCGGCGAACAATATTACACTCTTCCAAGACTTCTGGGGGCCCTGGTCCCTCGACGTCGTCCCGCAATGATCCGGCACACGTCCTAGCGGTTGCAAGGGCGTGCCACCTGACCTATACCTGGTCAGGAAGGTGTTGGATTGCTTCGATTAGTTTCCTGCATGGTAGACACGTAAACATTAAATACGAGCCCGATCGGCTCTCAGGTTGCCCTGTGGATCGGCTCAAAGAGCCGATCGCCCCATGGTTCACGTCGGGTTAACGATGACATGGGGCTCCTGCTTGATCAGTATAAAGTAAACCAATCTACGACAGCTTATTATTTTCACCGCAATCCCGGGAATAATGTTGTTGCGAGACATAACAGTTGATACCATAAGTCATCATTCATTACAAACCATCATTGTCTTACAAAAGGGATCACATGATCCAATATTACACAAATAGTTGATCTATTGATCAACGAACGAACATAGTAGCGGGAGCGTAATAGGAGTGGACTATCTATTTCCACAGGCCAACGCTTGACGTCAGGCGACTCCTAGTTGTTGTAGACGTCCTGCTGACCGTCATCCTCATCTCTTTGCTCTTATTCATATTCTGGCCATTTGAATAGCCAGGGACACAGCCGTGAGTACTTCAAAGTACTCGCAAACTAATACTTAGTAACTAAGATCAACTTTAATAAAGGGGTGCTAAGCTCTAGTTTATTTGCATAAAGCCAGTTTTAGTTCATAAGTATTTCATAAAGTCTAAGTATAAGTTAACTAGCTCAAGCGGGAACATTAGTGTCATTCCCACCACTCAGTTGTGTTTCAAATTCAAGTCACCACCTCAAATTCATCCATCCTTTTCAAACAAATTTCTAATGACGGAACAGTATGGCCTTTCCAATTGTCCGTAACCGTGGACACGGCTATTCGAATAGTTTTACACTCTGCAGAGGTTGCACACTTGTGCCACAACATTTGATTACATCCGTCAGAGACAACTCTGAATAATCGTAACTCAGTACGCGGATCATCAACTCTAACCTTTCACTTACACATCCTAGTATGAGCTCTCCCCATGAGCTTGGCCTCCCGGTGAAAACAAACCGTCAACCGGGGAACTGCCAGGGCTTAGGCCGGACAATTCACCTCATTCACTTCATTTCACATTTCTCGGAGGCAGCCTCGGCATAACCCCTATGACGCTTGTTTAGAGAACCCATACTAAGACATATAAACTTCTAGTTAGACCCTACCCATAATCAGGTATTGTGGGGGTACTTGTATATTGGAAAGGTATCGCATCCAAACCAACATTAGTTTTTAATCAAAAATCACTATCTTCTCTTGGTCATATTCACCATCAAAATTACTTTCATAGTTTCATCATCATCATCATCTCACATCACCATGTTCCCATCTAGAGTAGTCAATTTTAGCTATTTAGCACTAGCCACTAGTCATGAGGGGGGCAAACTTAGCTTAATTGCCATAGACTATCTTTGATGATATTGTTCTACTCTAGACCAAGTGAATCATAAATCAAAAAGTACCTTGCTAAAATAATATAGTAAAACTTGAAAGCAAAACTTGTAACAAAACTGGGATAGGCTTAGTAAACATGAAATAACAAGGTGGGGTGATTTGCTCTTGGAGAGCTTTGCACTTGGCAAGGGTATTAGCTTGCCTTGGGTGGTGTACTGATCAAAGTGGTCTTCCTCTCCCTGGAAGTAGACCTCCTCCTCCTCGGCGTACTCCTCGGTACTAGCGTCTAAATACGAGTATAATACACACAATCACCACACAAAGTTCAAATACTAAACTAAGCACACACATGAATCACTCCTACTAAGCTATCATAACAATATGCTTATTAGGTGGGTTGACTTAACTTTATTCTTAAGAAAAATAATTTCCTCTCATTATAGATATTAATTTGTATTTCTATTTATTTCTTGAGAGAAAATAATTTCCTCTCATTGAATCCTATTAAGATTTAATTTCCTCAATTAATATCATATGACCTAGGTTGACCAAGGTCAACCTCTTCATAAGTATTATTTGGGAAAATGATTTAAATGAGGTACATCACCTCATGCCTTTTAATAACTCATGATTAATGACTTAATATCATCCACTAATTTAATATGAGTTTAACATGACCATGGTGTCTTCCTCATATTAACTTAGTGGAGACAAGATTTAAATGAGAGAGATGCTCTCATACATATTAATAAATGATAAGTTTATTTAAAATGCACTAGAAATGGCCATAGGGCCAATTTTTAAACAAGGACATGATCATACAAACAACTATGCAATATTTTTACATATTCAGATAGATATATTGAAATATGATTTTTGAGAGTTGGTTTCAACTTAAAAGCATTTTTATTTAATTTTTAATAATTAATTGAAGTGGAAAAAGGCTCTGCCTTGTTTATTTTGTCATAATTATTCTACAAATAATCTAAGGTTGGGACCAGTGTAGTTTTGTAGATATTTTCACAAGGTTTCCAAATATATAAAATTTGTAAAATTTGGTTTGGTAGATTTTATTCTATTTAATTTTCAAAACAGCATCTGAGAGTAATTAAGGAAATTCGAAAATTCACATTTGAATTCGTGGGCTTTGGCGGGAACGGAGATGGGCTGCACAGGGGGAAAAGAAGTTGGGCCGGCCCAGGAGCGTGTTCAACGCAACGGGCCGCCTGACAGAGGGAGGGCCACCCGTCAGTGGGTCTTAGCCAGCGAAGCGGTACGAGAAATCTGGGGCGTAGGATTAGAAGAAGATCGGACGGACGACAGGCGTCGTCGTCTCCGGCGAGAGGGCGAGCACCGGCGCTCGGAGTAGGGGGTCGACGGCTCACCGGCGGCCCGGCGAGGTCGACGAGCGCGGAGATGCGTTGTCGAGGAAGGGGAAGCAGCATGTGGTTTCGCGTGCTGGGGAGGCCTCCTTCTCCGGCGAGCTTCCGCGGAGCTCCGGCGGCTTCGAGCTCGCGGTCGGGCCTCCGGCGGGTGGGTGGAATTGGATGGGGGAGAAGGTTCGGTGAAGAGAGGAGGAGTTTGTGTGAAGAGTGGGAGAGCTGAGAGGCGCTATTTATAGCGGGCGGTGGTGGCCGTGGCGTGCTGTGGAGGTGCGATCATGGCGACGTCGCTATAGCGGCTGGAGTGGCGGCGATGGCAGCGGGGTTGGCGAGGTCGCGGTGGTGACGAGGGCTTGATCGCGGTGAAAACAAGGCGGAGACGAGACGGCGCATGTGACGAGCGCATGGTACTGCGGCGGATGGCGTCGACGGTGGCGTCGTGCACGGGGTTCCCGCGGGCCAGGGGTGATGTCTGGGCGACTGCTGGTGACGCGGTGAAGCTTTTGGTGCAGCGGGCAAGGCGGAGGTGGCGCGAGCTGGTGGCACGACGACGTGTTTGGGCATGCCCGTGGCGCTCGCCGTGCACGCTCTGGCGTGCGCGTGCACGTCTGGGCGTCGTGTTTCCTGGCCGCTACGGTGCACGATTTTGTCGCGGGCTGTGTCGAGGCGACTCAGTGGAGTGTGGTGCATGCGTTTGACAAGGTGGAGCGTGCTGGGGAGGGCCAGAAGAGGAGTTGGCATGGTGAGCTCATGCCATGCCACGGCATGGCATGATTGTGTTCAAATGATGATGCCATTGTGTACCATTCCTTGTCTGGTGTGTTTGGCACTGAGAAGAGAGGTCAAGGGAGTACAGAGGATGACCTAATGGGGATGGTTTAGGCTAAAACCTGCTGGACAATGCAATGTATGGGTTTGGCAGATTGGTGCACACCACCTGTTCGACCAAATGGCCGCAAGAACAAAATTTGTAAATTTTTGATTGAATTTTACTGAGTTGAAATCATATAATATTTGAAGTATAATTATAGTGGTGGTGGTCAAATTTGAGTTAGTTTGCACAAATTCAAATTGGGCATGATCTTCACATTCAAATCTGGTTCCAACTTTGCTTGATGAAATCTTTGAATCTAGAAAGAATTTGTATGGGGTTGCTTGAGCAAAGTTGTTCACTTTTATGTTGTCTTGGATGAGGTGCAAAGGTTTGACAAAGTTTAGTTTAGAATTTTTGAAATAACAGAGCTCAAAGTAGGCATCAGGTTATAAAAGTCAAAAGTGACCATTAGTGCATGTGAGCTCCTATTTCATTCAAATTTGATTTGATTTGAGTTTCTTTGATACACTTGGGTTTGTTTGAGTTATATAAGTATTTTAGAAACAAAAGATCAAGCCATGGTGGCCCTTGGTGATGATTTGCATAATTGACATAGGTGTATGTGAGGGTTTTAGACCCAATTTAATATTTCTTTTAATTTTCTCAAAGGGGAGTGTTATGATCATGTATTAGGGTTTAATAGCAAGTGATTAACATATCAACACTCATCATGGCCATTGCACACAAGAAAATCACTCCTTTGCATGAAACTATATGTGACACTATATGCATATAAAAAGTTTTTGTTTGTTGCAAAATTTGAGTAATTGAAACTCTCTCTTGATTTCATTTATTGTTGAAACTTGGGATGTTACAAACCCTTCCCCCTTACAAAAGATCTCGTCCCGAGATCTTAAAGAAAAAATTTAGGTACTAAAGAGATCTGGGTATTCCTTCTTCATGTCTTCTTCTCGCTCCCAGGTAGCTTCTTCTTCGGTGTAATTGCTCCATTGAATTTTCAGGAACTTAATACTCACTGTGCGGGTGGTTATGCCTTCTTCCAGGGATGCGAATAGGCACTTCGCGATACGTCAAGTCTGAGTTGAGGTCCACCGATCTGTGATCAATATTCTTGAAAACCGGTCTTCTCCGGTACTTCAAGGCACTTCCGGAGCAGAGATATGAAACACATTGTGCACAGCCGCCATTTCTTAGGTAGTTCCAGTTGATAAGATACTTCTCCTCGGCGGCTCGAACTTTGAAGGGTCCGACATATCGGGCGCGAGCTTTCTTTCAGCTGGAAT
Organism: Lolium multiflorum; assembly: GCA_030979885.1. NCBI lineage: Eukaryota > Viridiplantae > Streptophyta > Magnoliopsida > Poales > Poaceae > Lolium > Lolium multiflorum. The sequence continues at coordinate 218,989 of JAUUTY010000715.1, forward strand.
CTCTGCATTCCTTTGAGGGGTGACACCTTGAGATAAACAAAATCTCCAATCTCGAATGTCATCTCTCGGCGTCTCTTGTCGGCGTAGCTCTTCTGTCTTGATTGTGCAGTCTTGAGGTACTCGCGGATCTTGTGCACCTTCTCTTCGGCTTCTCGAAGAACATCAGGTCCACAGACTTGGCTTTCTCCGACTTCGACCAATTCGAGAGGTACGGCACTTTCTTCCGTACAGGGCCTCAAGGGCCATCGCAAAGCTGGCTTGGTAACTATTGTTATCACGAAAATTCTGCGTAAGGCAGTCTTCCCACTTGGATCCATATTCCAGTACACGGGCTCTGAAGCATGTCCTCGAGTATCTGGTTGACTCTTTCGGTCTGTCCGTCGATCAGGGGTGATAAGCGGTGCTGAAATTTAGCCAGGTTCCAGGTCCTTCATGTACTTTCTGCAGAATCTTGAGGTGAACTGCGATCCTCTATCGACACTATTGACTCGGTGTTCCATGCGGGCGACTATTCTTGAGATGTACAACTCTGCCCCAGCTTCGGGCCTTGGTAAGTGGTTTAAACAGGGATAAAATGGGCTACCTTGGTTAATCTGTCTACACTACCCAAATAGAATCATTTCCTACGGGTAGATTTGGGCAATCCGGTGATAAGTCCATTCCGACTGAGTCCCACTTCCATTCCGGAATCTTGTAGGGTTGCAACAGTCCGGTGGGTGTTGATGTTCTGCCTTGACTCTCTGACAGATATCACACTTAGCTATGTAGCTCCCGATTTCTCGCTTCATTCCATGCCACCAAAATTGTTCCTTCAAATCTTGGTACATCTTGGTACCTCCGGGATGGATAGAGTATAAGGTGTCGTGGGCCTCCTTCAGTGTGACTTGCTTCAATTCTGAGTCGACGGTACACATAGGCGACCGTTGTACCAAAGTACTCCTTCTTCATCTTCTGTGAATCTCGGTGCCTTTCCTGCTGCCTTTTGACTCTTGATTCCGTCAATGCTTGCATTTCCCTTCTGGACTTCCTTGATTTGACCAAACAAAGTAGGTTGCAGCTCTATGCTGGCTAGGTATCCTTCACTAACTAGCTCCAACCTAAACTGTTCAAACTCTTCATGCAGGCTAGGTTGTTCGGCTGCTATCATGGAGTTCAGCTGACACGGCTGTCTACTCAAAGCATCCGCTACCACATTGGCCTTGCCGGGGTGATAGTGGATTTCCATATCATAGTCCTTGATCAGTTCTAACCATCTTCTTTGCCTCATATTCAGCTCCTTCTGTGTGAAGATATACTTCAGGCTCTTGTGATCCGAATAGATCTCGCATCGATTACCCATGAGGTAATGACGCCAAACTTTCAATGCTAACACTCGGCTGCAAGTTCGAGGTCATGAGGTTGGGTAGTTCTGCTCATCTTGTTTCAACTGCCGAGGACAGATAAGATATCACCTTTCCTTCTTGCATCAACACACATCAAGACCAATCTTAGATGCGTCACAATAGACGTCAAAGGGCTTGGTGATGTCGGCATGATTAGGATGGGGGCTGTGGTTAGTCTGGTCTTAAGTTCTGGAAGCTGGCTTACATTTATCAGTCCATTCAAACTTCTTGTCTTTCTTCAACAGTTGTGTCATTGGCCTGGCAATGCTTGAAAATCCTTCAACAAATCTGCGGTAATATCCGGCTAATCCAAGAAATGCACGGACCTCGGTCTGTGTGGTTGGGGCTTCCATTCTTCAACGGTTTTGATTTTGGTGGGTCTACAGCAATTCCTCCTGCAGACAAGATGTGTCCCAGGAATCCAACCTCTTTCAACCAAAACTCGCACTTGCTGAACTTGGCGTACAACTTGTTTGTCTAAGGGTTTCTAGGATAACCTCCAAATGTTGCTCGTGTTCCTCTTCGATTTTAGAGTAGATAAGAATGTCGTCAATAAAGACACCGACAAACTTATCCAGAAAGTTCATGAAAATCTTATTCATGAGGTTCATGAAGTAGGCAGGGGCATTGGTTAAACCAAATGACATGACATTGTATTCATACAACCCATATCTTGTGGTAAAGGCAGTCTTGGGGATATCCGATGCACGGATTTTCAGCTGATGGTAACCAGTCCTAAGATCAATCTTAGAGAACACTGTGGCACCGGTCAACTGGTCAAACAGGTCTTCTATCTTTGGCAAGGGGTATTTGTTTTTGATGGTGACATCGCTAAGTTTACGATAATCCGTACATAACCGGTTGGCACCATCTTTCTTATCCACGAACAAAACTGGTGATCTCAGAGCGGCCTCGGTCGAATCAGACCTTGAACAACATATCATCCAGTTGCTTCTTGAGTTCTACTAACTCTGCTGGGTTCATGCTATAGGCTCTCTGGGCTATAGGTCGGTTCAGGATTAACTCAATGATATTAGGAGGGAGAAAGGAGGGGATCGGAACACATCCAAGGAGAACACATCCATCATGGCCAGATCAAGAGTGGTGGCGCCACTTGATTGAGGTGAAATCGGCAGCTAGACACATGTTCTATGGTTATGCCGGTGCTACTAGTCATGGTGATGGCCTTCTTGGCAATCAATCAATCCATGATGTTTCGCCATCAATCCATACCCAGTACTACTTCCAATCCTTTTGTTCCCAGAACAATTAAGTTTGCGAAAAACACTATTTCTTGAATTCTTATGGGTACTTCTTTGCAAAATTTTCTAGCTTTAGTTGTTGATCCAGGTATTTGAACTATCATGACATGTTTCAAGCTGATTGGTTGAATCTTACTAGTGCACACAAAATCTTCCGTAACAAATGAATGCGATGCTCCTGAATCAAACAACACTCTTGCTGGTATTGAGTTAACAGAGAACATACCCAGCACCATCGTGCTTCCTGGGCTTCCTCGGCGTTCATGTGGTAGAGGCGACCTCCGCGGTTGTTCGGGTTGTTGGCGGCGAACTTCTTGCCGGTGGAGACACGCGCTGCTGCTGAGCTGGTGCAGAGGTGTTGCCGGCGAGCTTGGCCAGCCTTTTGGGGCACTCATTGGAGTAGTGTCCCACAATGCCGCATTCATAACAGGTGATAGTGGCTTTGTCCTTGGGAGCGACGGGGATAGCTGCTCCCGGTCCTCGGGGCTGTGTTGGAGTTATTTGAGTTGTTGTTGCGGGGGCTGCGGATGCGGTTGTAGTTCTTGTTGTGGTGCACATGGTGTTGTTGTGGTGGGGGCCTCGGGCCTTGGGTTTCCCTCCACTCCGGTTCTGAAAACCGGGGCGCGACATCAGTTCAGGGCTTGGTGTTTCGGGGTTGAAACCACCGCTGGTGAGGCCTTGTGGGGTATTGCTGGGCCCACTTTGATTCATCATGCGGCATTTGCGGTTTTCATTTGCAGGTGCAGTTTGCCTTCCATACGGATGGCGAGTCTACGAGGGCTTCTAGGTCAGCGAGGGGATATTTACTAAGGTATGTCATCTCATCGTGCGGACCGTTGAAATCTCTCCTTTCTTTTCTCTGTGGTGTCGGTTTCATCGGGGCGTACCTTGACGGGGTGAGAACCTGTCGCGGTATTCTACCACCGACATCCTGCCTTTTCAGCTCCCGGAATTCATCCCTCATTTTCTTGATCAAACCTGGTGGCACATGATACTTGCTAAACTTGAGCTTGAAATCAGCCCAAGTCATCATTTGTCCGGCATTTAATGCACGGGCACTTGTCCACCAAGCTCTTGCTGGTCCGGCAAGGTAGTGCGTAGCAAACAACACCTTCTCATTTTCATCTACTCCGGCTACCTCCAAGTTGTTTTCCATGGTTTGCAGCCAATCATCTGCATCTAAGGGTTCTTCCGTCTTGCTAAAGACAGGTGGGTTGGTGTTTTGGAAATTCTTAAGTTTGGATCCAGGATGATCATGGTTTCCATGGCCCTGATTGGCGATCTGCTGCAGTGCTGCTATGTTGGCTTGCCTTTCAGCCCTTTCATCTTCTCGGTCAGCCAAAGGTTTGTAGCAGTTGCATCATTGCATCTTGATTGCGGTTCGGAGGGGCCATCTGAACAGATAGATAGATCATGAGATGAGAGGGAATTTCTATGGCTTATTTTGAGTTAAGTTTAAACTTAAAACTTGAAATATTTTCATGATGAACATAACACACATTTTATTTATTCACACAACATCACACATTACAGGTTAACACACTAAGGGTTTTAAGAACCCTTCTTCCACAAACTAGATACATGGTGTGGGATACAACTCACACCTACGTAAGTGAAGCTAGTGCAACTACTCCTCATCGTCTTCATCCACATCGATGGGAATGATCCCATCCTCCTCGGACTCCAGAAACGCATAGTCCTCCTCATCAGTGAACTCATCATCCTCAAAGTCGTTGTCGTCACTCAGGAAGTCATCGCCTCCCTGGATGCTTCTCCATCCTCCTCCATCTCCTGGATCTGGTCCTGCTAGGTCCGGACAGTCACCTCCAAGGTCGTATCTTCTCGCGAAGGCAGTTGATAGTAGCATCCTTCTTGGCACGCTGTTGTAAGCGGAGTGACTTGCGGTCCTTGGCGAGCATCCGGATAGCTTCGGCATGGTGAGCAGCCCCCTGAGCACGGTGGGCGTGGACACGCATCAGCTCCAGGTCCTTCCGGGTCTCATGAAGCATGAAATCCAGATGCTCCACATGATGCTTGAGCACCGGGTGCGAAGAGGGTGCCATGGGTTTCCCCATGGTGTCGTGCCTCGCGAAGTGGGCGACGGGATCCTGGGTGCGGCCGATGTTCTGTCCCAGCACCACAGGCAAGTCCCTCCCCCAGAAGGGCATGACAAGCCCATCCACCAGGTTGCATGCCATAGGAGAAAAGGATCCTCTCCGAGATGGGAGGCTCCGGACTTCCCTTCAAGTCAGCGGTGATCATCCACTGCTGTTCCCCAGCGGGGGTGTTGTCGATCCGGACTCCGTGGAACTTGGGAGGTGGGCGTTCGAGCTTCTCGGACACTAGGTACAAGTCGCGCTCAAACACCGGACTTCCTCCGTTTTCCAGATCGTAGGTCTCCGTCTGGACGTAAGGCTCCATCTGAAATGAAATGGATGAGTAAGTCAGAGATGTGACAAAGTGTGGCAAACTTTTAGATGGATTTAAAAGGAGAAGCATGGCTCATTTTCTGGAAAGATCTTGTAGAAAAGAACATGATGGTTACCCTGAATCTTCCCACTTCATTTTATTTAGAATCTAAAAAATTTCGGAGCGTCCTAGGGTCTCTAAGGTCAAACAATGGCTTTGATACCAACTTGTCACTGGATTTTTAAATGGATGCCTATTATGTCATACTTCGCAATCCCAGGAATATTGTTGATGCGATAACAATTGATACCATAAGTCATCATTCATTACAAACCATCATTTTCTTATCAAGGGGATCACATGATCCAATATTACAAATAGTTGATCTAAGCCAGTCAGCAGACAACAATAGCGGGGCCATATTAGGAGTGGACTATCTGTTCCACGGACCAGCGCTTGACGTCGGGCGACTCTAGTTGTTGTGAGACGTCCTGCTTTGAAGCCGTCCCCTCCCTCATAATGCCCACTCTTCTTCCATATTACGGCCATTTGAATAGCCGAGGACACGGCCACGTGAGTGGCAAAAGTACTAGCAAACTAATATAGTAACTAAAAGATCAACTTTGGCAAAAGGGTTGCTAAGCTCTAGTTTATTTGCATAAAAAAACCCGGTTTCGTTCATGGTATTTATAAAGTCTAAATATAAGTTAACTAGCTCAGCGGGAACATTAGTGTGTTCTACACTAGTTGTGTTTCAATTCAAGTCACCACTCAAATTCATCCATCCTTTTCAAACAAATTTCTAATGACGGAGCAGTATGGCCTTTCCAATTATGCGTAACCGTGGACACGGCTATTAGAATAGTTTTCTGCAGGAGTTTACTGCAGCCCGCAACATTTGATTATCAAATAAGACAACTCTGAATAACCATTAACTCGAATTACGTGGATCATCAACTCTAACCTTTCATACACATCTATGTAGCCTCTCTATGAGCACAGCACTCCGGTGAAAACAAACCAAATCAGCAAGAGGCGCACGGGGCTTAAGCGGACAATCACCTGTTCGTCATTTCATTCTGAGCAGCCTCAGCTAACCTATAGTAAAGCGCTTGTTGGAAGACCCATACTAAGTTATATAAACTTCTAGTTGAACCCCACCCATAATGGTGTGTGGGTACTTGTATATTGGAAGGTATCGCATCCAAACCAACATTAGTTTTTAATCAAAAATCACTATCTTCTCTTGGTCATATTCACCATCAAAATTACTTTCATAGTTTCATCATCATCATCTCACATCACCATGTTCCCATCTAGAGTAGTCAATTTTAGCTATTTAGCACTAGCCACTAGTCATGAGGGGGGCTAACTTAGCTTAATTGCCATAGACTATCTTTGATGATATTGTTCTACTCTAGACCAAGTGAATCATAAATCAAAAAGTACCTTGCTAAAATAATATAGTAAAACCTGAAAGCAAAACTTGTAATAAAACTGGGATAGGCTTAGTAAACATGAAATAACAAGGTGGGGTGCTTTGCTCTTGGAGAGCTTACTTGGCAAGGGTATAGCTTGCCTTGAGTTGTGTACTGATCAAAGTGGTCTTCTCCTCCTTGAAAGTAGACTTCTCTTGATACTCCTTGGTACTAGCGTCTAAATACGGTATAACACACAATCACCACACAAAGTTCAAATACTAAGCTAAGCACACACATGAATCACTCCTACTAAGCTATCATAACAACATGCTTATTAGGTGGGTTGACTTAACTTTATTCTTAAGAAAAATAATTTCCTCTCATTATAGATATTAATTTGTATCTTCTGTACTCCCTTGACCTCCCATTTATTTCTTGAGAGAAAATAATTTCCTCTCATTGAATCCTATTAAGATTTAACTTCCTCAATTAATATCATATGACCTAGGTTGACCAAGGTCAACCTCTTCATAAGTATTATTTGGGAAAATGATTTAAATGAGGTACATCACCTCATGCCTTTTAATAACTCATGATTAATGACTTAATATCATCCACTAATTTAATATGAGTTTAACATGACCATGGTGTCTTCTTCATATTAACTTAGTGGAGACAAGATTTAAATGAGAGAGATGCTCTCATACATATTAATAAATGATAAGTTTATTTAAAAAACTAGAAATAGCCATAGGGCCAATTTTTAAACAAGGATATGATCATACAAACAACTATGCAATATTTTTACATATTCAAATAGATATATTGAAATATGATTTTTGAGAGTTGGTTTCAACTTAAAAGCATTTTTATTTAATTTTTAATAATTAATTGAAGTGGAAAAATGCCCTGCCTTGTTTATTTTGTCACATTTATTCTACAAAGAATCTAGGGTTGGGACCAGTGTAGTTTTTGTAGATATTTTCACAAGGTTTCCAAATATATAAAATTTGTCAAATTTGGTTTGGTAGATTTTATTCTATTTAATTTTCAAAACAGCATCTGAGAGTTAATTTGGGAAATTCGAAAATTCACATTTGAATTCGTGGGCTTTGGCGGGGAACGGAGATAGGCTGCACGAGGGGGAAAAGAAGTTGGGCGGCCCAGGAGCGCGTTCAACGCAGCCGGGCACGCTGACAGAGGAGGGCCAACCGTCGGTGGGTCTTTGCCAGCGAAAGGAAGCGTACATGAGAAATCTGGGACGTAAGTTAGAAGAAGATCGGACCCAGACTGACAGGTCGTAAATCGTCTCCGGCGAGAGAAGCCGGCTGCAGCTGACTCAGTGAGAGGTGACCGCTCTGGCTTCTTCTGTGGCGATGAGTGTGGGCCTTGGAGATGAAGTTATCGAGGAAGAGAGCAGCACAGCGCGGTTTCCGCGTCTTTGGGGAGCCTCCTTCTCAAGCGAGCTTCAAGTGGGCTCGGCGCTTGAGCTCGCAATTCGAGCTACTCGGCGAAGATGAGTGGGTGGATGGGGAGAAGGTTCAGTGAAGGAGGAGGAGTTTGTGTGAAAGGTGGCGGTAAGGCGCTATTGCATAGCGGGCGGTGGTGTGATGACGTCTTGTGGAGAATGCACCGGTGTAGAAGCGTACGCTATAAGCGACTCGGAGTGGTGGCGATGATGCGGCGGGGTTGGCGGATCCTGGTGGTGGCGGGCTTGATCGCGGTGAAAACAAGGCGGAGACGAGGACGAGCGCATGGATGGCGCACGGTACTGCGGCGGATGGCGTCGACGGTGGCGTCGTGCACGGGGTTCCGCGGAGCCGGGGTGATGTCTGGCGTGCCGGGCCAGCATGGTGCGCTTTGGTGCGACGGGCAGGGCGGAGGTGGCGCGTGAGCTGGTGGCACGGCAGCGTGTGCAGGCGTGCCCGTGGCGCTCGCACGTGCACGCTCTGGCGTGCCGTGCACGATCTCAACACGTACGGCGTCGTGTTCCTGGCTCGTTCTACAGGATTTTGTCGCGGGCTGTGTCGGGGCGACTCAGTGAAGTGTGGTGCATGCGTTTGACAAGGTGGAGCGTGCTGGGGAGGGCCAGAAGTGGAGTTGGCATGGTGAGCTCATGCCATGCCACGGCATGGCATGATTGTGTTCAAATGATGATGCCATTGTGTACCATTCCTTGTCTGGTGTGTTTGGCACTGAGAAGAGAGGTCAAGGGAGTACAGAGGATGACCTAATGGGGATGGTTTAGGCTAAAACCTGCTGGACAATGCAATGTATGGGTTTGGCAGATTGGTGCACACCACCTGTTCGACCAAATGGCCGCAAGAACAAAATTTGTAAATTTTTGATTGAATTTTACTGAGTTGAAATCATATAATATTTGAAGTATAATTATAGTGGTGGTGGTCAAATTTGAGTTAGTTTGCACAAATTCAAATTGGGCATGATCTTCACATTCAAATCTGGTTCCAACTTTGCTTGATGAAATCTTTGAATCTAGAAAGAATTTGTATGGGGTTGCTTGAGCAAAGTTGTTCACTTTTGTAGTTGTCTTGGATGAGGTGCAAAGGTTTGACAAAGTTTAGTTTAGAAATTGAAATAATAGAGCTCAAAGTAGGCATCATGTTATAAAAGTCAAAAGAGAATGTGAGCTCCTATTTCATTCAAATTTGATTTGATTTGAGTTTCTTTGATACACTTGGGTTTGTTTGAGTTATATAAGTATTTTAGAAACAAAAGATCAAGCCATGGTGGCCCTTGGTGATGATTTGCATAATTGACATAGGTGTATGTGAGGGTTTTAGACCCAATTTAATATTTCTTTTAATTTTCTCAAAGGGGAGTGTTATGATCATGTATTAGGGTTTAATAGCAAGTGATTAACATATCAACACTCATCATGGCCATTGCACACAAGAAAATCACTCCTATGCATGAAACTATATGTGACACTATATGCATATAAAAAGTTTTTGTTTGTTGCAAAATTTGAGTAATTGAAACTCTCTTAGGTCGGGTTAACGATGACATGGGGCTCCTGCTTGATCAATATAAAGCTAAACCAATCTACGACAGTTTAGGGTTTTCACCGCATGATCGGGACATCCTACGCGTAGTTGAGCCTAATAGACACGAAGATAATGGAAAACCAACCCCTAAAGAGGCCTAGAAACCAACATTAAGTTTAATTCCGGAACATCCCTCTTAGGACCAACAAACCATACCTTACGTACTCTGGATCATTTAACCCGTTTGCAAGGCCTAACCATACAGATATTAAACCAATCATGAAGAATCAAGGAGCAACTATAACAGATTGGATCTATTAAATAACGAACAAGCAAGGTGCTACCCTTACACTAGGTAGGTATAAGGGCAGCTAGATATAGAGGACGGCATAGCTAAGCAAATATGCACAAGAAAAGCATCCATGCAAACCCAAAACACCTAAGATAAATAGTGCTACTCGCCATCATGGCTTCAGCACGAGCAACACAAGATAACGGATAAACGTGCTACCTAGATCGCAAGATGCGATCTGAGCATGATGCTTACCCGGAGAGAAACCCTCGAAAGAAGAGGGTGGCGATGCGCTGGTTTGTGTTGTTGTGAGCGTGATTGTCTCCTTTCTCGATAACCCTGATACATTTATAGTCCAAGGGACTTTCTAATTCGAGCGTGCACCTAACCGTGCACGGGTTAAAATCTATCTTTTAATTCAGCTAAGATGCAATCTACTATAATTTACAGATACCCGGGCAATCTAGCCCAAACGCCGCTTCATGTATATCTTCCGTGTATATCCTTCAAGCCCCTCTTCACTTACTATCTCTAGTGGCAAATCTGGTGATAACATCAACTAGAGAATGTGGACCTTTGTTACGCCTCGGTCTATCAGCAGCAATGGAACTATTTGTTTGCTACAAAACAGGAGGTGAGTGCTGAACAACAGTGTTCTCATTCTCAGCAACATCAATTTCTTTCTCCTCCACGTGCTCCACCTGCACGGTAATCCTCTATTGCTCATCATCAAGAACATTAGAAAAATCAATAGTATCAGAAACATCTGTAGATGAATTCTTATAAAACATGACAGCCTCATTAAAGACAATATTCCTGCTATGCAAAACTTTCTTAGTTTCAAAATTACGTAACTTATATGCCTTAATTCCTGAACCATAACCAAGAAACACACACTTAACAGCCATATGCTCTAGCTTTATCAACATGAGCATAAGAAGTGCAACCGAAAACTCTCAACCATGAATGGTGAACCAGACCATACCTCAATAGGAGTTTTCTTATCAAGTGGAATGCAAGGTCACCTGTTTATCAAGTAACAAGCGGTGGAGGCTGCTTCAGCCCAAAAACGTCTATGCATACTAGCATTGGACAACATGCAGCGAGCCTTGAAGATGATGGTTCTGTTCATCCTCTCCGCCACACCATTCTGCTGAGGAGTATATGAGATGGTGTGGTGCCTGACAATGCCTTCATCTCTGCAATAATCATTGAAAACAGTAGAACAAAACTCCATACCATTGTCAGTAAGAAGCAATTTAACTTTTTTCTATTTGCTTCTCTACCATAACTTTCCACTTTCTAAAAGCATCAAACACATCAGATTTATGTTTCAGAAAGAAAGGCCATGCTTTTCTGGAGTAATCATCTATGATAGTAAGCATATAATTTGCACCACCAAGAGAAGTCTGCGGTATGGTCCATAAACATCAGCATGCACATAATCTAGAATCCTTTAGTATGTAAGCATTGAATTTAACTCATTGGATTTAATAACTCTGATTACCAAAAATGCAGTGCTCATAGAACTCAAATTGCAGCCATCTATAGGGTCTCTCTGTGCAATTCTGCCAATGTATTCACTCATATCTCCAAAACGTATATACCACATATTTGTTTTACCGAGTTTATCAGGAATAACATTGGCGACAATACCGGACAGAAAGTGCTACCTCTAAGAACATATAATTTTGTAGAATTCATATCATAATCATGAAACGGTGAAACTTTTTTTGAGTACATTCAGAACTCATGAGAACGGTGTTTGTACCACATCAATATCAAGGGTGCGAGAGATCAGAATTTCTAGCCATGCGGTATGTGTCTCACATGCAGCCGGTGCGTGTCATGCAATCAGCCATCTTGATCTGAAAGGCAGTTGCCCATGATCTCACGTGGGTTTGTTATCTCCCCTCGCACACAACATCTCTACTCCAAGAAACTCAGAACTAAACTAGTCTTTATATGACAAATATGAAGCAGAACGAAAGCGAGAATCAAGGATCCACTCATCATTAACAGAAACACAACCAGCAAACACAACTAGGCAATCGCCATCAGAATTATCAATGGAAACAACAGTAGCCTTACCATCACCATCAGATTTGTTTTCGGTTTGTAAGCATCCATGCAAGCCCCAAAACACCTAAGATAAATAGTGCTACTCGCCATCAACAACGCTTCAGCACGAGCAACACAAGATAACGAATAAACGTGTACTGCCTAGATCGCAAGATGCGATCTAGGCAACATGATGCTTACCCGGAAGAAACCCTCGAAGGAAGGGGTGGCGATGCGCCTGATTTGTGTTTGTTGTGAACGTGGTTGTCCTCCTTTCTCGATAACCCTAGATACATATTTATAGTCCAAGGGACTTTCTAATTAGGGCGTGCACCTAACCGTGCACGGGTTAAACTCTATCTTTTAATTCTAAACTAAGATGCAATCTACTATAATTTACAGATACACGGGCAATCTAGCGCTCAAACTCTTCGCACAAGGCCGCTTCGAGAGATACTCACGTGTGTATCAACTAGCCCATCTCCATTCATGGCCCATCTCACAGTTGCTTAAAATGCGGTGATAACACATGCCCCCATGGTTTGGTAATGATAATTTCAAGCCCTCTCATTTTTCCTTCAGGGTCATGTTGTGAGGAGACGAGCGAGTACGATTATTCTTCATCATGATGCCACCTTCTCAACTTCTGCGATTTGGCGGTTTGGCACCACATCCTCGAAAGCTGCTCGAGCATTAAATCTCCACTAAATCTCCTTTTATTTAACCGCATCCAGAGTGATTCACCTCTTCATCCCCACAACCGAACTAGCCGTCGTCCAAAAACCCTCTCCCTACTGTAGCCATGTCTTATCTTCCTCCTCCTTCCTCGACGTCGCTCTCCTCCCAATCCTCTTCCTCGAGTAGTGCAGGTAGAGGTCCAGTCTGTGCTTCCTCTATGAGGCTCTCGCCCAGGTATTGGGAGACGGCGAGAAGATGAGACTCGCCATCGAGTCGGAGGACGGCAGGCCCCCGCACCATCGGGAAGACTCCGGTTCCTCGTCGCGGGGGAACTAGAATCGAGCGAGCAGGACGACCTCCCCTCTCATGGGAGGCGGATCTCTCCTCCGACGAGGAGGAAGAAGAGCGAAGGAGAGAAGACTCCTCCTCTGCCGGGTACCCGCCGGCCAAGCGCCATCGAGGCTGGGCACAGTGGGACGACTGACAGCAGCGATGGCGAGGAGGATGAAAACTCTTTGACGGCTTCATCGAGCGGCGATGAAAAACCCGCCGGTGGCAGCGCCGACGGCAGCTACGATGGGCGACGACGAGGGCAGTGACAGCCCTTAGATTAGGGAGTAGTATAGGGCTAGTAGCAGTGACATAGATGATCCTTTGAGAGCAATTAGCTCTTCGTTGTGAAATCCCCCTTCGAATCAATGAAAATGTTCTTAACTTTCAATCATCCGATTTCATATCTTCTTCATCTCCCGATTGTCAAAGGTGGTCAACGCCCCAAGAGCCAATAGCTAATCTGATAACCAACTAGACGGGTTCAAGCAAACAATCCTCGATTTAGACAATAACTTGATACCTGACCATGATGCTTTGTACCTCTAAAGTCGATGTAACGCATCGGCTGTTTATTCTAAAGTCGATGTATGTGCATCGGCTGTTTCCCAAAATTTTAAATTTTTTCTACTGGCCATAAACATTTCCTCCATATCTCTGCTCATCATCTCACATGCTTGGGAGGTACTTCTTGAGATCTTTGACCATTGACAGCAGCAGAGACTTCACCATCCAACTGCTAGAGCATGTATGCATTACCTTTTAAAACTTGGTCGACTTTGTACGGACCGTGCCAATTTGGAGACCATTTACCATACATTTTATCCTTAGTCCCGCAGCAATCGCTTCCTTGGATCACCAACTTGGAACTCCTTTGGCTTCACTTTCTTATTATATGCTGCGCAAGCCACCTTGGCTTTATTCTCCTTGATTTCTCAAGTGACCAAGATCTAAGTTCCGTTTGTCCTCAATCTTGTCACTCTCGAGGAACATGTTTCTTGGTGAATTTAGATCATTCACGGAAATGTAACCCTTCTAGGCCAGCCTTGATTTGAGGGTAACGCAGCTTCTTGTCCATAGACCAGATGGTATGGGGTTTATTGCTCATGACACGACGTAAATGACACAAAGCTTCTGTGACAATACCTCGTCATAGCGTCTAGGATGCTAATGATCTTCCTCTTAATCAGCTTGATCGGACTTTTTGTTGGACGCTTGATATGTATTTGTGAGCATGGTATGGGCGATGGGATAGACTTGATTCCCCATATCCTCATGAGCTTCCTAAATTCCTTGAGAAACGGCTTCGAACCTCCATCAATTTGTGATAATATGGGGAATACCAAATCGCAGATAGCATAACCTCACAAAATCGACAATAAAGCAGTGTACTGCCTTCATAGGGACAAACTCCACCCACATTTAGTAAAATAATCTGTAATGGCCAGGACCCATACATGACCTTTGCTCGAAGGAGGGGATGTATCTTGCAGTCATATCCATGCCCCACCCTCGAGGCAGCTTGCGACTTGATGATGATTCATTGTGTCCCAGTGTGTCCAGATACTCCCAAACTTCGACATGTGACTTGTCACTTGATAATCTTTGAAACAATCTTCAAGCATGGTAGGTTAAAATCCCGATCGCCTAATCAGCCACTTCATCTTATGGGCCCGATTGGTGAGTTCCACGAGCACCTTCATGTACCTCATAGAGCCGATTAGACTCGGTTGATCCCAAGCATTTGAGTACCCTTCCAAAGTCACATAGAGACATGTCATCGCTTGATCAGGACATGCTTCATGTACATATCTTATCCGTTTCGGTGCCCCCAGGCAGATCAAGTAATTGAAGACCACCAAACCTGCAATCATCAGTTGTGACTGCTGTCGGCTCCATCGGCCTATGTCACTTGTATCCACGGCGCTATTGTCAGGTGAGTTCACCTGGAAACATTCACGACCTTGGGACCAATGATTGATATACTGGCTAATGCCATCAGCTCATGGCGTGCATCCATAATGGGAAGAACAACTAGCTCTCCACTTGCTCTCCTCGCGTCAGGTTGAGAAATCACAACTTGAATCCCCAGAAGATCTCCTTGCCTACTGCCCAGTCAATAGCAACTCATTCCCTTGCACATCGCTTCATACTCGACAACATTGTTGATGCAGGGTGAATATCGATGGAGAAAGGAATAAGTTGCCCAGAAGCGACCACAGTGCTGCGCCGATGCACCATCTTCACAGAATGAGTCCATCGAAAAACATGGTCATGCATGAGAGATAGTCTTTGCGGCGTCCGTGTTGATTAGTTCAACAATAAGATCATTGCTGGCTGTCATGACTGCTAGCAGTGATATCGAGATATCAAGTTCGATAAAGCAAACATCCATTTACCAAGTCGGCCTTTCAACACGGGAGCCGACAGCATGTGCTTAATGACATCCGATTTGCATATGGACGATGATTTTTGCTTTCAGCAAGATGTGCTGAATCTTGGTGCAGGTGAAGAACAGGCACAGGGTACCTGGTTTCTGCATCCAACATCCTTATAGCGAGGAGTAAGCCACTTTCCAGGACCATCATAAGCTTGCACCACGGTAGTGGCAGTGGAGGTGTCGACTAGAACAAGCCCGTAGAAGGGAGTGCATCTTGCGTGGTCAGAACCAACACGGAGTAGCTTCGTCCGTACTCATGTGCGTCAAATAACTTCCATTGTCTGCCCCCAGCAAAGCTCCTCATCGAGACTTGGTTTGACCGGTCCCAGGGCAACGATTAAGTCACGACAGGGTTGAGAATCAACAACCGGCCGAAATTGATTTGCCGATGAGACATTAAGTTCCTTCTTAAGTAGTGGGTAAAGCCATCGTTATACCTCTTGGCTTTAGGCGATCTACGATTTACGCTCATGAACCAAAACCAAGAGCGGCCGTACACGTCCACACTGACCCTTCTTTGAATTCGGTGCCCAGATCCGAACTTCCTGATTCGGTCCGGGCGTATCGCCAAATCACCCAATCCCATCCACAAGCAGTTTACGACCACGTGATCGATGTAAATCTCTACCAATTTGCCGATTCGTCATGAAAGTCCGCAATTCGCGACAGTTGGTATGTTGCGGTAGCTTTCCAGGTCAAATGTCGCTGACTACATATTCAAACAAGCCTACTGAGCCTGGAACTCTGATGGAGTCTTGTTTATATCTTCTGGAGCCATGAAGATTTGATTGTACCCGGCATTGCGTCCATGAAACTTAAAACTTTATGGCCAGCAGCTGCAGTGATCCGCGTCACCTCGGCATAGGATGTTCATCTTTTGGGTAGCACTATTGAGATTCGAAAATCTGTAAGCGTGGCATGTCGATAATCACCACTACTCCACCAGGCACGACATTGGAAATCATTCGCGTGCATACACCTTGCGGCTTTGATGAACCAGTGTTAACATCTTGGATCTCTTTCTTGACTTCCACCAGGAATTTGGCCTTAAATACATCCGTGCTTTCAGCTATGGGCGGCAAACCACTTTCTTGAAGGGCCGTGCTGAGTGATATCATCTAACCCGAGGCATCTAGTAGTCCCATGCAAAACAATGCGGTACTCCTTCAACAAGGCTATCAACTGGCTCCTCAGCTGTGGATCCAACTTTTTTTGATAAATGTTGGTCGTGGCTTATCCCCGGGACCAATGTCAATCTCTTCTAGCTCATCAGCTGATGTGAACCCATACCCCAGCTTTCCATCGCTTGCTAGATCAATGTTGAACACAGGCAAAAGGCAAGTTGAGGATAATTTTGGCCGATTGCTAGAATTGGCCTCCTTTTTCATTGCAACGTTCAATGAGGGTCTACAACTTTTTGGTTCTCTACTATGGCTATGTGACAATCTTGAGGTAAGACCTTTGCTTTTTTTATTTTTTGGGGCGATCATTGAGATCAGCCTTGCCACGTACGTCCCTAGACTTGGATCTTGCTACTATGGGCGGTGGATAAGACCAGCCTCACCCGTTTTGAAGCTTGATCGCTCACAGCGAACCAGATTAATTCCAGGAGGCGGCTCTTAGTGGGTTTTACATCGAGATGTTCATAGCGTGACTGCTTGAATCTCGTCGAATCATACTGAACAACTTCCACTTCATCTCCATACCATTGTATGATGCACATTGATGCATTGTAGATGGAATGCAACAATTGCGTGGATCCAATCTCTCCCTAACAGGACAGCATAGTGCTTTTGCTGCTGTCGACGATGAAAAACGATGTAGGGATGGTTTTTCGACCAGTCAGGTCTACGTTCAAAACACCCTTTGCTTCTGACGCTTGGCCGTTGGAAGTAAGCTTAGCATTAGCGTTGGTTTTGATCAGATCATCGCTGGAATGTCCCAAGTCGTAACATGGAGTACGGCATTATATTGACTACCGCTCCCGTGTACTAACATCTTGCCGATAGGCTGCCCATTGATGTAACCTTTTAGGTATAGAGCTTTCAAATGCGCCTATAGCTTCTATCTCGCGGCTTCTCAAAGATGACTGGCCGTGGACCGCAGTCAAGCTACTGACACCTCCTCGTCTTTTGGAGCACAAAATGACGGGGGTATGAACACCATATTTGTATCAACCAGTGCCTCTGCACTCGGCTCTTGTCTGTTGGGAAACTGCTTTCTTTGTGGCGTACCTCATCTCAATGTTTCACTTTAATTTTCATAGCCAGATGGGCGTGCTTTCCTCAACGTGTATATAGGTAGTGAGCTTGACTTCCTCTAAACCGTGGCAGCTGCATAATATGCGGGAGTGGCTGAGTCCATGGGTTCCACCATTAGCCAGTGATACCCATCTTCTTCTTCATCGACTCCCAGTCTTCATCTTGAGGCGACTCAGCTAAATGCATTACGAGGTGGAGAGGGCTGGAGGCAACAGACGAAACTTCATTTGTTCCCTTCCTCTTTTGTCCACTTTGGGCAGTTCTCGATTGTTGGCAATCGGCTCATTCTGAGTCCCAGCAATGTTTGAAGAAGGACAGTCCCAATGCTTATCCATGTCCTCTTGTTCTCTTGACCTCCCACTCCCTTTAGCGTGACGCTCATACCCTTCTTGGTTTCTATCATATAAGCCATTCTTCTTGTCTCGCATCAGACAGCGATATCTCATCATCTCGTCGTGGCAGTAGTCATCTGTTTGCTCATATTTGTTAAGGAGATGTGCATAGAGTGGTGAATTGATACCGCTTGCGCTTCTCTTCTTCCTCATCCCAAGTACCGTGTTGTCATCATCTTGGGGCAGTCGCGTGGATCGGCCTCGCTTTATCTTTGTCTGGGGTATTGCTCTACAACTTATCCTTGCCATGGTGGTCTACAAGTCCTGCCATGTTGATATCCAAACGAGAAGCCTGGCTCGCTCCTTAAGCGGTGACTAAGATCGACCATGTTGACGTCGGGGAAAGCGGATGCGTGTAACTCTCATAGCAAACTGACCGAAGAGTAATCGACCTTGTTCTATCGCCATTTGAATCTGTCAGCACAACACTTTGCAATCGTTGGTGGCATGGGTGAACGTGTGATGCCACTTGCGGTATGGCCTGCCGTTCATCTCTTGTAGCGTGGGGATTTTGTGGCCTTCGGATAGCTTCAGCTGTTTTTCCTTTAGGAGCAAATCAAAAATCTGCTCCATTTTGCTTAATCAAAGTCAAAACCTCTTGCAGGCCCTAGTTCTTTCACATTTGCAAGACACGGGTGCCTGCCCAGCCCATTCCCAGCTACGGCGACCTCCCCGATCTTTCTGCCAGGTCTTCATCTTCTTCGAAAAAATCCTGGAAACCAGAGGCGTGGCGCTTGAACTTGTCCTGAGTACAATTAAAGGTAGCATTATTCTTATGATGTCAACCTCTGAACCATGTGCTTGGGTGGGTGTAGTCTGCTTGAAAGTCGGATCTTTGAGCATTGTTAGGGAATAACATGTGCAGGCTCAGCTGCTTCCTTCTCGGATGCAGCAGACAGATAACATCGGTTCTGGCGATCTGGCTTATTTGAATGTGTTGATTACTGTCTCTCCTGCTTAGCTATGGTTGGGTCGGATCGACGTACCAGCTTAGGTAACCACGGAATGATATTGTATGTGAAACTGTTCTTCCAGCCAGCTGCTTCCGCGTCCGAACTGAATCTGGTGGCAACGAGGTGTGCCACCCAAGGTGGGCCCGTGAAGTTGCGAAGAACCTCACACGTAGCTGGTGCGAAGGGTGAGACCATGTCTGTGTGCAGGATAGGCTCCACGTGCTCGTCCGAACTAGACCCTCCAATCACCGTTTTGTGAAGTCGGGGAGCCGATATTTAGGCGGTAGTGGGATCAGGTCATACTCGTTGGGATACGGCTTGGAATAGCCGATTACTCTTCTTCGGCAGGATACCGAACTGGTCTCTCAAGATTGCAGCGTCGATCCACGGTGGGAGCTGCGAGAGGTTTGAGCTTTCATGACTTGTTAAAATTGGCATATTTAGCCTTGCACTTTGTTTCTCCATCACCTGCAAGAACTTCCTCTGTTTGTGGCAATCCCCTCCTGTGTGGCAATCCCTCTCTTGTAACCTGGCTCATCCAGTTGTTGCGATCCGGCTTATCAGCCACACGTATCCATGCGGGATCTCCTTAGGCGGCTCATACAAGAACTGATGTGCTTGGGATCACCTCAACCTTGTAGGCGGCGTGTCTTTGGTGAACCTTGTTCTGATGGAGCTGCCAACGTGTCTGGCGATGGTGGCCTAGTGTAGAAGCAGTATTTCTCCCTGATGAGTTCCTAGAAGCGAGGTCCTGATGCGGTGGCATAGTTACTTGCACCACGCGAGCTGTAACCGCTCAAAGTGTTCACCCAGGGCTCTCGGGAGAATGCCAATGTGGGGAATGAGCCACAGCATGGTTGATTTCCTGGCGCGGGGGCTGCAGTACGGTCTTCCGAAGGAAGGCAGATCTATCACTAAAGCGCCTTCGGGTTTGAACCCTTTGAACCTAATCCCGTGCGAATGGGTCTTCTCGAAAGAGCCGAGGATCGGCTTCCAAGATGACCTTGAGATCATCATATTTCTTCTTGTCTCTGAGTGAATCCTCGTGCTTCGATCTGTTCTTCATGTCTCGGGATGTTGGCCCGTGGTTGTTATAGAAGATGGTCCCACGGCGTGCCCGAATGTGTTGCCTGCAAAACCCACGGCGACGGTGGTTAAGCAACAAGAGAGCCGGGGAGGCTTCAAGGCTGTGGGGGCCACGGTCCTCGCGTCGTCCCGCAATGATCCGACACACGTCCTGGCGGATGGTGCAGGGCGTGCCACCTGACCTATACCTGGTCAGGAAGGTGTTGGATTGCTTGAATTAGTTTCCTACATGGTAGACACGCAAACATTAAACGAGCCTCGATCGGCTCTCAGGTTACCCTGTGAATCGGCTCAAAGAGCCGTCGCCCCATGGTTCACGTCGGGTTAACGATGACATGGGGCTCCTGCTTGATCAATATAAAGTTAAACCAATCTACGACAGTTTAGGGCTTTCACCGCATGATCGGAACATCCTACGCGTAGTTGAGCCTAATAGACACGAAAGATAATGGAAACCCAACCCTAAAAAGGGGCCTAAAAACCAACATTAAATTTAATTCCGGAACATCCCTCTTAGGACAACAAACCATACGCCACTCTGGGATCATTCCAGCGTTTTGCAAAGGCCTAACTCTCTGAGATATTTAACCAATCCTTGAAGAATCATGGAGCAACTACAACAGATTGGATCTACTAAATAACGAACAAGCAAGTGCTGCCACTTACACCTAGATGGGTATAAGGGCAGCTAGATATCGAGAGGGACAGCATAGCTAAACAAATATGCACAAGAAAAGCATCCATGCGCAAGCCCCAAAACACCTAAGATAAATAGTGCTGCTACTTCATCAGCAGCGCTTCCTTCGAGCAACACAGATAACGAATAAACGTGTCTTGCCTAGATGTGGATCATTCTAGGCAGCATAATCTTACCGGAAGAAACCCTCGAGACAAGAGGGGTGGCGATGCGCCTAGTTTGTGTTTGTTGTGAACGTGATTGCCCTCCTTTCTCGATAACCCTAGATACATATTTATAGTCCAAGGGACTTTTCTAATTCGGCGTGCACCTAACCGTGCATCACAGGTTAAACTCTATCTTTTAATTCTAAACTAAGATGCAATCTACTATAAATTACTAGAGATACACGGGCAATCTAGCCCAAACTCTTATACAAGGCCCTTTAGAGATACTCCACGTGTATATCCTTCAAGCCCATCTCCATTACAGCCACCTCTGATTTGGCCAAAATCTGGTGATAACATCAACTAAGCGAGAATGTGGACCTTTGTTGCCTCGGTCTATCAGCAGCAATGGAACTATTTGTTTGCTACAAAATAGGAGGTGAGTCTTTGAACAAGTGTTCTCATTCTCAGCAACATCAATTTCTTTCTCCTCCACGTGCTCCACCTGCACGGTAATCCTCTATTGCTCATCATCAAGAACATTAGAAAAATCAATAGTATCAGAAACATCTGTAGATGAATTCTTATAAAACATGACAGCCTCATTAAAGACAATATTCCTGCTATGCAAAAAAAATTTAGTTTCAGGATTCCATAACTTATATGCCTTAACTCCTGAACTATAACCAAGAAACACACACTTAATAGCCCTAGGCTCTAGCTTTCCATTATCAACATGAGCATAAGAAGTGCAACCGAAAACTCTCAACCATGAATGGTGAACCAGACCATACCTCAATAGGAGTTTTCTTATCAAGTGGAATGCAAGGTCACCTGTTTATCAAGTAACAAGCGGTGGAGGCTGCTTCAGCCCAAAAACGTCTATGCATACTAGCATTGGACAACATGCAGCGAGCCTTGAAGATGATGGTTCTGTTCATCCTCTCCGCCACACCATTCTGCTGAGGAGTATATGAGATGGTTTGGTGCCTGACAATGCCTTCATCTCTGCAATAATCATTGAAAACAGTAGAACAAAACTCCATACCATTGTCAGTAAGAAGCAATTTAACTTTTTTCTATTTGCTTCTCTACCATACTTTCTAAAAGCAGAAAGAAAGGCCATGCTTTTCTGGAGTAATCATCTATGATAGTAAGCATGTAATTTGCACCATCAAGAGAAGTCTTGCGGTATGGTCCATAAACATCAGCATGCACATAATCTAAAATCCCTTTAGTGGTATGAACGAAAGCATTGAATTTAACTCATTGGATTTAACTCTTTTATGATTACCAAAAATGCAGTGCTCATAGAACTCAAACTTACTCAAATTGCAGCCATCTAGCAGGTCTCTCCTGTGCAATTCTGCCATGCCATGTTCACTCATATCTCCAAGACGTATATGCCACATATTTGTTTTACCAGGTTTATCAGGAATAACAGCAGCAGCAATACCGGACAAAGTGCTACCTCTAAGAACATATAATTTTGTAGAATTCATATCACCAATCATGTGAACGAGTGAAACTTTTGATACATTCAGAACTCCACGAGAACCAGAGTGTTTGTACCCATCAATATCAAGGGTACTGAGAGAGATCAGATTTCTAGCCATGCCAGGTATGTGTCTCACATCTGTCAGAGTGCGTGTCATGCAATCATGCATCTTGATCTGAAAGGAGCCAGTGCCCATGATCTCACGTGGGTTGTGATGTCTACGTTCCCCCTCCTTTCCTGTAGACAGTGTTGGGCCTCCAAAGTACGGAGGTTTGTAGAACAGCAGCAAGTTTTCCCTTAAGTGGATCACCCAGGTTTATCGAACTCGGGAGGAAAGAAAGTCAAGATATCTCATGCACAACCTGCAACCACAAGCAAGAGAGTCTCTTGTGTCCCAACACACCAAATAGGTGCACTGGTTCGGCGAAGAGAGTGAAATAGAGGTGGTATGAATATATATGACCAGTAGCAATAGAAAAGTGCTTGCTGGCGTAGTTGATGGTGGTGGTATTCAGCAGTAGTAACGCGGTAAAACAGTAAACAAGCAGCGATAGCGATATTTAGGAACAAGGCCTAGGAATAGACTTTCACTAGTGGACACTCTCAACATTGATCACATAACAAAATAGATAAATGCATACTCTACACTCTTGTTGGATGATGAACACATTGCGTGGGATTACACGAAATGCTGGAGTTAACAAGCTCCACAATAATGCTCATATTTTAGTAACCTTTAGTGTAAGATAGATCAAAAGACTAAACCAAGTACTAGCATAGCATGCACCATTGTCACCTTCATGCATATGTAGAAGGTAGATCTCATCAATATTATCATAGCAATAGTTAACCTCGCAATCACAAGAGGTCATGATCATAGCATAAACCAAGTACTAACCCGGTGCACGCACTACACCGTGCAGGGGGAATAAAACTACTTTAATAACACATCTGCTAGAGTAGCACATAGATAAATTGTGATACAAACACATTACAATCATCAAGAGATATAAATAAGCACTTCACTACGCTCTTCAACAGTGAATAAGTACTTCGTGAAATATAGCCTAGGAGACCCACACGTGCACACACTGTCACCTTTACACGTGGGACAAGGAGTCTCAATCACATAAGTAAAACCACTTGACTAGCATAATGACATCTAGATTACAAGCATCATCATCATATGAATCTCAATCATGTAAGGCAGCTCATGAGATTATTGTATTGGTACATAGGAGAGATTAACCACATAGCTAGGTACAGACCCGAGCCTCGATGGAGAACTACTCCTGCTCATGGGCAGCAGCAGTGATGAAGATGGCGGTGGAGATGGCAGCGGTGTCGATGGAGGAGCAGCAGGGCACTTCCCTTTCGGCGAGATGCGAGGAGCAGGAGACTCCTGTCCCAGGATCTTGGCTTCGCGATGACGGCGGCTGCGGTAACTTTCTCGTATCGTGGCTTTCTCGTAAGGTTTTCGATGCAGGGGCTTTATATGGGCAAAGGCGGCGCAGGAGGGTCAAGGGGGCGACCACCCATAGGGTGGCGCGGGCCCAGCCTGGCCCGACGCCACCATGTCATCACAGGGCCCCACAGGGCCCCCTCTGGCAACTCTCGGGTGTTTCCGGATGCTTCCGGGCAAAATAGGAACACGGGCGTTGATTTCGTCAATTCCGAGAATATTTCGTTACTAAGATTTCTGAAACCAAAAAAAACAGGAACTGGCGCATCGGCATCTTGTTAATAGGTTAGTTCCGGAAAATGCCAGATATGACATAAAGTGTGCATAAAACATGTGGTATCATCAATAAAGTAGCATGGAACATAAGAAATTATCGATACGTTGGAGACGTATCGGCATCCCCAAGCTTAGTCGTCCCGAGCAGGTAAAGCGATAACAAAGATAATTTAGGAGTGACATGCCATCATAGCCTTGATCATACTATTTGTAAACATATGTAGTGGATGCAGCGATCAAACAATGGTAATGACATGGTAAACAAGTGAATCATAAAGCAAAGACTTTTCATGAATATTACTTCAAGACAAGCATCAATAAGTCTTGCATAAAGAGTTAACTCATAAAGCAATAATTTAAAGTATAGACATTGAAGCAACACAATGGAAGATTAAGTTTCAAGAAGACATTGAAGTAACATGTATATCTCATGGATAATTGTCAACATAGAGTAATATAACAAATGCAATAAGCAAGTATGTAAGAATCAATGCAGAGTTCACACAAGTGTTTGCTTCTTAAGGTGGAGAGAGATAGGTAAACTGACTCAACAATAAAAGTAAAAGAAAGGTCCTTCAAAGGAAAGCATCGATTGCTGTATTTGTGCTAGAGCTTTTATTTTGAAAACATCAAGAGAGTATAAAAAGTAAAGTTTTGAGAGGTGTTTGTTGTTGTCATCGAATGGTAGCGGGTACTCTTGCCAAACGAACCTTCCAAAGAGCGGCTCCCATTTTATTTTGTTTTGGGTGGCACTCCTTCCTACCTTTCTTTCACAAACCAACTTCGAATCCTCGGGTGCACCTTAACAATCTCATACCATGAAGGAGTGCCTTTTTTATTTTAGTTTTATTATGATGACACTCCCTCCCCACCTTTCTTTTTCTCTCAAGCCATAGCTTCTTGAATCCTTCGGTGCCCGTCCATGCCTTTTTGTAAAATTAGTTGCTTATTGATGAAAGTTAATTAACTGGGGCTGGGAACCCCATTGCCGGCTCTTTTGCAAAATTATTGGATAAGCGGATGAAGCCACTAGTCCATTGGTGAAAGTTTTCCAACAAGATTGAAAGATAAAACACCATACTTCCTCATGAGCTATAAAACATTGACACAAATCAGAGGTAATAACTTTTGAATTGTTTAAAGATAGCCCTCAAGCAATTTACTTTGGAATAGGCAGAGATACCATGTAATGGTGAGTATGGTGGACACAAATGGCATTGTGGTTGGCTCGAGGATTTTGGATGCATGAGAAGTATTCCCTCGATACAAGGTTTAGGCTAGCAAGGTTTGTTGAAACAAACACAAGGATGAACTAGTGCAACAAAACTCACATAAAAGACATATTATAAGCTTGTTATAAAGACTCTCTCTGTCTTTCTTGTTGTTCAACCCAATACTAAATTATCTAGACCTTAGAGAGACCAATTATACAAACAAATTTTAGCATGCTCTATGTATTTCTTCACTAATAGGTGCAAAGTATATGATGCAAGAGCTTAAACATGAGCACAACAGTGGCCAAGTATCAGGTTATTCAAAACATCATACCAGTTACTACACGTAGCATTTTCCAATTCCAACCATATAACAATTTAACGAAGAAGAAACTTCGCCATGAAATTATGAGCTAAGAACACATGTGTTCATACGAACCAGCGGGGCGTCTCTCTCACACAAGGATGAACTTATTCAGAAAACTAAGATAACAAACAAAAACAAAAATAAAAGCACAGAGACACTCCAAGTAAAGTACATAAGATGTGACTGAATAAAAATATAGTTTCGAGAGAAGAAACCTGATAAGTTGTGATGAGAAGAGATGCCTTGAGGCATCCCCAAGCTTAGATACTTGAGTCTTCTTAAAATATGCAGGGATGAACCACGGGCATCCCCAAGCTTAGACCTTTCACTCTTCTTGATCACATTATATCACCCTCTTCTGTTGACCCTTGAAAACTTCCTCCACACCAAACTTCAAGCAAACTCATTAGAGGGTTAGTGCATAATCAAAAATTCACTCATTCAGAGGTGACACAATCATTATTTTCACTTCTGGACATTGCATAATGCTACTGGACATTAGTGGATCAAAAGAAATAAATCCAACATAACAAAAGAGGCAATACGAAATAAAAGCCAGAATCTGTCAAAACAGAACAGTCCGTAGAGACATTTTTAAATGGCACCAGACTTGCTCCAATGGAAAAAGCTCAAAACTAATGAAGTTGCGTACATATCTCTCAGGATCATGCTCGTAAATTGGCAGATTTTTCGAATTTTCTACAGAAATTGTGCCCAGATTCATGACAGACAGCAATGCTGTTTCTGCGTGGCCCCAACTATAACATCAACTTTGACATAGAAACTTTTATCAGCACAAAAACATGATAAGGAGGGGTTGCTACAGTAGTAAAACAACTTCCAAGACACAAATATAAAACGAAAATACTTTAGCAAAATAACACATGGGTTATCTCCCAGAAGTTCTTTCTTTATAGCCATTAAGATGGGCTCAGCAATTTTGGTGATGCACCCGCAGGAAATAGTATTTGAAGCAAAAGAGAGCTTCAAGAGGCAATTCAAAACACATTTAAGTCTAACATGATTCCTATGCATAGGAATCTTGTAAATAAACAAGTTCATGAAGAAAGTAACAAGCATAGGAAGATAAAACAAGTGTAGCTTCAAAAATTTCAGCACATGGAGAGGTGTTTTAGTAACATGAAAATTTCTACAACATATTTTCCTCTCTCATAATAACATCCAGTAGCATCATGAGCAAACTCAACAATATAACTATCACATAAAGCATTCTTATCATGAGTCTCATTATTACTCCCCACACATAGGCATAATCAGTTTTATTAGTTGTAGTGGAGCAAATTCAACAAAGTAGCTATCAAATATAGGAGGTATATTGTAATCATAAGCAAATTTATCCACCATAACAGGTGGTAACAAAGACTACTATCATTATAATCATCATAAATGAGGCAAAGTATCATCAAGAAAATTTTCTCCCTCAATGG